>JAWZYV010012957.1:0-152289 GCA_038373885.1 Cheiracanthium punctorium
GTTTTAATTAACGTATTATCGTGATGGGCCGCAAATGGTATGTAGGAAATAAAAAGTGCTGGTTGTGTACTAATAATAATAAAAATGTAAAAGCAGGAGGGCGCATAAAGAAGAGAAATAGGACCGCCGGGCACTAAAAATACGACAAAAGGGCTGCCGGGCACTAAAAAGATAACAAAAAGGCCGCCGTGTGCTGCGCCCTGCCAAATTAATCTAGAGTCAACACTAGTGTTACCATGAGATGAAGAAAATGTATTTGTGAAGAAAATTGTGTGAGCCACGTGCGTGTGTTATCTGAAAGCTCATGATGGAGTTCATCTTTCTTAATCCAGCACAACCGTTTGTAGTTCTGTTTGTATAAGTGCTGGGCATCTTCTTGGTAATTCAGATTAGTGAAATATGTGTTTTACAAGTGTTTGTGAAAGTACCATGAAGAAAAAAAATGTTTTTTTTTTTTTTCACGTGACAACACTTCAAGGTGGTCACATGTGAACGTAATATCCTTTCCAAAGATGCCTCATCCTTCTCCTGTGTAGCAGGTAGTAAAACTCAAAAAATTATGATTTGATAAATTTGTTAAATAACCAAACAGTTCCAGAAGGTGTGTAAGATACTTAAGAATTGTGTTGTTTCAAATAGATAGTATTGTGTAACTTAGAAATTTGATATGCATATCTCCTTGTAATGTTTTATTGAATATGTTTTTAAAAATAAACTTAATCAAGTTAACTTTAAATCGCATTCTTTCTGAGTAATCTACTTAATAATATTTGCATAACTTGAGATGAATTACTGGTGTTAAACGCAATGTACTGTCAGGTAAGATTAAAATATTTTTAATTGAATAATTTTAAGTTAATTTATTGTCGATTTAAATTTCATACAATATTCCAAAAATTTTTATTACAGTGTGTATGTAGTTAACTCTCAAATCTCAAAAACTATTAGTCATAGAATATTGAAATTTCATATAATAGATTGCACAACTGTAGACAGACATTGTTTATTACATGCCCAAAATCTCGCCGTCTGTCATCGACCTTGGCGAATTTTGCCGAAATATCGCCAAATTTGGCGCCAAAAATTATTTTGTATAACTCAAAAACTTTAACCCGTAGAATTTTGATCTTTTGTAATACGTAACTGTTTTCAATATCTTTTTTGACTGGGAATTTATTTACAGGGTGAGCCAAATGACTTTAAATACATTGAGGTGTATGGATGCATTCAATTCATTGAAAGTCTGTGGTCAATGACTACTTTGGCTATCCCCAAAATCTCGCAAACTATCTCAAGCTTGTCGGCTTTTGGTGAAATATCGCCGAATAAAGTGTCAGAAGTAAATCTTCCAAACTGAATTCAGCTTCGCGATATCGAAATATTTGATTAGAAATCGCAAAACATTACTATTACTGATATTTTGTCTCTTTCAAACAAATGAGTTTAGATGAAGTGCGTCGAAAATATTTTTGATTTAATAGACGTGCAAGGAAGTTATGTGTTGTACACATCAAATTTTTTTCCATAGACCACAAGGACTGAATAGGTATAACACAAAAGAATATTAATGAAAGATTCAATTACCTGCAATAACACTGTTAACAAAGGATCAAATTTCAATAAGAATTTTTTAGATTGTGAAATGAAATAAATATAAGCTAATTAAAAATAAAAGACATCAACAATACAATAATGAAGTTACAAGAAAGTTTGGCCGAAACTTCAATAATATACTTATGACTTATATTTCATTTCTATTTGCGTGAGACTGAGAATTCATTCAGAATCAATCATTCTCGAAAAAGCCGTCAAAAAATCCTCATTCCCAAGGATCTGGCAACTAGAAATATTTTGACATGGGGCCGGTTCGATAATTCACCGCTTACCAGTTGTGGTCATTCTTTGGTTATATAGGACGTCACGGTCGTCAACTGGTTTCGGTCATCCTCACCACACCACATCCGATGCCAATCAAGGAGGATAGAACTGAATATCCTGTTCAATCCGGGGCCTTCGCTATTTGTAACGGGCCTGCGCGTGTATTTCGATGAGTCATCCAAAGAGGCCTACGGATGCCCGCGTCTTCACATATACATCAAGCATTTTTTAAGCTTTCCAAGGCTTTGAAGCGTTATTTAATGTAGCTTTATGCCATAATTGTGCTACTAATTTTATCAGTTTCTTTACTATGATACATGTGGACATTAAAGCAAGTAGATGTGTTAATTTGGAGGAAAAACAAAGCAGTGCTTACTCTCAGGATTCATTATTTTGGCTTGATTTTTAATATACATTAAACAAATTAAGCTGATTTTTATTATACATTAAGGTAAACATATTCATAAATGATAAACAGTTTATTTATACAGATATTTTTATGAATTTCTTTATACTGAATATTTAAGTTTCACATTTCAAAAGCAGTTACAACCATAACCACTTTTTAAATAAAATTAACTAACAGTTATTAAATTTGCGTTCATTAAATTTTGTCCAGTTAATATATTAACAGAATATATGACGAGGTGCTGGAATAGAAATGAAGATATTTGATAGTTAGAATTCGCATATACATCATTTAAGTACTACTACAATATTTAATTTTTAATCTTTTGTAAGACGTGGATATTTGGCGAATGTTTACTATAGTTAGAAGTACAACCTGGTGTACTGCATTCCTTTGGCAACTAACTTAAAAATAATGTAAATTAACTTAACGAGAAACATTTAGAATAAATTACTCAATAAAATGTGTCCCATAAATAGTAGTACGAACTTTAAGGGAAGATGAAAGAAATCAAAAGGATTAAGAATCACGGAACATAGCACGGCCAAACACGTTGTTTTCATGCTCAGCTTGTGTATTGAAAATTTTACCATTCCCGATATTAAAAGGATTTATAATTTTCGTTTATAATTCCATATATTTTTTTTCTTCCAAGAAAAAGTATTAAATTTTAGAAAACCATAGTAGGAAATACCACGAATATTCTAATATCTTTTTTTTTAAGCGATTACTAACTGGTGCTTGAAGAGAATGTTTTCGTCCTTGCATTGCAGTATACAGTGAAACTTCTATGAGCGACCACTTCTATTTAGTGACCCCCTACTGCAACGACACATTTTTTACGGCGCCGATTTTTTACCCTATCTAGTTAATGTTAAAAGAGCCTCTAGAAGACACCACAGAACCCTCTATAAGTGACCGGTCCCAGTTCCCAGTCCGAAAATTTTCTTGTACTTTACCGGAAGTAAAGTAAATAGAAACTACATTCTAAACCAGTCGCTCTACTGCAAATCGACAGCAGTGCAAGTGCAGGTACACATTACGCACAAATCTTGTACGTTAGAGAAGGGACATGTCTAAGAAACGAGTGATTTTACTACTGGAAGCGCACTGATGTGATCGAATCACACGAAAAAAGAAATTTGGAGGTTACTTTTGGTTGTAGGAAAAATTAAAAAGCAAATAGATTTTATTATGACAAATTGAGAATGCATGAAGATATCGGAATAAATGCTCTTTTGGCAAATGTAAAAGAAAATATACACGTATATATATATATGCAGCAGAGAGTGAAGTACACTCGAAGCGAGAATAAAGAATGAAACAATCTGAAATTCCTAAATATTTGATCAAAATTTAAAATTTGTTTACATAATTACTCATGTAATTTATTATGAAACTACATAAATAACAAAACAAACAATATATTTTAGCACTTTGAATACAAAGTGAGATAAACCAACAGCTCAAGGACTCGAAAAATTTCAGGATACCTCTTCAAAAGCTGCACTAAACACTGTAGCAAACCAAAAATAAACGCTTTCTTATTTAATTACTAGCTGAAGTACCCGTCCTCGACGGGTTAGTGAATGCAAATTTCCAAAAAGCAAGAACTTTCGTCAGCATTGTAGGAGTACACAGAATGAATGTAGTATGTTGCCAAAGTAAAGAAAGCGAAGTTATAATTTTTATGTATTGTTAAAATATTACAAGTTAGAGAGTAACTAAGTAATACCATTTGATTCGCTTTAGTTGTAATTATGGGATGCGCGAATGAATATTTACACATACTGAAATAATTTTCGCAAAATCTCAAAATTTAATCAACATTTTGAAAAATTGGAAGCCTAGAATTTAAGTTGAGTGACAACCTATCATGTCACCCAAATTCGTTTCATTCCCTGCAGTCTTTATTTCGCGATGCTGGAACAATTTTCAGCATTTTAAAACGATTTTCGCAAAATCTCAAAATGTAATCTAAATATTTTTAAAATTCAACGCCTATAAATTAAGATTAGCAACTACCTATCATATCACTAAATTTCGTATCATTCGTATTAGTCGTTATTACGTGAAGTTTGAAGAAATCATCATTGAACGTATTTTGAGAGAATTTTCACAAAATCTCAAAATCTAATAAAAATGTTTAAAAAATTGGACTCCTATAGTTTATGTTGAGCAACCATCTATCATGTGACCAAATTTCATATCATTCGCTTTAGTCATTATTACTTAATGCGAGAACAAAGATTCACTCAGTTTTAAACGATTTTCGCAAAATCTCGAAATCTGATCAATTTTTTTTAATTAGATGCTTATAGTTTAAGATGAGTGACCACCTATCATTTCACCAAATATCATTTTTTCGCCTTTGCAGTTATTACGTGATGTGCGAACACAAATTTACGCAGTTTGAAATAATTTTCGCAAAGTCTCATATCTAGACTCAAAATCTAGTCAAGATTTTTTTTTAATTCGACGCCTATGTTTTACGTTGAGTGAGCACCTATCATGACACCCAATTTCATATGATTCGCTTCAGTCGTTTTTACGTGATGCTCGAACACAAATTTACGCAGTTTGAAAGGATTTTCGCAAAATCTCAAAATCCAATCAAGATTTTTTGAAAATTCGACACCTATGTTCTAAGTTGAGTGACCACCTATCACGACACCCAATTTCATATCATTCGCTTCAGTCGTTTTGACGTGATGCTTGAACACAAATTTACGCAGTTTGAAACGATTTTCGCAAAATCTGAAAATCTAATCAAGATTTTTTAAAAATTCGACGCCTATGTTTTAAGTTGAGTGGCCACCTATCATGACACCAAATTTCATATCATTCGCTTCAGTCGTTTTTACGTGATGCTTAAACAAAAAAAGCGTCACGGACAGAATGACAGACAGACAAACTTTTTTTTGAGGGTCGCATCGGATTCCCGGGTGCTTGAAACGGATAGAAATCGCAAAATTTTTGAATTCCAAGAAATGTACAGACAAAAGTCTAATTTTATTTATATAGATTACTTAATGCGGGAACAAAGATTCACTCAGTTTTAAACGATTTTCGCAAAATCTCGAAATCTGATCAATTTTTTTAATTAGATGTTTATAGTTTAAGGTGAGTGACCACCTATCATTTCACCAAATATCATTTTTTCACCTTTGCAGTTATTACGTGATGTGCGAACACAAATTTACGCAGTTTGTAATGATTTTCGCAAAATCTCAAAATCTAGTCAAGATTTTTTTTTAATTCGACGCCTATGTTTTACGTTGAGTGAGCACCTATCATGACACCCAATTTCATATCATTCGCTTGAGTCGTTTTTACGTGATGCTCGAACACAAATTTACGCAGTTTGAAAGGATTTTCGCAAAATCTGAAAATCCAATGAAGATTTTTTGAAAAATCGAAGCCTATGTTCTAAGTTGAGTGACCACCTATCATGACACCAAATTTCATATAATTCGCTTCAGTCGTTTTTACGTGATGCTTAAACAAAAAAAAGCGTCACGGACTGAATGACAGAATGACAGACAGACAAACTTTTTTTTGAGGGTCGCATCGGATTCCCGGGTGCTTGAAACGGATAGAAATCGCAAAATTTTTGAATTCCAAGAAATGTACAGACAAAAGTCTAATTTTATTTATATAGATTCTTTATTATAGCAATTCCAAGTATTATATAAAAGTTATTCTTTTGTTGTTTTGTTCTCTATTACACAACACATAGTAGAGCAATTACTATTTTAATTTCCTGTTTATATACATGCTATATTAATTACATTCTTGGTTAATATTATAAATATACTTTAAGATCATACATAGTCACCTCATGTTGTCATGGCCGTGGCTGTTCTGTCCCCTGTTGCCACATGCCAAATTACTATTAGTATATATCGATATAATAAATATATATCGATATATATGACACCCCCCATATTACATTATTTGACATAATCTTTCAAATGAGCAGGACGCTTAGATATCCGACCAGACTTCATTTTATATCCATCAGTTCCATGATATGGATGCACTGTATTGTTTTGGGTATCATAAGAAGTACACTGATCACTTAAATGTACTAGTGGATCATTTTGGTCATTGCTGA
The DNA here is from genome assembly GCA_038373885.1 of Cheiracanthium punctorium. Taxonomy (NCBI): domain Eukaryota; kingdom Metazoa; phylum Arthropoda; class Arachnida; order Araneae; family Cheiracanthiidae; genus Cheiracanthium; species Cheiracanthium punctorium. Next base: position 6,405 of record JAWZYV010012957.1, read on the forward strand.
CACTATCATTACATAGCTTGTCATCCATGAATAGTTCAGAGTCTAGATTTGCACCATGAAGCTGTGTCTCATAACAAACATTTGATTTTTTTAAATACTTTCTGTTTCTTATTAAAATTTTGTTAGATTGACTTTTGATGGTATACGATCTAGGATTTTTGTTCTTGGATATTATTGTAACAGGTTCCCAAATTTTATTTTTAAAGTTCCAAACTGTTACCCTTTCTCCTGGAACCAGAGGTTCTAATTCCTTTACACCCTTCTTATCAAAATTTAATTTTTGTTTAGACTGTTTCTCCAGCATTTTTTTTCCAACATTTTCAAAAATTTGTGCATTTAGCATTTTACTTGTAATAGGTAATTTTGTTCTTAATCTTCTATTAAACATTAGCTGAGCTGGTGACAGTCCTATGTTTGAGATAGGTGTATTCCTATATTCTAACAATGCTACAGTTGGTTTCTTATTATCTTCCCAACTCTTCAACTCTTCAATTATCAATCCCAACTCTATCAACCCAACTCTCCCTATGTCTTCCCAACATCTTTAAATAATCCTTTTACTATCCCCACAGCTTTCTCACATAACCCATTGCTTTGGGAATGATGCGGACTAATAAAGCTACACTCTATATCCCATTGTTTTGTGAATCTTTTGAATTCAGCACTGTTAAAGGGGCTGTTGTCACACACTATGGTCTCAGGTACCCCATATCGAGATAAAATTACCTCTAATATTTGGGTTGTTTCTTTAACTGTTGTTGATTTTACTTTTTCAACCTCAATCCACTTTGAGTAGTAATCAACAACTACCAGGTAATTTATAGTCCTATGATACATAAAATCTATTGCTATCTTTTGGAAGGGTCTTTCTGGAATAGTATGTGGCTGAAGTGGCTCTTTAGTATTCATTCGTTGATATTTTTCACATATTTTACACTCCCCTATTAATTTCTCTATATCCTTCGACATCCCTGGCCAGTACATGATTTCACGAGCTCTGCTCTTGCACTTTTCAATGCCCATGTGAGATTCGTGTATCAATAACAGCATATCTGGCCTTAAGGATTTAGGGACAACAATTTTTTCATTTAATAGTAACACTCCATTAATTAAATATAAATCATTTTGTAACTTATAGAACTGTTTCATATTATGGGGTATTTGTTTTCTATGTGGCCAACCCTCCTTACAAAATTTAGAGACTAATTTTAAATCATCATCATTTTGAATTGCAGTTTGAAACTGTACAACTCTTTGCTCACTCATAGGAAGATATTTTGAAATTGTATGTACAGTAAGTAGCATTTCTGGATCATCACTTACCTTATCTTTAATGTATGCTCTTGATAGTGCATCAGCAACATACATTTGGCTGCCTGGCAAATACTCAATTTTGTAATCATATTGTAACAATTTCAGTAACATCTTTTGCAGTCTGAAAGATATTTTACTGACTGGCTTTTGTACAATTGATAACAAAGGTTTGTGATCTGTTTGTACTAAGACTTTATGACCATATACTAAATTATGGTACTTTTGAAATGCAAATACTACAGCCAAGAGCTCCTTTTCGATTTGGGCATAATTCTTTTCTGTTTCAGTTAAACTTCTAGATGCAAAAGAGATTGGGTGACCCTCCTGCATCAAACAAATCCCAAGCCCATCTTTAGAACTGTCACACTGCAATACAGTTTCTTTTGAGCTATTAAATAATTTTAACACAGGGGTAGACATTATCAATTTCTTAATGTCAGTAAAAGCCTGCTCTTGCTCCCATGACCACTTAAAATCAACAGAATTTTTTAGTAACTCTCTTAAGGGTGCTGTGACTGTTGAGAGGTTTGGAATAAATTTGGCCAAAAAATTCACCATCCCTAGTAACCTCCTAACATCTTTTTTACTGGCTGGTTTTTCCAGCTCGCTGATAGCTTTTATGTGAGATTTATCTGCCTTCACACCCTCTTTAGATATAATCAAACCCATATATTTAACCTCTTTAATTCGGAACTGGAATTTTTCAGGGTTAAATTTAACGTTATTTTGTTTTGCTCTTTCTAAAACTTCTAATAATATTTTGTCATGTTCCTCTTTATTTATTCCAGCAATTATGATATCATCAAAATAGATTTCTACACCTTTTATATCACCAAAAAGTTTTTCATTTCTTTTTTGAAACACTTCTGGTGCAGAAATAATTCCAAAAGGTAACCTATTGAATTTATATCTCCCAAATGGAGAGTTAAAAGTACACAGTTCAGAACTTTGCTCATCTAATGGAATTTGCCAGAAACCCTCCTTTAAATCGAGTACTGAAAAATACTGCTTGCCCTCTAATCGGCTTATTATTTCATCACTAGATGGTATTATGTGATGTTCCCTTTTTATCGCTTTATTTAAACTTCTAGGATCTAAGCAAATTCTCAGTTTCCCATTAGGTTTTTCAATTATAACTAAACTGCTAACCCAGTCTGTCGGTTTATTTACTTTAGATATGATTTCTTTACCTTCTAAATCAACTAGAGTTTCTTTCAATGGCTCATGCAATGCATGTGGAACCCTTCTAGGGGGATTTATCACAGGGTTTATGTTATCTTTTACTTCTATATGATATGGATCACCTGGGAATTTTCCTAAACCATTGAACACTGCTTCATATGTTTTTAAAATTCCTCCCTTGTCCTGTAGTTCTATATCATGAATTCTCTTAATCAAATGTAACTTTTGGCATGCATCTAATCCTAAAATAGGTTTTGATTCTACATTTACAACTTCAAAATTTAGTTCAACATCCTTACACTTATCAGTGGAACACTTAAGACTTACCTGGCCCTCAGGCTTTAATTTATGATTTCCATATGATATCAGAACAACATCAGTTTTCTGTAAATTATTTTCCTCCAGTAACCCTACAGACTTATAAACACTTAAAGGAATAATGTTAGTTTCAGCACCAGTGTCTAATTTAAATGCTACTGATTTCCCATTAACCTCTATGGTTTGGAACCAAGTTTTTTCTGATTTAGAGTTAAGAGACACAGAATCAATATAAATATTGGACACAGCTTCACCAATAATTTCGTTTACAAATCGAGAATCTGATCTATTCTTACCTTTGTTTTTCTGTTGCTGTGTTTTGCACATTGCTGCAAAGTGATTCTTCTTTTTGCAGATATTACACAACTTATTATATGCTGGGCATTCCAGCTTTTTGTGCATTTTTCCACATTTAGTGCACTTAAACTCTTGTTTTGCACTATTTTTAACTTTCAGAGCGTCAATATCGGATGATGACGAATTATTTATCGTTTTGAACTGCTGTTTGCTGGCTTCACACGCACGCAAATATTCAGCAGCTTTCTGTAACGTTAATTGCGGTTCACGCAAAAGTCTTTCTTGCAAAGTACTGTCTCTGATGCCTAGTACTACTCTATCTCGGATGAGGGACTCTTCTTGTTCTGCGAACTCACATGACGCTGCCAAAGTTTTTAATTGCGTAAGATAAGCATCCATCGTCTGGCCTTCTTGCTGAGAACGAAAATGATTTAAAAACAGCACATGAATATTAATTCACTAAATTTGATTTACATACCTATTTTTAGAACTTCTAAATAAATTATACAAGTTTACACTTCCTTTACATTCAGAGCAAAATGTTCGAATTTTATGATAAATTACCATAAAAAAAAAATGGCTCAATCTTCACGAAATGATTATATACATCTAAAGTTCTTTAGTACGACAAAACTACAAAAAAATGTTTTAAAATAATAAAATAGAACAGTGCTAATCGCGAAAACAGGCCTCAATGATAAACTCAATTTTCGTGCTGGCATCGAACCAGCAGGCCCGGTTGCTAATAGCGACGGCCCCGTTCTATCCTCCTTAGGCCCGTTTACTACATGTGAAAATGGAAAATCCCGGGTTAAAGCGGAATACAGGGGAAAACTCGCAATGCATCATGGGAAAGCGGGGTTGACTCGTATTAGGCCCGTTTACATGTGAAAATGGAAAATCCCGGGTTAACCCATTTGTGCCTGGATATTTTTGCGACTTTCTTCAATTTTTACTGATAAAAGAAATAATAGATAAATTTCTGATGTCAACTTCTTGAACAAGGGATGATTTCTTTTAAAATCATTATGCATAAAAATTGAAATATCAACATACTACTGGGTCATGTTAAATATTTTGTAGAGTTGAGGCTCAATACTCATGAATAAAGGCTAGGAAAAATAAATAACGTTTTCGACTACAAGCGAAAATGCCGTCCCAAAAAAGGGACGCTAGGCATAAATGGGTTAAAGCGGAGTACAGGGAAAAACTCGCAATGCATCATGGGAGAGCAGGGTTGACTCTGCATTAATCCTCCTTTCGACCAGGAATCTTTCTACCCCGCATTTTCCCCCCTAAGAAGGGGAAGCGGGGTAGAAAGCAGTGTAAGTCCCGGGATTTACTCCGCATTTTTGTACATATAGGGCCCGTTTACATGTGCAAAAATGCCGAGTAAATCCCGGGACTTACACTGCTTTCTACTCCGCTTCACCTACTTAGGGGAAAAAATGCGGGGTAGAAAGATTCCTGGTCGAAAGGAGGGTTAATGCAGACCCAGACAGCACACTTGCCCAATTTATGTCCATATCTGGACAAACTTGTCCAAAACATGTCTATGTCTATAATAAGATATCTCCTGGACATCATTTTAGCGACATCTTTGGGAAAGTCCATAATATGTCTAGAATAAGACATGATTGGGGCATGTAACACCCCAATTAAGTCTTATTACGACAAAAACGGGAAAATCCATATTATGTCTGTTATATGACATGAATTGGACATCTAAACACCCCAATCATGTCTATTTTATGACATAAATGGGAAAAATCTATCGGCGACAAACTCTGATCGGGGCCGTCGTTATTAGCAACCGGGCCTGCTTATTCGTTGCCACCGGAAAAAATGGGTGAATCATTGAGGCCTAATGTTTGCATTTGCGCTGTTCGATTGTATGCGATTTGGTATTATAAACGTTATTTTATTTTATAATTAAAAAACAATTTTGTTATAGTTTTGTCATAGTGATTTAATAACAAGGTGATTTAGATGTAGGTAATGATTTTTTGAAGATTGCGCCTTTATTTATGGAAATAAATCAACAAAGAATTCGAACTTGCAGTTCTGAATGTAACGGTAAGTGTACACCTGTATAACTTATTTAGAAGTTCTACAAATTTATAGGATATCAACCATGTTTTATGAATTAATATTCATGTGTTATTTATAAATTATTTTAATCTGAAATCGTTTAACTTCGGTAGTTTATTATTCTAGTAAATAAGCGTTCGTTGTAATACTAGTTAGACATTCTTATCTGTTTAATTCTTTCAGTTGAAAATGTCATTTATCATTTATTATAAATGCACTAAATGTGTGATATTGGTTTCAGTGCAGAAGTACTGTAAAATATACTATTAATTTATACACATGTTTATGTAGAAACTTTAATTGAAGTTAATATTTTGTATAAGCGTTCATTATGCTCAATTTCAAAGTTCCATTTAATGTTAGAGGTAATGGCTATAATAAGGTACATTAGGTAATGGCTATAATAAAAAATAATTAATTCAGGGATCGTTTATTTTTAGTTTACTACAGTGATTAGAGCAACTTGTGAAAAGGAATCCTGAAATTTTTCGAGTCCTAGAGCTGTTACTATATCTTAATTTGTATTCAAAGGCCATGCAGAAGGGGTTTTTTTTTTTTGGCCACAACCCTAATATACAGCAATGCACGGACGAAAACATTTCTTTTCAATCACCAGTTAATAATCACTTAAAAAAAAGAGGTGGAATATTAGTGGTATTTCCTAGTATGGTTTTCTAAAATTTATTATTTTTCTTTGGAGAAAAAAAATATATGGAACTAAATCTGAAAATTATAAATCATTTTCATTTCGAATGGTAAACTTTTCGATAAATAAACTCATTTGAACTAACCAAAATAAAAACAGTTAATAAACGTGTTCGATCATACACTGTTACGTGATTCTTAATCCTTTTGATATATTTTATCTCCCCTTTAAGTTCGTACTACTATTTAAGGGGCACCCTTTATTGTGTAATTTATTCTAAATGTTTCTCGTTAAATTAATTTACATTATTTTTCATTTAAATACCAAGGACAAGCAGTGAACGGGTTGTACTTATAATTATAGCAAACATTCTTCTGATACCTACGCCTTACAAAAGATTAAAAATTAAATAGTATAGCAATACTTAAATTTTTTATACGTGAATTGTAAATATCAAATATTTTAAATTCTATTTCCTCTCCTCGTCATATATTCTGTTAATATATTAATTGAACAATATTTAATAAATGAAAATTTAATAACTATTAGTTAAATGTATTTTAAAAGTAATAATGGTTGTAACTGCTTTGAAAATGTGAAACTTAAACATTCAGTATAAAGATATGCATAAAAACGCCTGTATCATTTGTGTATTCGTTTACTTTAATGTATACTAAAAGTCAGCTTAATTTGTTCATGTATATTAAAAATCAAGCTAAAATAATGAATCATGAGAGTTAGCACTACTTTGTTTTTCCTTCAAATTACATGTATCTATTTACTTTAATGTCCACGTGTATGTATCATAGTAAAGAAACTGTCAATGAGTTCGTACTTGAATTAGTAACACACAGTCATGACTTAAAACTACATTATATAACGTTTCAAAGCATCGGAAGGCTTAAAAATTGCTTGATGTATACGTGAAGACGTGAGGATCTGTAGGCCTCTTTGGATGACTCATCGAAATACACGCGCAGGCCCGTTACAAATAGTGAAGGCCCCGCTCTGATTGGCTTAATTTGTTTGATCATGCGCAGTAACATTTTTGTATGCACGTTGTTTTTAATAATCTGTGGTGGTTGTGGCAGATAGTACCCATATATTTGAAGTTTCCTTGTCAGCTAATTATAACATTTTTATGCGCACTTCTTGCATATTGCTTGCCTATATCACTGTTCTTTACAATACGGGGTAATGTACAACTTTTTGACTTAATGTGTATTTTAATAAAAAAATTAAGTCGACTCGCCAGGAATGGCGAAATGTTGAATAAGAAGTTAATGATGAATTATACCTTATTGAAGCTGAATGTAATGTGAATGATATTGAATTAAAGCCTATTAATGCGCACGATTATAATTATTTTCATAATGAATTTGAAAATAGGATCGATGAAAATATTTTTGAAGATTCAAATATGTGTGATCCTACAAGCAGTTCTTGTAATAGCTTCATTTCAGAAATTACTGATGAAACAGATACTTCTATTCCTTTATGGTAGTAACTTATCCATAGTATAAAAATAAACTGTGGATATGAGATAAATATCCACAGAATGTCTTTTTATGGACAAATTATGGATGTCCATAACATGTACATATGGATGTCCATAACATGCCCATATAGATAAGTTTTGGATGTCCATAACATGTCCAAATGGATGTCTATATTTTGCTCAGAGGATATCATTATGGACGCCGTATTGTGCCATATGGACATGTTTGGGGGGTATTATGGACAAGATATAGACAAATTTGGGAATGTCAGTTATGTCCCGAACTTGTCCATGATATCACATGGACATGTTCTGGACAAGTTTGTGCTGTCTGGGGAGTCAACCCCGCTTTCCCATGATGCATTGCGAGTTTTTCCCTGTACTCCGCTTTAACCCGGGATTTTCCATTTTCACATGTAAACGGGCCCATTAACCCTCCTTTAGACCAGGAATCTTTCTATCCCGCATTTTTTTCCCTAAGTAGGGGAAGAGGGGTAGAAAGCAGTGTAAGTCCCGGGATTTACTCCGCATTTTTGCACATGTAAACGGGCCCCTTGAGAATAATAACCCAAGTTGCTAGCAAGGTCATTCTGGTTGCATTCTGATCACGTTGAGCAGACAACCACTACATGACCGAAAAGTTTCGAACGCGGTTATTTTTAGATTTCCGCCCAACGCCTAAACTTTCCGAACGCTCTGGTCATGCACCCGTGCACAACCGGTGAATTATTGAACGCTCCCATGGAATTTAAAGGATAAAATACAAAGCAGCAGCATCAAGTTAAAGAAAAGCATAGAGCATTTCGACATGACGTCAGGGCAACTTTTTGTAGGACAACTCGGATATTTAGAGGTAGAAAGACGAGTATTCCGCCAATCACCGTCCTCAAACGAACGTTAGTGTGTCCTACAGGAAAGTGTTTCCAGGCAGGTTGCTATGATCTGACGTAATACAATGACGTAGGTCGAAAAGCTCTATATTTTTTTCATTTTCTGATAAGGTAAGCAGGTGACCAAATGTCCCCATTTTCCGGGGACAGTCCCCAATTTCAGGACGTTTTTCAAATTGCGCCCAAAATGTAAAACAGGAATTGGGGACAATTTTTAATTATTGCACTGTTTTTAAATTAAATTACACTTAATTATTTCCTAAATTATAAATGTCCCCAGTTTTGTTTCAAAATCGGGGACATGTCCCCGATTCTAGGTTATAAAATCTGCTCATCTTATGATAAGCTCATCTTATAATATTTCTGAACAGTATTTTGGGGACAAATCAAGCATTGTCCTAGAGTCTAAAGAAAACTTGGGGACACTAGAAAATATTTTCGAGGACACAACATATTACCATGAATACCCATACTTTAAATCTTGACAGACTTTGATACTTAAAAATGAACTCTAATAGCTCTTTATATCAATTGTGTATTCTTATCTCTACTTATATTATACTTATTATTATTATACTTATTATAAAAGAAGATGTCTGTGTGTGGATCTGTGTGTGGGTCTGTGGGTCTGTGTGTCGGCGGCGTTACGGACAAACGGCTACACCTAGAAACACCAAATTTGGCACTCGGGAAGATCTAAACATGAAGTTGTGCACCTCGAAGCGATTTTTTCAAAATTCGACCTAGAATTTTTTTTATTTTATGTTTTATGCGATTTTTGGCATTTTTTCTCACCTAATTCGTAATAACGGTGGAAATTACGCTCGCAGCAAAACGGCATTTGTATCATCGGATAGAGGAGAAATTTTTCTTTTAAAAACAGTTTGTTCTGAATACATAACACAATTTACCGATTTTTAGGAATTTTTTTACTAAGCATCGACTTCGGCGAATTTTTCGTAAAATAATTTTAAAATTGTCGCCATCTTGAATTCTATCCGTCATAACTTTTTGATATTTTGACAAATCGTGAAACATTCTTTTCTCCCTCTTTTAAAATAAAAACGAAAAAATTATGTAAATTAGATGATTTTTTACGAATTTTAATGCAGCCTAATGTTTAGAATTTAATAGCATCAACACGATATTACGCCATTCATTACATTGCGATCGCGGCACGAGAACTTATGTTCGGTTGTTGCCACAGAAAGGATTACAAAAAAAGGGTTTTTTCAACCAATCGAGCTTTGAAATGGGATATCGGAATTTCAATTCGCAAGTGAGGATCTATGACGTCAAATGCTTTAAGATACGTAAAAATTACGCCATAATTTTAACTCATTTATTCCAGCTCTATTTTCAACGCAGGCGTAGTCAAGTGGTTACTTCGATTAACAATGTCAAACAATGCTTAAACTTTACAAACTTCGAAACGACCGCACGGAAATGGCTATGCAAACCACTGACGCAATCCTGCCTTTTTTTTTCCTCTTTCCTTTTACTTCTTATGTGTGTTATTTACAAAGTTTTTTAATTACTTTACAGGGAGACGATATTTTGATTAAAATTTACTGTAGAAATAAACTAATAAATTCACGATTATTATTATTAGAAGTGGTATTTTAATCCGGTGCTTATTTAAAAATTGAAATGTCTCCACGGTGCTGAAAATGTTCATTTTAAAAGTTACAAAGTTCGTTTCAAAGCGCGACATATTAAAATTTTTCTATTTACTATTTTTATTTTTGGCATTTAATTATGGCGCAGGCGTTGCCTAACGTATGCATGCACGTTGCGAGTATAGTTTTATTTTAACGTTGAATTACGCTCCTCCATAAAGGAGAGCTTACGGGATTACATTAACTGATCATGGCACGTGTTAATTTAATTGCGTTGCCACAAAAAGGATTAGAAAAAAATGTTCTTTTTCCAACCAATCGATTTTTTAAATGGGATATCGGAATTTCAATGCGCAAGTGAGGATCTATGACGTCAAATGCTTTAAAATACGTAAAAATTACGCCACAAATTTAACTCATTTATCCCTGCTCTTTTTTTAACACAAGGAGGCGATATTTTGATTAAAACTTACTTTAGAAATAAACTGAGAAATTCATGATGCCAACCGGGGTATCTTTTACGGTAGTTAAACAGTGACGTCATAAATTTGTAAACTCTGCAACTCTAACGTCCTGTCACAGTTATAGCGATTCTAAATAGCTCCTCGAGATGACACAGTTTGATGTTTTCAGTAGACAGAACTATGGAGGATTTATAAGATATCTTTATATTGGATACATGGATATTTAAGTTGGCACCGCTTGAATATTTTTCACCACGGTGAGATTAAATGTTTTGCGGTGCTAAATACGCCAATCCTACAAAACTATGCATAAATTAAATTTGTATGGAGAGCTTCCTTAATAGCAACTATTATGGGAAATGAATAATGTTTATGGTAATGCGTAAATTGCTAAAGAATCGCCATAGAATATAAAGGTCCCATTTGTGCCAAATAATGTAAGCTGTTTCGTTAAATTGAGCATTAAGAAGGAAGCAGCGAAGATAGATAGTATTAATATGCGTAATAGGTAGTATTGGTAGATTTGTAAGGATGATATGAATAAATCCCAATATACAACGTTAATAAATATTTCATGAAATTAAAAGTGTTCTGTTTATCCTTTTTCAAGGGTTGTTTTACAAGATTTCAAATCACTGGAATTAAGTGGAATTACACATGTAAGGAGCATTTTCGTTTCCTACCGTGCGAAGAACGGGCACGCAGCTAGTTTCTAATAAATTAATGGAAGTATTTCATTAATTTATAAATATTTATTCAAACCAGAAATTTGAAAGGAACATAATGTTGAAATATTGCAATTTATTCAAAATTTAACTCTTGGAATAGTATTTGTATTTTTCAGAAGACACTGCTTTTTACATTGGATCATTTTGTGATAATTTTTCATGAAACTTTGTACACCCTCTAAAAATAGAATTCGAGTGCAGGGTCATTCCACGTCAAATAAAACACAAAACTGGAGAAAGTTCACCACACCAACTTAGATTTTCCTCAAATTTTATATACATGATTTATAGGCTAAGACATCAACATATCTCAATTTTGAAGGTTCTATAATTAATTACCGAGAAATTAATTATGCAAATTTTTAAGTTTTCTGCAAGATGCGCCAACTTTTTTCTCAATTCCTTAAACAACTCCTTACCTGTAAAAGTTACTGAAATGAAAATTTGTTTCTAGGAGTAACTTTTTACGCATCTTCCAAAAATGTTATCGAAATTTGCGTATCTTCTATAGTTTATGCATGAACGCTGCATTTGCTAAAAAACATCATGAATTTTTTTCGGCATGTCTGATCACAGACACATGTTTTAAATTTTTATATGTTGTTAAAATGGAATAATCCTACATCCCAAAATAATTTCATCTTGGCTTTCTGCTCAGGAGCAAAGAAAAAAATTGTATGTATGTACCTATATATGAGGATTTTCATATGCAATATTTATACTGAAGATGAGAAAACTCAGAAGCGTTAGTCAATTTTCTTATGTCTTTTAAATTGATATCGGAAGTTTAACTACTACTCCAGGCATTTTCAAAAACTAGAAAATATATCAAAGTGCTAGCATCGGGAAAACGTAAAACAAACAAACATCAAAAAATGCATGTAAAACAATGTTGAATTGAAAAGAATTCTAAAGTTAAAATTTTGAATTACTTTTAATTTAACCCTGTTGTTTTTGGCAATCATCCATCAGCCACTAAATCTTTGTAATTCTGTATGACATTCAAGTCAATAGAAGGAACAAAGTTTATTGAAAGAATTGAATTCCTGTAAGTTACAGTACTTATTTACCTTTAACAGAATGCGAACAAAATTGTGCTTTGGCTAGTTTTGTGGATACAGCAATTTGAAATAGGTTTTACTGTATACTGTATTAAATTTTTATTGTTACAACAACTAGCATAGCAATGTCAGGCACATTGTCAAATTGCACATTTGGTGATATATTACAGAATAAATGTCATGTAACCAGTTATTCACGGCAAACTTTTACGTCTACAGTCCTAGGAGGATTATATTTGAAATGTTCTGAAATCGATATTTAGGCATTCTTGAGTGTTGTGTATTTTACAGCAAGAATTTTATCGATATCTATTTTCTTCTTTGAGATCCCGCAGAATATGTGAAAAGAACACTTTGGGTCTTTATCCTCCATAAATTACGAATTTTGGAAAATACTCTCTAATCTATCACCTACGCTATAAAATCCCAATCGTGCTAAATTTCGTGTTATTAGCTTCAGTAGTTTTGGCTAGGAAAAATATTGACATACGGAAAACGGATAGAACTTTCCGGTAGACCTAATATATATATATATATAAGTTTTATTAAACATTGTTCTTTCTTTTGAGTTCAATATCATACAGAATTCTAAAGATTCATTGGCTGATGGATGACTGCCAAAAATGAACAGGGTTAAATTAAAAATAATTCTAAATTTTAATTTTAGAATTCTTTTTAATTTAGCATTGTTTTACATGCATTTTTTGTTGTTTGTTTGTTTTACGTTTTCCCGATGATAGCACTTTGATATATTTTCTAGTTTTTGAAAATGCCTGGAGTAGTAGTTAAACTTCCGATATCAATTTAAAAGACATAGGAAAATTGACTATTGCTTCTGAATTTTCTCATCTTCAGTATAAATATTGCATATGAAAATCCTCATATATAGGTACATACATACAATTTTTTTTCTCTGCTCCTGAGCAGAAAGCCAAGATGAAATTATTTTGGGATGTAGGATTATTCCATCTTAACAACATATAAAAATTTAAAACATGTGTCTGTGATCAGACATGCCGAAAAAAATTCATGATGTTTTTTAGCAAATGCAGCGCTCATGCATAAACTATAGAAGATACGCAAATTTCGATAACATTTTTGGAAGCAGCGTAAAAAGTTACTCCTAGAAACAAATTTTCATTTCAGTAACTTTTATAGGTAAGGAGTTGTTTAAGGAATTGAGAAAAAAGTTGGCGCATCTTGCAGAAAACTTAAAAATTTGCATAATTAATTTCTCGGTAATTAATTATCGTAGAACCTTCAAAATTGAGATTTGTTGATGTCTTAGCCTATAAATCATCTATATAAAATTTGAGGAAAATCCAAGTTGGTGTGGTGAACTGCACTGTTTGATCTGACGTGGAATGACCCTGCAAGAAAATTTTCGTACGTCAATTTCATATTTAAAGCATGGGTCTTCATGAAAAGTGATTAATCATTAACAAAACTGAAATGGGAATTTCGCCTCATAGTCGGATACTTTATTGAATGTCTGTACACGCTACACACACACACACAATGACAACAAACGTTTTCAGAGATCGAATTTCATTATTTCTTTGAGTAGATGGCGCTTTTAGTTGGTTTATATTTCTTATTTCTTCAGTTTTTTCTGAGAGAAATAAACTAAACGGAAACTTTCAGGGAAAAAAGTACAAATCTTTAAATTTGGGGACATTTGAGGATAAAGTATTTTTGGGGACAAAATGAAAAAAAAAGATCTATATTTGGGGACTGTCCTGGAATTTCGAGGAAGTATGGTGCCTTATGACAAGGTGACCATATATTCGAACGTAGAATTGAGGACATGTCTCCAATTATGAAACAAAATTGGGGACATTTTATAATTTATAAATAATCAACACTAATCTAATTAAAAACAATGTAACAATTAAAAATTGTCCTCAATTGCTTCTTACTTTTCGTGGACATATAGCAAAAAAAAAAAAAAAAAAAAAAAAAAAAAAACCTACAGAACATTGGCGACTGCCCTCGAAAATTGGGGACGTATGGTCACTTTATTTTATGAGTATTAATGATGTTAATAATGCTGTAATTGAATTAATAGATTGAAGATTTTTTAATACTAGCGTGGGCGATCTCATTACTAGAATGTACTCTAGTGGTCTAACTGGTAACTACTTTTCAACGGACCTCGTTTCATAATTTCGGGCACCATGTTGATTTGTCTCCAATTCTTTGTTCAAAAATTAGAGCTTCAAGCTTTTCAAAGGAAGCATGACTGATTTTTTTTAAACTGGAAAGAAATAACTATTTAAATTAAAATTTTGTCCTCAACTGTTTTTTTGGGGGGGGGGGGGAATTTTGGGGCCAAACTTAAAAAGTCTTCAAATTGGGGACGTTTGGCCACCTTATAAATGATTTACTGAGCTATTTTAAAACTGCATTTATAGAAATTCAGGCAAATAATCGTTTTTCTGGAACTGATCGAGCCTGCTTATGGATTTCGACGAGTCATCCGAAGATGCATATGGACCCTTCAAAAAAAGTATTCGAGCAAGAGAGAAATTTCCTATTTTAGATTTGCGAATAAAAATTGAGTTTTTAAAAAACGTACAACCTGACAGAAATATGGAAATTCATATTTATACATAGCCTAATTCATATTCTATGATAAATAATTTTTAATATACGAACCCAACGTAGGAAATTTCTCTCTTGCTTGAATATTTTTTTTTGTAGGGGGGACATGAGCGTCGGCAGCACAGGCAGGGGGAGGGGCATTTACCCCTCTGGAATTCCGCGTACCATTTTTTCCCTCTTCTTTTTTGTGTTTCCAAAATGTTAATCATATGCTGAAGTAATCTTTGCCTCCTCCACCGGAAAAGTATTATTTATATAAGAAAATATGAGAAGCCATTACTGTAGAGTTCCGTTAATCCAAATCCTCTTAATTCGAGGTATCGTTAGAGAAAGTATTTTCAATGCTTTTCAAATAATTATTGTAATTCTTTCTTAATGACACATTCAGACTTGAGGTTGTCTCTCGTTTGTTAAAGAATTTGAGTTATTCAAATGCTAAAAACTAATAATCTTTCAATTTATTTATTGTAATTGTGACTCGATAAAAGAATGGTTGTGTAAGGTTCAAACTTGAATCAGTTGTAGATATTTATTTTTATTTGTCTAATTCCTCTCTTATTTGAACAAGTGAGTCTTTTAAAGTAAATGAAATTTTATTTTTCTAACCATTTTCTTGAAAGGAAAAATTTAAAGGTAGACTTCATGTGAAATTATTTTTTACATTTTACTATTTTCATTGAAATCTACGTTTTCATCGAAATTTAAAATTTCATTATTTTTTGTAATTACTTGTTAACCGATAGATTGATTGGTTTACTAATGTTTTCTGGTTCTCCAACCCCTCGTAGTAATTAATCAATTTGAAGTAGTTTTTGTAATCCATTGAACGTTTAGGTATGTAATCACTGAAGCTTCTTGTTACAGTATTTTGATGATATTCGCATAATTCATGAAAATATTAAATATTAGAAATCATCCCTCTTAAATTAAGGCGGCCATATTTCTAAACAGTCTTTTGGGAACAAATCAAGCATTGTCCTCGAATCCAAGGAAAACTTGAGGACACTAGAAAGTATTTTTGGTGACACATTCAAGGACACAACATATAACCATGTATACCAGTGTATCCATAATTTAAATCTTGACTGACTTTGATACTTAAAAATGAGCTCTAATAGCTTTTTATATCAATTGTGTATTCTTATTTCTAATAAATTAATGGAAGTATTTCATTCATTTATAAATATTTATTCAAACCTGAAATATGAAAGGAACATCATGTTGAAATATTGCAATTTTTTCAAAATTCAACTCTTTGCATAATATTTGTATTTTTCAGAAGACATTACTTTTTACATTGCCTCAGTTTGTGATAATTTTTCGTGAAACTTTGTGCACCCTCTCAAAAAAGTATTCGAGTGCAAGAAAAATTTCGTACGTCTATTTCATATTTAAAGCATGATTCTTCGTGAAAAGTTATTAATCATTAACAAAACTGAAATGGGAAATTTGGCTCATAGTCGAATACTTTATTGAATGTCTGTACATGCTACACACACAATGACAACAAACGTTTTCAGAGATCGATTTTCATTGTTTATCCGAATAGAAGGCGCTTTTAGTTGTTTTATTTTTTCATTTGTTCAATTTTTTCTGAAAGAAATAAACTAAAAACGGAAACTTTCTGGGAAAAAGTACAAATCTTTAAACCTGGGGACTTTTCGCGTTCCCAAGAAGTCAAAGTATTTTGAGGACAAAAGGAAAAAAGGGATCTATATTTGGGGACTGTCCTCGAAATTCGAGGACGTATGGTCACCTTATCTTAAATATATCCTTAGCTCTAAATAAGTAATACTAATTTAAAGATGTCCGGTTTGCATTTCAGACTGCTCGATTCAAGAAAGATTCAATAACTATGAAGCAGCAATGAATATTTCTTATAAATATCGATGTTGAGGTTGGAATAAATAAAATTTATAACAAGTCTTAGTTTTTTTTATTTTTTAAATTTCAAATCCTTTAAAAGGTACGGTAAAAAAAGCGGATATACAACAATATAATTACGTAGGTGCCTACAACAATGAAACCTAAATATTTAACCACATTTCGTCTTTGTTAAAAAACACAGAAAAATTTGAAAATTTCTATTAACGAATATCCTCTGCCTCCGATGGCCCTACGCAAAGGAACGGGGATCAACCTCTCCCCTTTAAAGAAGAACTTTTAATAACATGAAGAGTCCCCGATTATGGGTACAAAAAAAAAAAAAAAAAGGAAATTTAAATGTCTTATCTCTTCTAGACTCCGAAAGGATGACGAGTTTTTTGCAACTTAATTAAATTTTATTGTTAACATTTGACCATGAACACTTAGTAACACAGAATACAACAGTTTAACAGGAACATTTTAGATTTGTTCCTGTTAAACAAGGGACAACAGCCCAAGGAAAAACTAATGCAGCCAGGTGTATATTTCTGCGGTAGAATAGAGGCACAGCCTTCCTTTTTCCTTCGTCTGCAGAATTTCCATTGAAGAACTATCTGCGATGTGGCAACAGGAAGAGGAAGCAGCAGAGACATGCCATCTGGATCCAGGCACAGATGCGTGCACGCACGTGGCTGGCTGGCTGGACTAGCAGGCTGGAGCACAACACTAGTTTTACTGCTGGCTGCTGAACTGCCGAATTGAACGGCTGTCAAGATTTTTATATCAATGTTTGCTGCAAGTGCGCATGCACGGAAAGGGGTATTTGCATGCGACGAAGAAACTTAAAGTGCAGCGGGGAATTCAGCACTTAAAATTGCGATTTCAAAATCTCTGACTCCCGGTCACCAGTCGTCCTTCAGTTGGTGCACACACATGCCAATTTGGAGACATGTAAAGGAGTGGCATAGCCGCCACAGGCTCCCCCCCCCCCCCCCCCCCCGGAGATTGAAGAGCCATCACATCTGAAAACGGACGACGGGCTTCGAAATACGACCGGAGCGTGTGCGTGTGGGAGATGCAGGTTCAGTTGTCATTGACGAAGCAGGCTCACTAGACTGACGCAGGAAGGCAGGTTTTAGACGGTCAATGCTGACAGTAGATTTTATGCCACCCTTCATTATAGTGAAAAATTTTGGTGTTCTGGAGCGAACCTCATACGGTCCATCATAAGGCTGTTGCAGGGGTCGACGAACACTGTCCACACGAACAAAGACATGTGAAGTCTCGTTTAGTTGAGGATGAATGAAAATATTGGGGCATAGCTATAACTATATCTTTACCAACAATTTTTTCCGAATTGCGCTCTTTTTTCTCTCTAGCTATTGGCCTTCAGATGCAAAGTGAATACGCGTTGGAACACTTTAAAAAGTCCCCCGGTCAAAAGAGCTCCCGTTGGCAGATGTTCCTGCATACTTGCCATGGCACAAACAAACACACTTGTGGGAAAAAGATGAAAGAATGTTGGAAGGCACTGCGGCGCCACTTTAATTTCGCTAAAGGAGTGAGTGTCTGAGAGTGCTCTTGACAACCATAGAGAGAGAGGATCATAATGTATAAAAAGATTAATTTAACTGATATTAGTACATTGTTATACGTATATAACTGTGTAAAGTTTACGTTCATTCATAGAAATCGAGAAATAAAATATAGTCAATAGAATTTAAGTGAGAGTTAGTTTTTATGAACTACCGTTATGCGAACCTGGTATTCTTGACGAAGTTATTTCTAACAATTTTATGGTGCATTAGCTAGCCAACTAGCGACTAAATGTTCATTGTTAAAGATTAAAAAACTGAATGTATGCTGAAAAATGTGAGGGGGGGGCACCGTAAGCTAGCCTTTGTTGGGGAGGGGCGACGTTAAAAAGTTGAGAACCGCTGACTTAACCCATTCACGCGTGGTGGTCGCGGCGTGAAACCATCTCTGTCCAACGTTTTCAACTACTAGTCGCAAAAATATGGTTAAATGGTCCCAAAGCTGAAAACGTACACCCGTTGCCATCTCTCGAGTTAACTACCAGCAACATGGCTGTCGATCGAATTGCCCAACGTTTGCTGCAGAGCTTGAAGTCCTTTTTTGATACAGCTGGCTGTGTCGATGAGCGATTCCATCGACCGACATGTTGCTGGTGGTTAACTCGAGAGATAGAAACGGGTGTACGTTTCCGACTTTGGGCAGTATATAAAATTGTTCTCTATAGATGTGAAAATGGTTGCGCGTTAAAGGCGTAAGTGATAGTTCATCCAAGAAGTGTGAAACTTCTTTAATGCGAAGGTAGCTCGCATTTTCCGATGACCAAAGCCTGGATAAGGCAAGGCAAATGGGGCCCAGGCAGGACCTAACTATAACATTTTTATGCCCAGGGCACTTTTCAGATTTTGTGCCTCTATATGTAGCCCGCTAAGGTGTTTGTGTCTCTATGTATAGCTTTAAACTATTATTTTCAACCTATTTTTGTATGTATGACCAGGGAACAGGCTCCAATTGTCCGTGTGATTTTGGGCCTGGACCCCAAAATTAATAAACAACGCTACTGTGTGTAGTAGAAACGCAGGAAATGCCAGATACAATATTGATCATATGTGTACACATATATGATCAATATTCACAAAATACTATTTATACTTCATGTATGTGTGAATGTATGTGCTTATATCAGTATTGAAAGGAGCCACTCACACACATTAAAAAAAAAAATTCTTACCTTTAAAAAATTTAGATTCTTTTATTTCTCGGTGGAAGCTTGCCGTCTACCAAGACCAATCTATATAAATAAAATTAGACTTTTGTCTGTACATTTCTTGGAATTCAAAAATTTTGCAATTTCTATCCGTTTCAAGCACCCGGGAATCCGATGCGACCCTCAAAAAAAGTTTGTCTGTCTGTCATTCTGTCATTCTGTCGTTCTGTCATTCTCTCCGTAACGCTTTTTTTGTTCAAGCATCACGTAAAAACTACTGAAGCGAATGATATGAAATTGGATGTCATGATAGGTGGTCACCCAACTTAAAACATAGGCGTCGAATTTTTAAACAATCTTGATTGGATTTTGAGATTTTGCGAAAATCCTTTCAAACTGAGTAAATTTGTGTTCAAGCATCACGTAAAAACGACTGAAGCGAATGATATGAAATTGGGTGTCGTGATAGGTGATCACTCAACTTAGAACATAGGTGTCGAATTTTCAAAAAATCTTGATTGGATTTTGAGATTTTGCGAAAATCCTTTCAAACTACGTAAATTTGTGTTCAAGCATCACGTAAAAACGACTAAAGCGAATGATATGAAATTGGGTATCATGATAGGTGGTCACTCAACTTAGAACATAGGCGTCGAATTTTTAAAAAATCTTGATTGGATTTTGAGATTTTGCGAAAATCCTTTCAAACTGCGTAAACTTGTGCTCGCACATCACGTAATAACTGCAAAGGTGAAAAAATGATATTTGGTGAAATGATAGGTGGTCACTCACCTTGAACTATCAGACTCTAATTAAAAAAATGGATCAGATTTCGAGATTTTGCGAAAATCGTTTAAAACTGAGTGGATCTTTGTTCACGCATTACGTAATAACGACTAAAGCGAATGATATGAAATTTGGTCACATGATAGATGGTTACTGAACGTAAACTATAGATGTCCAATTTTTTAAATATTTTTATTACATTTTGAGATTTTGTGAAAATTCTCTCAAAATACGTTTATATTTCTTCAAGCATCACGTAATAACGACTAATACGATTGATGCGAAATTTGGTGATATGATAGGTAGTTGCTAATCTTAATTTATAGGCGTTGAGAGAGAATTTTTAAAATATTTTGATTACATTTTGAGATTTTGTGAAAATCGTTTTAAAATGCTGAAATTTTGTTCCAGCATCACGAAATAAAGACTGCAGGGAATGAAACGAAATTGGGTGACATGATAGATTGTCACTCAACTTAAATTCTAGGCTTCCAATTTTTCAAAAATATTGATTAGATTTTGAGATTTTGCGAAAATTATTTCAATATGCGGAAATATTCGTTCGCGCATCACATAATTTCGACTAAAGCGAATGAAATGATACTTCTTAGTTACTCTCTAACCTGTAATATTTTAACAATACATAAAAATTATAAATTCGCTTTCTTTACTTTGGCAATATACTTCATCCATTCTGTGTACTCCTACAATGCTGACGAAAGTTCTTGCTTTTTGGAAATTTGCATTGAGTACTAACCCGTCAATGACGGGTACTTCAGCTAGTTACATGTAAAATGATTAAAGTTTTCTAAAATAACATACTTAAAAGATACTCCTTTTCAGACTATACACTTGTTTTGATAAAAAAAATTCGATCTTCAGTGGCAGTAGCTCGAAAATAAAACTTTGTTTTGCTTGTGGAAAACAAAATTTTGGTATCTGCAGACAGAATAGAATAAAATGAGTTTGAAATTTACACTTTTTATCGATCTAGTTGCACTTTTATCAAATTTAATATTGAGAAATTCAGCTAAACGTGATAAACCGGCAGCGCAAAAGCATTAAAAAATTATCTTATTTTGGGCACGTGTGCATTAAATGATAATGGTGTAAAAACCCAGGTCTTTGAATAGAAGATCATATAATTTAATAACGTAACATCCCAATCATGAATGTTTTTTTTTTTTTTTTTTCTCTTACAAATATACAGATTCTAAAATATTTAGTGTGATTCTCCACAAAATGTAAATCAATGCCAAAATTCTTCACAATTTAATGTTTGCAAAAGAATTGAAAATAAACTAAGTTGATACCCTTAAATGAATCAGTCACTCTTTTTCAGTTGACCACGTTGCTTCGGAAGCATATTATAATCCATTGCAGATTGGAAACCTATTTAATCAAAAATATAGCTTATCATTTTTCAAGTAGTATTTCATTAATTTTTCACAAAATTCTCTGAAATGATCCACGGATATTCTACTTCACGGGACTCTTTTCACATTTAGAAAATTTTATTGTGAAAACAGAAAACAGCCATGAATCAAGTGTTGTATTAAAGGAAATTTTTCAAACCAAATCAAATCACACGGTTTTCTGTGTTAATTATTTTTTAAACATTTTACTTTTGTAACTATGCATTTTAATTAATTTTTCATTTGACAGTTGTGCATATTTGTATAAAAACTAGCTTGGCAGCTAAAGGAAATTTAAAAAGACTAAAATGTGCCGTAGGAAAAAAATCACCTTCAAATTTACAGTTACAGAATTTTTTTATTTTTTAAAATTAAGCTCTAGCATTTTCATAGTTTTTATCACTTACTTTCTGTGCACAATTTCAACTCGATCGCTGTGAAAGTACACAAACAAATATAACAAACTATCGAAAAGAAAACAGAATTTTTACTGTTCACTTACAGATATCAACAATCTTAAATACAGTGAAACCTGTCCGAGCGGCCACCTCTGTATAGCGGTCAACCCTCTAAACGGCCAATTTTTCATGGCACTGATTTTTCGGCTCACAGACCTAATGTTAAAATAACCTCTATCAGCGGCCACCCGACACCCTCTAAACGGCCACCGAATGGGATCGCCGATCTCATTTTTCGGGAAATTCTACTCACTCCATGCTTTAATTGTGAGCGGAAAAACTCAAGGTCAGGTTTAAGGTGGAATATAAGACTGAGGTATAACTGGAATTGATTCTGTTATCTCTTTTGTATTCTCCCCACACACATAAGATGAGGAATCCCTTGGACAATCAGGTGCCGAAAGTGTCCTACAAATGAATTTTTTACAAATAAATTTTTCTCCCTTTCAGACGCTTATTCCGTCCCTGACGAGGAATTTCCCGATGTTTGTAATGGCGAACTAGCTAAACTTTCAACACAAACGACTTTAGGGAAAAGCGATGAAATTATCGAAAATTTCTACAAACTAATCGATTAGAGATCTGATACAAACTAATCGGTTAGAGATCTGCTTTTTAAGGTAAAAAATGAACTAGAAAAATAGTTGTCTCAGAGAAAAGTAAAACCTTAAAACAGACACATTGTATCCTTTTTTCAAAAAATTTAAGAAAGCATTCAATAAAGTACTATTTTCTCTTTGGATAAGTTTTAAATTTAATTTTAAATAAGGAATAGGTGTCAGACTTCTTTATATTATGCATTGTAGCAATTATCTTATAATGGTAAATAACACCCTTGAGAGCGGCCACCCCCCCTCTGAGCGGCCAAATATTCTCAGTACGGTGGGGTAGCCGCTCAGAGAGGTTTCACTGTATAAAGTTTCAACATTCTACGACTAACAGTTTTCGAGATACGCGAGTTACATGCATACATACAGACGTCAGGGAAAAACTGGTCAACATGGACTTGCGGTCAGTCAAAATGGATTGTGCATTTATATGACCACATATACATGCATACGATAAGATGTCTCGCAAAAGCTCTTAACCCTTTAACGCGCAGTGATCCCGCTCTGGGAACACCAAACTCTGACGTTTTGACTGTTGCCAATCACGAAAAATAGATTTGATTTCTATAAAAACAGTTGCGGGTGACATCGCTCCACGAGAATCCTTTACTTTTCAGCACGCCGTCAAAAAATTGTCACGATTCTTTTTAACAGCACTGACATCTGCTGAAAAATGGAAGAAGGCGAGAACAGCTGGACAGATTGCCCAATGCTGAAAAAAGGGCGCTCAGCTGTCGTCAAAAAAGGGGTCTCTAGATCTGTGGCACGCGATGAACGTTTCGATCGTTCGCTATCTTGCTGGTAGTTAAGTCGAGCGATGGCAACGGCTGCCCTTTTTTCAGCATTGGGAAAGGGTTGCGCCTCAAAGGGTTAAAAGTAAATTTAGAGATTGTCAGAATCGATTCTTTCGTCTAAATCTGGATACCGAAATTTTTCGCGATCACATTACTTCCTTGTACGATAAAAAGCAGGGAGATGAGGGAAGTGAAACGAAAGACAACTCCTAAGTTAGAATCAGTAAAATTCAGCTTTATTTTTAATGAGCTGTGGCTGTTTTTCAGTCTATAAGAAACAGTGCCTGGCCATAGATAGCACGTATTATTCATCAAATCTTAAAGTACTATGAGTAGGTGTGTAACAGCTCAATAAACGTAAGGGGGGGGTGAATCAAAACCTTATCCAGAAAGAACTACACGTTTTTCCCCCCCTTCTAAATCTCGTCAAATTTGGTGCAAGATGGTTGTTGTGCTGTAAAGTGCTTTAGATATTCCATGCATTTGGCATGGTCTAACTTTAATGTTCAAAATAGCGATAATCTGTTACAGCATAAACGTACATTCCGATACCTCCAAAAATATCTTTAATATTTAGCAACTCAAACATGTTAATGCTTTACTCAAATGAAACATTTGCATTGCGTAAAAAAAAAAAAAAAAAAAAAAACAATCAGCTTATTGATTTTGCTTATGAATCGACTTTATCTCATTGCATTCCGTTAAATAAGCTGACGTCAGAAAATACCCGCTGTTCTTGTCAGTTTCAGATAATTCAAAAGGTATTTAAGATACACCTATCTAATCGGAAGTTTCACTTTTGAGCAAGGAGGGGTTTATGTACGTTTGCAGCACCGAGCAGCCCCCCAAAACAACCTGGATATGTTTATTCACAAAGTATGATGCTAGATTTTTTTTATGTGTTATATATATATATTTAATATTTGTAAAAATTCTTTAAATACAGATAATAAGTTTATTTGATTTATTTAATGGGCAAGAAAAAGGTCATTGTGCTTCACATCTTCCAAAAAAGTTAAAAAGTATTTATCATTGCGATTTGTCTGTCTGTCCATGCTTTAACTGCCGTAAATACAGGTCACCTACGAAATTTATAAATGTTTCTGATTTGTACCATCTAACCTTTTTTTTTAAATTTTAAAAATTTTTTCGGCGACACCCAAAAGATTTTTTTTTTTAAAGTAAGCGACATTATTTCTTTCAGCTCTTATTTTTTATTTTTTTTTAAACATAGTTTTAAAATTTTTACCGGAGGCATTTAAATTACGTCCACTTTGTTACGTTACCTTGTTTTTTATACTTCATAGAGATGAAATATCTCCTGCTTTAATGGAATGAAAGTCAGGAGATCCTTCGAAGAATTTCCTTTGTTAATCATAAAATGATCTTAATAAAAGATGATTGCTTAGTTTAAATTTTGCGACAAGAGAAAGGTTTTCTCGAATTCCTAGTCTTGTTCCCCCCTTATCCCCATACATAATTACACAATCTCATGTTTTAGAAAGTTTGGGACAAATTTGTTTCTGATTTTGATTTGCCAGTCTTTAACTTTTATAAAGACTGTCACGAAATTTATAAATCTTAATTGTTTATGCTTAATTGGTTGTACTACTTATTCTGTCGAAAAAAGGTGCACATCATTAATAGTTCTTTTACAAGATGCAGACGAAAAAAAATATCCAAATACATTTGAATATACGTTTGGTAATTGTTTAAAATACAGTATAAATATGTTAATTTTTTAAAACTGACTACATTAAGAGTATAAAACCTGTGTATAAATATATAGTAGGGGTCTGAAAATATTTTGTTACAGACAGTTAACCGTTGTAAACAGGTATTTGCAAAACTTTATTTGAGCATTACAGGTCCCTCAAAAAGAACACTGCCCAAAACACCCCCCCCCCCCTCACCATTTCCAGCACATACCTCTCCTGAAGGTTTGCCTTAACACATTACACTTGAACATTGGAGGCGTTTCCCAACTACACGAAATAATATAAAATAAACCTAACGTATCTGAATAACGCTTCAGTCATTAAAGGGAATCTCAGCAAACACGCACAGGTTCTCTGAACGTCTATTAACGTTCAGAAGACGTTTTCTGAACGTTAATAGACGTTCAGAGAACCTGTGTGTGTTTCCTGGGATGTCTTGACCCTGATTCTGAAGAAGTGGTATAACCTAAAAGGTGAATTTATTTTGTAGAAGATAAATACAATGGATATAACTATTATCTTGTGATTTAGTATGTACTAATTTGTGTTATCTTTCACGGTTTGATAAAAGAAAATTTTAGTTAAAATTTTTACTGACAGTGTACATAAAAGAGAGATGTAAAAAATAATTTCAGTGCAGCATAAAAATGAAATACTTATTTGGAAAACTGTGTTTGTTTACTTGCTGGTGCAAACAACATTTGCACGCTTGTATATTTAAGCCCTGCACTAACACTTTTACTTATAGGCACAAAAACAAACCACTCTTACCTAACGTACTTACAGGCACAAATATGTGTAAAAATGATAATAGCTGTAGACAGACGCAAAATACATCGAGTAAATTGGAACTTCATCGAAAAATAAATAAAAATTGTTATACGCAGGTTTATTGTTATAGACAGTATCGTTACACTCAAGTTTCACTTTATATTACCGTGGCTCACGAAAGAATGGTCTATACCGAAAAGAATGCTTGTAGCATTTACATTGTTTCTTTAGGAACACACAAAATAATTCCACTACATTATGATCTATGAGCAGAGAGCATGAGCAATTAGCCATTCCAATACATTTTAGGGGTAGTCATCTACTTTAGGCAAAATAATAATTAGCAAAGATTATTGAAGCTTATGGAAGCGTGCAGTGGTATATCTAGGTGAAGTAGCACTACATAACAGACAACTAAACTCTTTTAACCCTTTAACGCGCAGTGTTCCCGCTCTGGGAACACCAAACTCTGACATGTTGACTGTTGCCAGTCACGAAAAATAGATTTGATTTCTAGAAAAATAGCTGTGGGTGACATAGCTCCACGAGAATCCTTAATTTTTTAGCACGTCATTTCCCGTAAAAAAAATTGTCACGGTTCTTTTTAACAGCACTGACATCTGCTGAAAAATGGAAGAATACGAGAACAGCTGGATAGATTGACAATGCTGAAAAAAGGACAGTCGTTGCCATCGCTCGACTTAACTACCAGCAAGATGACGGACGATCGAAACGTTCATCGTTAAGTCGAGCGATGGCAACGACTGTCCTTTTTTCAGCATTGGGAAAGAGTTGCGCCTCAAAGGGTTAATAAGAACGACACTGATCAATTCCTTTAGAATGACCATTCAGTTTGGCTTCTGTCGTGGGAGTTCATCATGCACATGAAAAAGTTTTCATAGATTTAGATTCTAAGAACGGTCATTCAAAATATATATTTTGGTGTCTTACTGACTTAAACTGTTTGCTCGCATTATTTCAAGGAAGCTACGGCAGTGATTTCCTCTTCTGTACAGATCGTTGCTTCTAAGTTTGAGTCTTTGAATGCTTCTGGTGCAGGTCAGCGTTTGCGATGACATACGCTGGCCTTCAGGAGAAGCATTCAAAGACTTATGCCGTAAAGCAACAATGGGTAGAAGAAGGAGAATCGCTGTCGTCGTATCCTTGCAACGATGGGAGCGAACAATTTAAATGTTCCTTTCATTGCGTGAGATTAGCAATAGAAATCTGTATTCCTTTTCATGTGTCGCCCTTGGTATGTGCGCTACTTGCGATATCATAGGTATTCCACTGGCAGCATGTTCTCCATCGAAAACGGGGAGCTTAGCATTTGCAACACTTTTAGAGTTATCTTACTCTAACAAAATTACACTCGTAGATTGCTTTACTGAGTGATTGGAAAGAATACTTTAATAATGATATTTTTAATTCAATTACTTGCAACATACAGTTTTTTGTACTGTAAGAGAGTAAGTCTTGAAAAGTTTTTTTTTTTTATAATCGTTGCATTTGGTATCATTCACCTTTCATGCTTCATATTTACAGTTTCTTTTCTTCGTCCTCACTTGTGGAAGTGGCATTACCCTGATAAATGCTTACGCACACTACACCAACCGTTTCCATAGCATAGCTCCTGGAGTGAAACACAAAGGTATTGAAATTTTGATTCATAATTTTAGTATACTAGAGTGCTGTTAGTTTCAAAGTGCAAAAGAAGCTTCTTTCATCCCCAGAATACCTTATGAGGGATTAAGAATGTATCATTTTCTATGTACATCTATCTCAAAGGGAACTACTCAGAGGGAAGTAATGCATCATTCATCGCTTAGATATTTTCATCCAGTTCGGTGGTCTCGCCTCACTTGCACTGCGTCCCTGTTACTGGTGTGAAAACCCCTCTCAACCTCGATGCTCCCATCCTGAGTAGTTAAAGATGGCTGAAGTGCGAAGGTTCCGGGTTCGGACCTATTGTACGACCATCGATCTAAAAGTCTGCAGTTTTGGGTGGATTACTCCAGATGAACCTTACTAAAAGTCCTCCGCTCAAGGCACCTATCCTTAGGCAGATAGCCTTCTCGAGTAGCTTTGCCTTAATACAAAATCCAATCCATTCTTCGAGGCTCTCAATGAAATGGGGAATAGGGCGGAGGAAATGATCGGAACAGTTTGTAAACATTTTTCATCAAATCTTCACTCCGGATGAATGATCGGTTCGAGGAAAGACTTTTTCACCAAAAGTGGGTCTCGGCTCAAGTTGTTTCATCGTCCATGTTTAGTGTACGTTTTGGATGAAATAATAAAGAAAATAATCACGTTTAACTTTGGAGGATTCCTCAAAAAGACACATCCAAAGTGATAAGTGTAAACGAGTATTTATACATGAGTAGCCGGGATAGAAGATGCAACGCGCAAATTTGCATCACAAAAGAAGTTTTCAGTAGATTACTAACCAAAAACATGTGACACAACACTTTTTGAACTTTTTAAAAATGTAAGAAAACAAAGAAGAATTGTTGTGTAATGCTGTGCAAACAACCTAATTGCTCTTTACATTTAATTTTAAAATTTATTTTTCTATACATTTTACCTACTTGGTCTGTGAATTTTCATTTGATAAAGACGAAGATACTGAATGTAAACTAAATAAATTTAGATAAACTTGCAGAACAATTAACAGAACCCTTGCGGGGAAACTAGAAAGTAAGCACAGCTGAAGCTCTATAAAACAATGGCAGTGCCTGCCTTACTGTATGGGTCAAAGATGTGGACGATGAGGAAGGGAGATATATTAGTAGAGTGTAGGCAGCAGAGATGAAATTTTTGAGGAGGGTTAGAGGCTGAACAGTGATGGACAGAATTAGAAATGAAGACATCTGAAAAGAGTTGAATATATTTAACTTAATCAGAAAGTCGAAGAGAATATAGGTGAAGATAGAGAGAATGCCACACTATAGAATACCGAGAATGCCATATAACTATTGTATAAAAAGTGGAAGACCAGAAAGCTGGAACAGGCATTTTTCTTAATCCACGCACTACATGATGATGATGATTGTTTTGTACTGTGTGAGGGGAAGAAAAAAGATAATGAACTACACAATTTCACACAGATGATTGATGATTTCATAATATAAATGAAATACAGTTCACTATAATTCTGACATCTTTCTAAAGTTTTACGATAGTCAAGGGACGTTCTAATAAAAGTTCCTTTAAACATACAATTATTTTTAAGACCATTATTTTTAACTATGGATTTTCATATCCTTAAGTGCTGATCCATACATGGATTTAAATTGAAAAATGTACGCCATTTTCTGCATCGACAACTTTCAAAACGTCACGGATTCTGTCGACAGTACCACATGACGCTGCATCTGATGAGGGGAAAGCGCATTGTGTGCATGTGCAGCTCTGGGTAATTTGGAATATTTTTAATACATATGCGAAGGAAATAAAATGCAAATGAGATGCAAGAGCCTTAAATGTGTTTTTAAAAGTTAACGTTTTATTTGTTTGATAATGTCTTTTTATTTTGAAAATCTTGAGAATTTAAAAAATTATTTGTTTTGTTTGATTATAGCATTTAACTTATAGATAATTTCCAGCTAATGGTGATGAAAATAAAATGCAATGATATTTTGTTTTGGTTATTTGTTGTTTATTTTAGGGTGGCCTGAGGATCCTAGCTGCATTCAGGCTTTGTAGCCTTAAATATTTTTGTTTATTTCTAGTTGAATTTGGAAAGGAACTGCTCATGGAATCTTTCTTCACAAGAAAATGCAGTTTCAAACATGTTCTTTGTATAACGATCTGACAAATCAATTCTTTAAAAATTTGCGTAGAAATATTAATTATAAAAATAATAACAAAAGCCAATTGAAGTTTTTCATGACTTTTGACTTCGAAGTGAAGGTCTTATCCACTACCGTTTTTTTTTTCTTTCTTGTGTGAGTGTGAGTGTGCATGTGTGTTTATTTACACAGTTAATATTTCAGTTTAAACTAAAACATTTAATTTTTACATCCCATTGCATTAAATTTTTACTGTAAACGAAAATGTTTTTTAGTTTTAGAGACTGCTCGTGAGAGACTGGAGAATACTTTTGACTGTACTCAAGAAGCAGCGCAGTGTCCTACAGGGTAAATCTGTTTTCTTTAATAACAGCCACCCAGTGAAAAGTTAAATTTACTTATTCATTACTCAAAAATGATAGCTAATATTTTAAATCTTCTTCTTATTATTTTAATTAATTTCAGCTTTATTGGGACGCCTCCTCTGATCTTAATATCTCTGGACGGGTTTCATCCGGATTATCTAAACAGACCGTATACTCCATTCATAAAGAAAATCGCTGAGTGTGGTACTAAAGCACGCTTTATGTACTCCGTGTATCCAACAAAGACTTTCCCGAACCATTACAGTCAAGTCACAGTAAGTTAATTTACACATGTCTTTCTTTTCTCAACCAGTAGTATAAGTAAGTGGGGACTATCTCTTCCTATGACAGTTTTATCTCTTCTACATGATAAAGCTCTCTTTAGATCTTCTAAATATTCGTGTCCAAAAATTTATTTTACTTTAGAAAGGAGTCATGCGAGGTTTAATACTTGACAAATTGCAATCGCTCTCAAAGTTTAAAAGCGAGATTTCATTCTGACAGGCATGATTGAGAATTGACAACAAATGAGACATGTGATATCTATTAATATAGAACGTAAATAAATATTTAGCTACACCATAATGCAAACTTCCAAAGATATAATACATTACGATAAAATTGATAATTTCAACACTTTCTATATACTAATATATATATATATACTAGCTGCTACCCGCGACTTCGTCCGCGTCGGCTTTAGTATTAGGTCCCGACAGAAATGTAGCATGTGTGAATAACAAATATTGTTGCGACAAAAGGAACTGCATTCAAATATTATTTGCTTTTTACTTGTTTCAAATGAAGTATAATGCATGTTAGTATACTTCATTTAAAATAAGAGAATATGCACAGAATTACTAAATTTAGATTTTTTTCAGGCATTTGGCGAATAGAGACAGTTATGACAGTATTTGCGAACTGTTTTGTAAAAGAAATATTTATGCTATATGCATGAATTTTAGTCTATGTTAATCAGGAATAGAGCAGCTTTATATTAGTGAAAAAGTTTGAGAATCGGTTCTGTAGTTACAGAGATACCCAGAGAGCGTAATGTATTAGAATTATTTTGAGTGTTCCTGTAAAGGAACTATTTATGCTACATGCATGAATTTTAGCCTATAATACTCAAGAATAGTGTAGCTTACTATCAGTAAAAAAAGTTTAGGAATCGGTTTAGTACTTACAGAGATGCACATAGAGCGTAATGTAATTCTTATTAGCATCCCTGTAAAAGAACTATCTGTGATATATGCATTAAAGGTAGCCTATAACACTTAGGATGCCACCAGTGTCTAAGAAGTTCTGCTCTCAAAACTGCAAGGGGGGGAGGTGCCAGATTCAAACCCTGGTCGCGTCTGTCGACCTATCGCGTCTGTCGACGTCTAGCCGCTCCCAGTTATCCGTGGTTTTCTAAAAAACCTCGCATAAATACGGGCTAGGATCCCTTAGAAAATCCCCCACAGAGGAATTTTCCATATAGGCCTAGGACCCTAGTGCAGTCAATCGGTCTTAATCCAAAAACAAACAATGATACTCAGGAATAATGTAACTTTTAATCAGTGAAAAAAGTTTTAGAATCGGTTTAGTAGCTACAAAATTTCCATAGAGCGCAATGCATTAGAATTATTTTGAGTGTCTTTGTAAAAGAATTATTTATGCTATATGCTTGAAAGGCTGCCGGTATGTTAATCCAGGGCATAAGCTATTTTTTTCATTACAAATTTTTTCAAATCCGTTCAACCATTTTTGTGTGATTCAGTCAAAAGCATCCAAACACACAAACGTACACATTTATATTATTGGTAGGATTTGGAAATTTATGAACTTTAAGAAACACATCTGGATTTTTCTTGGTACTTACGTATTATCCCAGCGGTCATTCCCGCCAAACTGTTTTATCGTCAAATGGGTTGCCAAACTGTTGCCAATCGTATTCAAAACCATTAATAATTTCATGTGCCCGGCATTTATTTCGGCAAAAAATCGCTTGTCTTCGCGGACCGCCGGGATAATACGTAAGCACCCTTTTCTTTATTTATGCTTTTTAATTTGGCGTAAAATCAACATAATTTCCATGTTTTTCAAATGCATGTGATTTTGCAAATAGAATTTCTGCTTTATTTCAAAAGCATAAATCATTTTGTGCGGGCGATAAAACGGCTTTTAATTAATAGTTTGAAAAGTAGTTAAAATTTCAAAATTTTGAGCCTTAGGTGCACTTTACCGAAGTTAATGGCTCAATCATGCTCAAATTTTCAAAGCTCTGGTTTCTGTAGATTTGTCTGGAGAACATTCATTTTTATTATTACAGATAGATAGATTTGGCATAAAACTGGCTTAATTTCCGTGGTATTTAATGTTTTTCAGATGCACGCGCGCTTATTTATTGAAGTAATAGCATTCTTGTTAGCTCAAAACTTGATTCATTTGATACGGGCGAAACTCGCCAACCATGGCAATGTAAAATCGGTTTTTAATTAATAATTAAAAAAGTAATTAAAAATCTAAAATTTTTATTAGCCTATAACCAAATCCAGGGTCCCCTCTATATCTAAACCAAAATGCATCCTAATCGATTCAGCGGTTTAGGAGTGAAAGCGTCATAAACAAACAAACAAACTCACTTTCGCATTTATAATATTAGTTAGGATTAGGATATACAGTCAACTCCGGATATAGTGAACTTTTGACTATAGTGAACGCAAACCATTAATCCCGATTCATATACAGTATCTCTGTTCATCATGGGGACATTTCGGTTTTAGTGAATTTCGGATATAGTGGGCGAAATTTGATGGTCCCCAGAAGTTCACTATAACCGGAGTTGATTGCATTTACATACATAGATAGACAAAGAGGGTGTGAATGAGGTTTTTCATCAGATTTTATCTGATGACATACTTTATGCTATCAGGCATCCATATTACGTATATTGCATGACATCGTATTTGAAACTCTCTAATCTCATTAACTACCTGGAAGACGTTAGCATCATGATAAATAAAAGTCTTGTTAAGTAACTAACACTTGCTTGCAAACAAACTGATTGTAACCAAATTAGTTACAAATGGCTTTTGTTTGTTTGTGTAACATGTTTTTCGGATTTGTGTGCTTGAACCCGCTTATAAATCGACGGCAGAAGTACAACAGAAGGGGAGGGGGGATGCCCTCCGTGGTAGTCTTTTTAAAGGGTACTAACCCGTATTTACGCTAAGTTTCGGAGAAAAAAAACGGAAAACTCCGAACGTTTAGGTCGGCGGACGCGACCTGGGCACATTCTGTCTACCATTTTGAGTGACATAACTACTCGGCCATAGTGCAGTTGCTTTTGTGACGCTTTTCAAATTTTTGATTATGCATTTGAAATCGATGTAATATGATCTTTCAAGTACGTAAGCAATGCAAGATTTTACTTGAATTTGAAATAAAAGAAATGGTCTGGAAACGGAATGAATTTTTTTTTTTTTCTAATTTATCTCGAGCGTATTGTGATAAATGCATTTATCATTTTACTTTCAACGGTAAGATATCTTACCAAGGATTTTAACACGCGTTTTTGGATTAATTCGCGTGTCGATTGTTTGGTGAATAAGGTCGTTAGTGAACCACAGAGAGCACACGTAGAGCAACCTTTTTTTAATGTAATGTTAGAAATTCAAAATAAATTTATCAGAGAAAATGTTCACTAAGATTTTAGAATTTACAGAAATTATTACAAAATTTGTAATCACTTTTAATCTTTTGAAATTGAAATTTAATGAAGTTCACAGAAGTTACCCTCACAAAAATAGTACCTTTTTGTGAAAAGTGACGAGTAGTTAATAAAAGCAATAGCTTAAAAATATATGTAATTTGTATGATGTCTTCCCTTACGATAACAATAAAGTTAATTGAGAAATTAACTTTTGCTCATGGACTGTTGAAAGCAACAGTCTCATTCTAAACGGAAGAATACTAATATAGCACTATTGTAAGGGTACAAATTTACATTTTTGTAAAAGTGTGTTAAAAAAACATGTATAATTTTGACAGAAAATTGTTATTTAAAATTTTTTTCTGAATTGTTAGCTCTCTGCTGAAGACTTAAAAATTATTCCCAAAACTGTGGCCTGCACTCCATATTATACGTACTTCAAGGAGTATATGTGTACTCTACCTAAAATCATACAAGAGTATATTCAAGAGAAAGACATTGAATTTTTTTTTAATACTTTATTTTTTTTTCTCTCAAAACCTGCATAGCTTTGTAAAAATTTCAAGGAATTAGTTTATAATAAATAATTTAGTTTTTCATAGAATTCTAATTTATGAAACGAATGAAGGAAATTTATCTAACACTCGAACACTTTCTTGAGTGAGGAGTAGAAGACATTTGTATTTTGTAAATGTTGTGTGTTTTAATAAGACTAGGGGCCAAGGCCCCCAGACTCGCTACGATCGCTTTTCGTATGAGGCATTCGGCCCCTAATCAGGCTTATTCGTAAAAAAAGACATAATTTCAACAGACAAAACCCGAAGATTGGATCAGATAGAATGTTACTGAGCTGCACATTGCTTGGTTCTTGCATCGAAGATAAATCCGTGAGAATCCGTGTTGTACGGGTCCTGAGCTATACTCCACCTGGAGTGCGGACTCCGCTTATAATCGCTGGAAAAATTATTTGCACTCCTCAGAAACACAATGATATTTAATGTTGCCATTCAAAAGTTATATTTATTAGAAGCTAAAGCGTAATAAAATCAGAACATCTGTTTCAGCTGTATTTTTAATAATGTAAAACCTATTGGACACCTTGCGAATTTGCCACCCTTGGCGATTTTTCATTATTGGGCGACTTGCGTACATGTAAAGTCAATAAAAGCAACGGAACAGATAGAATAGCCTGCCACCAATGGCGACTTTTCATTATTTGGCGATTTACACATACTCACAACCTATATTTACTGTTCATTTAAAGTTACCGGAAAACCATTATCTATATTTTCATTTACATAATCGTTTGCAGATTGGCGTACTTAACACCACGAATTATACCATCTCGTCGCGCTAGCAAATATCCAAAGTGTACTATAACTGCTATAATGGCACAGTTAACGCCGCCAAATACTTCTACTGGTAGCAAATAATTCAGCTGGACGAGAACCGGCTTTAAAATAATCTGCATTTTAATTATTTTTCATTTTCAAGATATTAGTTATTATGTTTTGGAAAAACGAATAATCGCTAATTCTAAACTCCTGTTGTCTAAGCGAACTTACT
The DNA here is from genome assembly GCA_038373885.1 of Cheiracanthium punctorium. NCBI lineage: Eukaryota > Metazoa > Arthropoda > Arachnida > Araneae > Cheiracanthiidae > Cheiracanthium > Cheiracanthium punctorium. The sequence goes on from JAWZYV010012957.1 coordinate 41,695, forward strand.
ATTTGAAAATTGTCAACTTTGTGTAACACATTTTGAGTTACTTATTTCGTATTGTTTTTGTTTTGGCGTAAAATGGGCGTAATTCTAACTCATGTTTGTAAATTTCACGCGATTCTAGATACTTGGAAACGCTTTGTTGCAAAGGAATGAATGATTTTATGCCAAATCTGGCAACCACTCGGTTTATTTTTTCAGTTTTTTATTAATATCTTCTAAAATAATTCGATTTTTGAAATTTAAATCAGCTTAGCAGGTTCCTCGGAATTTTTCGAATCTGTGGGCACCTTAGTCGAAACTCAAATCCCTACGGTTTGGGAGGAGTTAGGTCAACAAGCTTTGACAGCGCCAGCGGCCTTTACTTTTTTTTAGAATAAAGAGATAACCTTCAATATAGCATTATGTCAGAAAACCGTCATCTTTTCTGACGGTTTTTCGATTTATACTTGCTCGCTTCTTTTTTATAGGGACTGAATCCTGCTTCCCATGGAATCATTGATAATACCATATATGATCCAGACACTAAAAAGACGTTCAGAATGGGAAATAAAGAAAGTCTTAAACCATACTGGTGGGAGAAAGAACCGGTAAGCAACTTTTTTTATTTTTAAAATTTATCTTGGTTTAAATATCTTCTCAAAGAGATTATTAGAACTTTCAAAGAATTGTGAAAAATTTCCTCTTTATCTTTCTGTCTACCTGAAAAATCGTTGCTACTTAAAAATTAAAAAATCTTGGATTTTTAGTAATTTGTTTTTATTTCCGGTATATTCCCGGTATTTTAAACTTTGAAAGAAAACGTGTCTGTGAACTTTATATTGATCATCTTAAAATTTTATACAGATTTTCAATAAAATATTAAATTTAGCTTATGTACATAGTATTTTTTCTGTTTGTATTATTTTTGACAATATACTCCGAATAAAAACCGTAAGGCAGACATAAAAAATCTATGCATTACCATACAAATCTTTAGTAGTTTGTAAAACCTTCATTGGATTTAATTATTAAATATACTCTCGTTTTCATCAACAGAACCTGTTTTTGAAAAAGTTTCTTGTACCATTCACTATCAATTGCAGCTTTCAGCTCTTCAGATGAGCTAAAATGCCTTCTATGCTCATAAACTCGCAGATTATCCCATAAGCTCTCGATTAGGCGATGTAGCTTTTCATTCTAAAAGTTCAACACATTGCTCCCTAGGACCAGCTTTTCGTGCCACGACTTGTATGGATAGGTGCTTTGTCTTGTTGATAAAACCATCTTTCTCCTGGCAAATATTGGCAGTGGCATTTGGCAATCGATGGCTGCAAAGAGCATGTGCCTGATTCTGTGTTCATTTTAACCCTTTAACGCGTAGTGTGTTTTCGCTCTGGGAACACCTAACTCTGACGTTTTGACTGTTGCCAGTCATGAAGAATTGATTTCATTTCTATAAAAATAGTTGCGGGTGACATAGCTCCACGAGAATCCTTTACTTTTTAGCACGTCATTTCCCGTAAAAAAAATGTCACGGTTATTATTAACAGCACTGACATCTGGTGAAAACTGGAAGAATGCGAGAACAGGCGGATAGATTGCCAATGCTGAAAAAAGGGCAGCCGTTGCCATCGCTCGACTTAACTACCAGCAAGATGGCGGACGATCGAAACGCTCATCGCGTGCCATAGATCGAGCGATGGCAACGGCTGCCCTTTTTTCAGCATTGGGAAAGGGTTGCGCCTCAAAGGGTTAACCACGATAGAATGCATTAGTGCTGTCAATGCCATTAAAAGAAAAACGCACGTAAGTTATTTGGAGGTGACCAAACGATAGCTTTCCTCCCAGGTTATGCCAATAGATCTTCCATCAGTTGGGACCATCCATTGCCCACCCCCACATTTCCTAAAATTTGCCTGTAATTTGGTCATTTCCAGTCATCTCTGGCTTTTCAAACTCCAAGGTTTATTTATGTTTTGTATTATGGTAAGCCTATACAAGGGGCATCTGCCTAAGTTGGGCGGGGTTGCATTGGTCGGGAGACTTTTTAAGGGATTCTAACGCGTATTCACATTTCAGACTCCAAACACTGCATTTTGGTCTGTACAGTAGATGAGAGTTTTGCAATTTTCCTGTGTACTTTAAATCATCAGAGCGGTGAAGTGTGCTGACTGTGATATTCTGGCACACTTATAACTCAATCTTTCGAACATTTCCCAATGGATCTGCTAGTCTTCTAACTCTCATTTCTTCTCTGGAGGACAAAAATTTACATTCTCATTCGGTGTTTTTCTTTTTTATTAATTTTTTTAACTTAAAAAAAGAAAAATATATATTAATTGCAGCATTAAATCTCCCTATCTTTTAGCAATATGAAGGCTGCTATTACTCACGAAGAAAAAACACGAATACGATTTAGTTCATATTATCTTAATTTGTTTGCTGTTAGCAATATTAAAGTGAAAATGAATCTAAAAAGAAGGCCTTACTAAATCTTCATATGCATCGGATTTTTACTTATAGAAAATATACGTGCAGATACATATAATATTGCTAAAATTTATTAGTAAATTTAAACTTTTTATTCGCATTAATTTTTCCTCTGTAATTTAGTTTTTTAAAAATATTAAATTAATCAAAGGTAAGTTTTGCTGTTTTTAGTATTATTTTAATATAATGCTATAAGAATATTTCATTCTTTAGTCTAACATTAAGTTTTATTTTTGATAAAAAGAAGCAACCTCTAAAAGTATTAATGATAATTCCACGCACAAAACTTAAATTACAATTGAACTATTAAAGACAGCTTTCAAATTCTACCTATCATACAAAAAATGTTAATCTTTTGAAATCTAATTTTGTTTTTAGATTTTTTTCTACCATTGAAAAATAAATTCTTCATCACTTGAATTTTGAAATGAATTAAATTTTAATATAATACTTATAAATTATTTCAAAACTAATTGTACACGTAATTTCTGAGCAATGTGTGTTGTGGGATTACGGCCAATTATTTATTCGTGGGATCTAGGCCGATGAGTGGGGTGTCCTTCTAAGGGGTCCTAGCCTGTATTTACGCTAAGTTTCGGAGGAAACTACAGAAAACTCCGAACGGTTAGGTCTGCGGACGCGACTTGTTGATTTCTGAGCATATAACCCTAAACAAAGGTGTTTAAGGTTATATGCTGTAAGCTTTTCTACAAACTAAATTGTTTTAAACGTTTATTTTAAATTATTTTAAGCTGTTAATTTGTTAAAAGAATTTTGAATCGCACGTGCAGATTTTGTTAAACAATACTCATTGCTTGTAAATTTATTTTGACAGAATATAATACTTTCTAAGGTATACATGTATTATTTTATAATTTCATTTTCAAGCTGTGGATCACTGCTGAGAAGCAAGGAAAAATATCTGCCACATATTTTTGGCCAGGATCTGATGTTATTATCAATGGGACCAGACCTACTTACTACAGGAAGTACTCAAAGTAATGTTTAGCTTACTACTAAAAAGTATTCGACTGTAAGAAAAAATTCTGAAAAAAATTCAATAATATTCTACATAAATTCACAACTGCATAGAAAGTTTAGGAAGCACACCCCTTTAATTTTAAACCACCCCCTTTTTCAAGGACAACAAAATTTCACCTACACTCAAGACGAGTGCTTTTTTGACTCGATATATTCCCTTGTCAATAATTTCTTGAAAGATATTTAACTGTTTTTGTTAAAATATTTCTTTTAAAACTCATTACAGTTGCTCTTATGGCCGTATGCATAAAATGCTCATAAGAACTCCAATCACATTCACCATTCGAGATTCAGAAATCTCTCCTTGAATTATTTAGAGAACTTATAGCCTGTATTGCAGAAACACTTACATTTATTCTAATGGTTTTGCATTTAACTTATTTCCAATAAGCTTTCATACATTATATAATTAGTCCAACTATATTAGAAATATTTCTTATGTGTTGTAATTGAATAAGTGTGGTGTTTTAATAAATGTTATTTGAAGGAGTAATCAATGAGCAACTAGTTAAATACTCGCATGTCATAAACTTTACAATGTGTCTTAACAGTCCAAAACTGCAAAGATGATACTAGAATATTGAAAAAATAAGCAATGCCTTTATTGCCAATATTTGATTACTAGCAGTGGGCAGTTCCCGATCCTGTCATTTAGACCTAACTGCGCCCTTTTTAAAGTTCCCGTGCCACTATTCATCATTAGAGCTTCTGGGACTCTGAATATTAGCATCCCTCAGATCATTAACGATTGTCCACAGAGCTTATAGAATATCTGATTAAACTTCATATTCACCCCATGCACACAGTGGTTTTCAGAGGTTGGTCAGGTACTGAAATCGGAACTCTCCGTTACTAGACTAGCAAGACCCTCTGTTTAGACGCTTGCAATGTATGAACAAGATTGGATCTAATGTTAGTTGTCTAGGCTCGCAAGTTACGCTGGCAATGTTTCGCGCTATCCGTCCATCAATAACTCGAGTAAATTAGGTATATAATAGCTAAATTTCTATAGGCATTCTATTTCTGTGGCAAGAAAGATTTTCTTCACAACATTTTCCTCCGAAAAAGTTGATTTATTAGTTTTTCAGGTGGACAATCATTAATCGTCACTGAAGAGAGACAAACATTTCGAAACATGTCCGGCAACATTAACCCTTTGAGGTGCAGTGTACCCGCTCTGGGAACACCAAACTCTGACGTTTTGACTGTTGCCAGTCACGAAGAATAGATTTGATTTCTATAAAAATAGTTGTGGGTGACATAGCTCCACGAGAATCCTTTACTTTTTAGCACGTCATTTCCTGTAAAAAAATGGCCGCGATTATTTTTAACAGCACTGACATCTGCTGAAAAATGGGAGAATGCGAGATCAGCTGATTAGATTGCCCAATGCTGAAAAAAGGGCAGCCGTTGCCATCGCTCGACTTAACTACCAGCAAGATGGCGGACGATCGAAACGTTCATCGCGTGCCACAGATCTAGAGACCCTTTTTTGACGCAGCTGGCTGTGCCGGCACAGCCAGCTGCGTCAAAAAAGGGTCTCTAGATCTGTGGCACGCGATGAACGTTTCGATCGTCCGCCATCTTGCTGGTAGTTAAGTCGAGCGATGGCAACGGCTGCCCCTTTTTTCAGCATTGGGAAAGGGTTGCGCCTGAAAGGGTTAAGCGCAGGTTCACTTCGTAAACAATCTCAGCACAGTGCAGTGTTGTTTTACTAATAAGAACATTGAAGTATCATTATTATTTCTGTATTCATTTGCTGTTTTTTCTATCTATCTAGTAAGGTTACGTATGAAGAAAGGGTCGACCAAGTGCTGGCATGGTTAGATCTCCCAAAAGTCTCCCGACCTAGTTTCCTGACTCTTTACGCAAGCGAGCCCGACCATACTGCTCATTCTTATGGAACACAAGCAAGCGAAGTAATGATTTTGTTTACATTGAAACGGAATTCGTCTTTTTCTGTTAACTTCTGTAGTGAGAGTCTAAACCAGGATTCACTTCAATATTTTCTCACACTTAATAAATGGTGAAACCTTGAAGTAGAATGCAGAGAATAGATAAATATATTTTAGAAGTTTGACTGTTCCGAATTAACGATTTAGTCGACCTTTTTTGGATCATGTATTTGTTTTTACACTTATAAACTACTAAAAAGACAATTTTTCCAGGAAGCGCCCTCTGAAATTTTAGATGATAAATATGTACCATTCATCTTATTCATTCTGTCAACAGGACTTATTAAAAGCATTCTGTAATCATATTGAATGAGGAATATTTTCTGTCTGAATATATTTGAGTACCTTTATTTTTAATTAGTTATATAGGAAGAACTTTGAGGATTTTTTTTAGAAAGAGTAAGTTAACAATGCTCTTTATAATATAAAGTGGAAAATACAAAGTGATTTAGTAGTGTTAAATTATTAAAACTTTGTTATTTGTGTACATTTTGTTATTAGATACTTAGATTTTGATTTCAATTTCGTTAACCACAGGACACTTAAACAAAGTTTTTTTTCCGGAAGCAATCTAAGGCCTTGAAATTTTAATTACCTTCTAAATTCTGAAATTACATTAAATTTGATCGTTAACTTTTGAAAAGAATTGGTCATTTTTGTTTCAAAAACTATAGTTTCATATTTATAACTCTGAAAATATTTCGAAATTAAACTTTATAATCGATAGCCATAATTTACTGAATAAAAGTTTCTGAAGCAGTGAATTTTTCCACGAATAACTACTTTTAAGCAGCAATAACGATAATCAAAACTGTAATGTATTTCTAGCAAATTTGTTAACACGTCTACAAACATTTGGAGTCAGAATGTTACGAATGTTAGTTTTTTACAATCGTCAAAAAAAAAAAAAAAAATAATAGTTAATTATCTAATCATTTGTTTTAGTGATTTTCCATTGAATCATAACTATGGTGAAACTAATGTGCGAATTCTTGAAATCCATTATTTTAACCAGTTATTTGAACATTATCTTTAACACTGGAATCGGAATGAACGGTTATTTCGAAAAGCCTGGGTTTTTCAGAAACATCTTATTCCAAATTTACGACGCTGCATGTACTGTACATCGCGGTCGAAAATATATTTGCATCGATATTTTCGCATGTCGAAAATATCTGCACTCGACAATATTTTCATTAGGATAAAATCTACCTAAAAGATTTTTAGTAATATGCATCTTGATATTTTGAGTCCTAACTTCTTGTCACTTTTTATTTCTTTAAAAATACAACCATATTATTTTAAATATTCTTTGGTAGAACTTAAAATACAATGAAACAAATTAAAAAAATTTTCGAAAGCAAGCTAATGATAAATTTATATGTTGTTGTTAATGGCATAAAAATTATTTTACCACAAGGGCGAGCATCTACACATATATTCTAATTAGTTAAATCAAGACTTTAAATTATTAATTTCAGGACATTTCTTTAAATCTCTATAGCACTGTTCTTTAACACTAGAGTAATTTTATTGCATTTCTATTGATTGAATATTTTTCTGTTGAACAGACAAATGCTGCTCTCGGAAAGGTGGATGAGATGATGGAAAGGCTGTTTTCCGGACTCAAGAAAAGAAAGTTGATTAATTGCGTCAACGTCGTCATAGTGTCTGATCATGGTAACGCAGAGTCACTTTATCAAATGAGTTTTTGAATAAAGATAATAACACATTGCTACTTAAGGGAGCAATGTTTTATGATGAGCATCTGATGAGTTTTGATGAGCAAGATCTGAGCATAATGTCAATGAGCATCTGTTTTACAAGGAGTGGTAACTCCTTGTAAAACAGAACAGAAACTTGAATGAAAATTTAAAAAGATCAAATTACTGTGTTTATTAAATAAGGAAACATAAAGAAACAGATCAGTGAAATTTTGTCCAAGTTAGTTGATGGACCTTACTTTGTTTTTAAAATTATTTTTAGAACAGTGTCTGACTAAAAACACGGGCAAAAGAACCATACGAAAAAAAGTACATTTTGTAATTTATATAAAATTTAATTCTGTTACATGAAATAAATTTTATCATAAAAAAATTATCTAATTTAAAACACTTGCCAGCATAAGTTCATAAGGCTTGACACGGGCATTCTGAACACTCTGTATGTAATCACGGTGGTCTTGGCAAAAATACTAAAAAAATCACATTGTGTTTCTTGCAACATTCATCTCACTTGTGGAATGTCTTGAAAATAATAATTGTGTATATTTTATAATTGGTTAACATTTTGTGACAAATGTTTCTGAGAAACATAAAAATTTTGTTGTTATTAAAAATTATTTCTTACTTTCAGGTATGTCTGATATAGACTGTGAAAAAGTTATTGCTATCCAAGATCTTGCAGATGTATCGAATAGCTTCATAGCCTCCGGGACATTTGGCCAGATCAGACCTCTGGGGAAAGAAAATACTAGTGAGTCAGTTTTATCTAAATTAAAAAGCTGCATCGTTAAAGATGTACTTTGTATTGACTTCTTTTAGGCGTTTTAGAGAATAACATTAATGAAAGAAAAGACGTGTAAATATCTTACCTTGTCATTATTAAACGTGGATGTTTGAATGTAATTAATACCACAATCTTTATTAGCTGAGCGCCATTCTTTGCACAAGAATAATGATTTATTAAAAATGAACCAAAATTACAAAACATTCAAAATACACAACAAATTATAAAACTGTGAATCAAGTAGACACAAAAAATTATGAATCATGCTGAAAAAACAGAAGGCTGTAAATCACTAAAAACGAAAAAGATGATATTTTTTTCTTAAATTGGCGTGTGCAGGATTTAAAGGAAAGAATAATCAGCGATAAATTTACAGCAAATGATGCATATTAAAAAGAAGAATTTTTCTGTCTTCCTTGGATGTGCAGTGTTTGAGAAGAGAGTACTTTTCCAAAGTTTTGGAAAGGTCTAGATTTTTTTAAGGTTTAATTTATCCTAGAAACAATGTACTATGCATAAATACTCATAAATTGTTTTATTAGATCAAGATTTGATGACCGCTCATTTGTCATTTCGAGCGTATAAAAATGCCAAAGTAGACAATACATCACCAAAAACTGCAAATTTTGCAGAGATCAAAATTTACACAATTTTCGCTAATTTGCAAATTCCACCAAAATTTTATGAAGATTAAATACATATGCTCTAAGTTGAATAACAATGTATCACATTACTAAATTTCTTTTCATCCAGTCGTTGATGTCTGAACTAAAATTTACAGAAATGTAGCAAAATTTCAAGGTCTATTCAAATTTTTTAAAAACTTAATTACGTAATTCCATTTCTTCAGCCGTTTTCTAGCAATGCGAGAGCAAAAGACTCACGGATAGACATACAGATGGCTTTTCTGAGCGTTGTTTTGGCTTCTTTATGTCTTGAAACTGATTAAACGAGCAAATTTTTTAATTCCAAGAAATGCACTGACGGGAAGTATTATTTTAATTATATAGTAACTGTAAATAACTCAGACTGAATTAAACAAATCTGTTTCTTATTTTCATACAATGGTTAAACTAATAATAATAATAAAAGCAGTGAATATTTATAATTCTTAATTTATTTATTTTTTACTGAAAAGAACTTGAAAGATTCATGTAAGATCCACCGAAAAAATACGATGCAGATTACTTTTTCTCGTTTATATGGTTAAGGACACGGATCTTTATTTCCCAACGCATATTCGCCTGTCACTCAAACTGGTAAGGTCCTTACACAGCCCTAAACAGATTGAACGATGTCGTCGTGGGTCGTGCATTACGACAGGCTAGCCACTTACTGCAGATGTAATTGGTTATTATTTTAATTTCATTCTATTATTATAGAATTATGGCATAATTCCTTCTTCATCCAATCATTTCTTTTCTTTTTCTCTCTCTTTTTCCTCTTCTTCCTTCAACTCAATTTTAATCAGTGCTTACGCCATATTCAGCGTACATATTTGTAATATACTTGATTTATTGATTGAGGAGTAGATTAAGATCAGAGTTGGCGGTACAATTTGAACGGTGGCTTGTTCTAAATTCCGTCGCGTAATAGATTAACGAAATAAAATAGGTGAAAGTACTGCTTTAAATATTTCTTCCATCCTGCCAAATCCGAACAGAATAAAATCTGCACATACTTTTTAACAAAATAAACCGATTAAAAAAGAAATTCCTGTGTAATATTTGGAAAAGTTGTTGAATTATATGGTGGGGGCAGTGCTCCTCTGGCCCCTAATGATGAGGCGCCATTGCTTAAAGCAACTATTGATACTTTACGCCGGGAAATAATGTAATAATAATAATAAAACTTAAATGCATGGATAGTAACTGTAAATTATACAGATTCACATAAGCATTTTTTTATGTCTAAATATAAAAGGAATTATATTCTTACGATGTAGCACATATCGATCAGCTGGTATCCAAGATGCAATGCAGCAGTCCAAACTTGAGAGTTTACAGTAAGAAACAGCTTCCAGTCAGGTTTCACTATGCTGACAACAAACGGATAAGTCCAATTCTTTTGGATGTGGATGCAGGCTGGACTCTTGCCAAGTAAGATTTAAACGATATATTTCAGTATTATCTGTGGCAAAATTTATTTGTATGTAGGAGATAATCTTTGGAGTTACTGAGCCGATCAAAAAAAAAAAAAAATCCTTGACACAACCTTACACTATTTCTCATTGATATAAGCTACAATTCATTTTGATAAAAGAAAACTAATTTTTAAATATAATCCAACTATATAATCCAACTATTGTATGCTTCAATTTTTAATTCCTTCCATTTGAAGTTTTTTTTTTCTTTCAATTTCTACTTATCCATTTAGGAATCTTCAACAATAAAATATATCTCGTCATCAATACTGATATTATGATGAAGTAAAATTTGTTTTAATTATTTTACACAAATAGGCAATGCAAGTAAAAACAAAACGCGTCAGTTTTGCTATTTTCAAACGTACGGCCATTCCGTAGAAATTATCAAATCACAATGTTAGTCCGATTTTACGCTTATCTGTAAGACAGTTTGTATGCTGAGATTGAGAGATCCAGAGCCGTAAAACTCGGCAAATGGGCTCAATGGAAAATGTAATTTTGCATCTTAAAGAGATGTTTTTTTTCGAAATTAATCTTTTAAAAAATTATTCTCAAACTGCAGGATTCGCATTGCCAAATTTCTGAGCAAATTCAATTTCAAAATAATTTTCACGCCCACGAAGAATTAACCTTATCGTTAAAAAATTATCGTAAATTAACCTTATCGTCTAAAAGACCCCATCGACACTATAAATTCCTGAGACATTATAGATTCAGTTGTCAATATATTTTTTTCTTATACGGGACAAACTAAACGCTGCCTTAAATTTTGAATTAAGGAGCACATTTCTCGTTATAAAACATGAAACCAAGTCTACCACCACTAAACATTGATGGGATATCAATCATATTTTTGACTTTTGTTAAACTAGACTTAATTTCAAATGCCGTTCCCCAAGTAAATTAGATTTTCTTGAAGCCTTTAAAATCCACAAAAAGTCTTTTTAATATTGATTTCGCTGTTCCTCCTCTCTCTAAATGTTGGAAGTCCCTCTGTTCTCATGATTCCTAATTTCCCATTGGGCCTTAACCCCTGTTTTGTTTCGTTGAACAGCGGGGAGAATCTTACTGTTTGGATGCCCTTAGTATACGTTCCCAAAATTTTTTACTGCTTATGATAGTTTTAATTTGAAATCTTTAAAAACAACGCAAATTTGGTTATATCTTTCATCGCTTCACAATACTGGTTTCAGCTGAACTGACTCCGGTTTTATGGCATAATTACACTCTCTAAAAATTACCAATTTAATTAGATCATTTAATTTATTCATTTTTGCTGGAAGTTTTGATTAAGTACAGACTTGACAGTTTCACATTATTCTTTCAGTTTTTTTTCCAGAATTACGTAATTTTATTAACAATGTTTAAAAATGTAGGTGCATTTTTTTCTGTATACTGAAGAAGCATTTTGAATGGTTACTCTTATCACTTTTCAGTGATAGCATTTGATATATACCGGGTGTTCCAAAAATGACCGGTATATTTGAAAAATCGATAAAAACTAAACGGGCAGCGATAGAAATAAACGGTTTGTTGCAGTATGGTTGGAACAACAGTAAATTTTCAGGCAGACATACACAAAATTAGTTAAAATTTTCAACAACAGATGGCGCTGCAGGCGATTTTAAAGATGTAGAAGAAAACGTAGTCTGTGAGTTCCGCCATTTCACAGCAAGCTTCCAATCTGCGAATAGCACATGCTTACAGCAGAAAGACGACTTACAGAATTGCGAACTCACAGACTGCGTTTTCTTCTATGGCTACTATGCAGATAGATTTAGTAGCTACTAAACCTATTGTTCAGTTACTAAGTTAGTAAGTGGGCGGAGATACTAAATGTTCGTAAATCGGGATTCAGATACATTTAGTACTAAATCACATGACCAACACCAAGGGAAGTCAGGGAAAATGTAGGGATAAGTTAACAGGGAAGCTAGTAGACCAATCAGAGCGCTTGTTCCAGGCGTGTGTTTATTTAGTTGGTGATTTAGCAGCTTGTTTGGTCACGTGGTTTTAGCAGCTTGTTTTGGTCACGTGTTTAGTATCTCCGCCTCCAAATTCTATCTGAATCCACTTTACTAAATTTAGTAACTAAACAATAGGGTTAGTAGCTACTAAATCTATCTGAATAAGGGTCTATATCTTTCAAATCGCATGCAGCGCCATCTGTTGTTGAAAATTGTAACTAATTTTGAGTTTGTCTGCCTGAAAATTTACTGTTGTTCCAACCATATTGCAACAAACGGTTTATTTCTATCGCTGCCCGTTTAGTTTTTATCGATTTTTCAAATATACCGGTCATTTTTGGAACACCCGGTATATATATATATATATATATGTGTGTGTGTGTGTGTGTGTGTGTGTGTGTGTTTAATAATACTTAGCAATTTCAGTGCTTATTCTCTGTTAGACATTTTGTATTGTTACGCTGCTGAGTATCTTGCAGTTTTATTGACAGTGACTGGGAGCTCCGGAATCTTTTCTCTGTGTACTTGAAAAACCATTTTGCACTGTTACCTAATTCTTACAAAAATGATATTACTACACTATTTTACTGACAAGACTCATAATTTAGATGCAGTTTTCCTTAGACATTCACATTGTTGCAAAGTTCTTGCAAAAGCATAAAATTATAACGTTCTTTTACTAACGAGTGCAATAGTTTTGGGGCTATAATTTATTTCTCCAAACTTGAAGTTGTCGATCTGCCCTGCTATGACATTTTTACAAAATAAATCCTTTGATTTCAGATATAAGTCTAATACTGATAAAGGAATGTGCTCAGGAGGAGCACATGGCTATGATAACATGTTTCCAGAAATGAGGGTAAGTCGAAAATTCAATCAAACAAGTGATATGAATTGTACATAATAAAATAAACATTTGAATGTATTATCATTAAGTACTTAATTAATTAGTTGTATTATTTAAAATTGTAACTGTCTATAACTTTGAAAAATAAAAAAATATTTTAATTCTGATATTTCTCTTTATGTATATTAATGATAAAATATATTTCTTCTGAATTTTTGTAGGCCATTTTTATTGCCCATGGACCATCCTTTAAGAAAAAATATACTTCCGAACCTTTTATCAATACAGAGCTTTATGAAATGTTAGCAGGTATGTTTACTTTTTATTTTCAAGTTGAATTTACACTTGAAAAAAATATGACTACTGACAAAAAGAGATTCCTTAAGAAAGTAAAAGGTTTTGATTAAAATAGTAAATGTTATTTTTCTAAGGGTCAGTAGCACTACACTAGGCACTAGATTAAGTATTAAAAAAAGTAAAATTTCAATATTTAAAAAACATAAAGTTGTAAATGTCATTACCAAGGCTTGTCCCAAACTTCAAACTTTATTATTAGAACCTTTGTTTTAAAGAATTGAAAAACTTTAAAACAAGAATCAACAATTATCTAAGTAATTTCATTTATCTATTTTCAATAAATGTGGAACTTTAGATATAAGGGATGGGGGAATCCATTAAAATAGCTTATTTAAAATTTGTCCGCAGAGGTAACTGTCATTACCAATGTGTATAATATTTTTACTTCCTTGTACGTAGTATAAGGAAGTAATGTGATCCCGAAAAATTTTGGGGGCCAAATTTCGACAAAAAAACCGATTTTGACTACCTCTAAATTTAATTTTAAGAATTTTTTCGATGCATCTCATCGTAGCCTAGCATGCACGATCATATTAACGCGTCTGCAACTCATTTTGACCAGCGGCGAGTCTATTGTGGTCAGTTTTTCCATGCCGTCTGTACGTACGTACGTATGTATGTAACTCGCATATCTCAAAAACTATTGGTCGTAGAATGTTGAGATTTGATATTTAGGATTGTTCTATGATCTAGTTGTGCACCTCCCCTTTTGGTCGCAATCGAATGTATAGTTTATGTACAGGACCGCCCAAAAGATTCGAAATACATTACGCTCTATGGGCCGAAATTCATTAAACTCGCCTAACTCAAAAACTATTTGGCGTAGAATGTCGAAACTTCATATTTTGGATAGTTGTAACATCTTGTTGTGCACCTCCCCTATTGGTTCCATTCGACTGGATAGTTTATCTACAGGACCGCCCAAAACATTCGAAATACATTACGCTCAATGGGCCGAAATTCATTATACTCGCATATCTCAAAAACTATTAGGCGTAGAATGTTGAAACTTTATATTTAGGATTGTTGTAACATCTAGTTGTGCACCTCCCCTTTCGGTTCCATTCGACTGGTCAGTTTATCTACAGAATCGCCTAAAAGATTCGAAATACATTACGCTCTATGGGCCGACATTCATCAAAGCGTCTTTTAGAGGTTTGGGGCTATTTCAAACGACTCAGGAGTGATATATGCTGTAAAGAGTTAGAAAATGCATTTCTCCATTAAAAAAAGTGTCTTTATCATTTACAGTTCTGCTACAGGAACACTCAAAAGATTTCCAATACATTACGGTCAATGGCAATTTTAGGGGCATTCATCCATTTCAAGCACAATACCGTCCTACCACATAAGTTAGGTAATGGTCCGACCACGGTCACGTGCCTCCCTCAAGAACTATGCCAAAAGTCGCCAAGCTTGGCGACTTTTGGTGTACGTGTGTGCATATTTAACTCTCAAATCTCAAAAACTATTATGAAATTTCATATGTAAGATTGTTGTAACATCTAGTTGTGCATCTCGATTTTTGGTTCCAATCTACTGGAGTTTCTTTACAGGACCACCAAAAAGAATTTCAGTACTTTAATGTCTATGGAAATCTTCAATATAATACAATTGTAGTCAGTCATTGTTTGGTACATGCCCAAAATCTTGCCGTCTGTCCTCGACCTTGGCGAGTTTTGCCGAAATGTCGCCAAATTTGGCGATAGTCAGTCATTTGGTCCATGCCCAAAGTATCGCCATTTGTCATCGTTCTTGGCGAGTTTTGGCGAAATATCGCCAAATTTGGCGATAATCGGTCATTGTTGGTCCATGCTTAAAATCTCGCCAAATGTCGTCGACATTGACGAGTTTCGCCGAAATATCGCCAAATTTGGCGCCAAAAATTATTTCGTATTTTGTATAACTCTAAAACTTTAACCCGTAGAATTTTGAACTTTTGTATTTAGAACTATATTATAATATCTAACTGTTTTCAATATCTTTTTTGACAGCAATCGACTAGGAATTTATTTACAGGGTGAGCCAAATGACTTTAAATACATTAAGGTGTATGGATGCATTCAATTCATTGAAAGTCAGTGGTGGTCAATGACTACTTTGGCTATCCCTAAAATCTCGCAAACTATCTCAAGTTTGTCGGCTTTTGGTGAAATATCGCCAAATAAAGTGTCAGAAGGAAATCTTTCAAATTGAACTCAACTTGGCGATATCGAAATATTTGGCTAGAAATCGCTATACCTTACTATTATTGATATTTTATCTCTTTCAAACATATAAGTTTAGAGGAATTGCGTAAAAAACATTTTTGAATTAATTGACGTGCAAGGAAGTCATGTGTTGGACACATCAGATTTTTTTCTGTTGTTGTTCACTAAAAGGCACTGCGATAGTTATTGAACTGTTAAAAGAATAACATCAAACGTTCTTACAAGCAGACTATGTCTGTTTTAGTTTAAGTAGACAAACATTATTTCATTTGTTGTCCCCCCCCCACAAATTTATCGCGTGTATTTATTATGTGCCATTACCAAGTTCATTATAACTGAAATACGTAATTAATGAATTTAAATTGGTTGTAGGATTTATAAAAAGCTTTCAGACTACATTCAAAGTGAATATTGAATTAACTTTTGATTGTTATGATTTACCCTAAATATGTTTAACTTAAAAAAATGTCATTACCAAGGTTCTCTAAAAACATAATAACGACTTTTAAGGGAAGAGTTTTAAAGCAAGGGATATTTTTAGACTCATAAAAAATACATATTACTATTCCTGAGTTGAAAATATGAGCATTTTTTATAATTTAGGTTTGTGCAATTTTTATATTTAGGCTTGTACAATATTTTAGGCTTGTACAATTAAGTGCACACACGCAGTTGAAAATATTGCCTTTTTACTATTGAAGAACATATGAATTACCTCTTGAAAAATAACATTATGAAATAATTAGTACAAAGACAAACAAAAGAAAAATTGATTTATGAAAACAAGATTTGCGAGAGAGAGAGAGAGAGAGAGAGAGAGAGAGAGAGAGAGAGAGGTTGATTGAGAACTTTAGTCAGGAGGCTGTCGTCTCGATTGTTCCGAAGATGAAAACAAGATTAACTTCCTGTAAATAATACACGTTCAAGCGAATACAGTTGCAGAGAAACTCCTGTTGCTATTAAATACAAAACAAGCTAAATTTACTTACATTGTTAGTATGAATATTTTCATATTTTCAAATTCAATTGAAGAAAATACATAATTAATTTTAATTTTCAAATATTTCTAAAATTTTAGGAATTCAATAAAACTTGTCTTTAAATGAATCCCTTATTAAGCGAAAATACTTGTCTTAAATAAAACACCAAACTTCTTGGCTGCACACACCTTTAGTCAATCGACACCATGACTTTAGCGAGAAAATGTTTCATCCTTTTAAAATTTTATTCAATATAGGTTTTTATAGCAATACATAAATTGTGCACTGTACAGAAGCGAGGCTAACTTCTAACCTGATGCTTTTACTCTAGTGAAAATTTTATCTATAAACTCCTTAACACTAGGACGTAGTGTAGATGTTTCACCGATAAATTCAGTTATTATATAAACGAATTTATATTGCATATTAAAATCCAACTAATTGTCGAGTAACTGTTTTAGTGTTTAGCTTATAATGAAACAAATGAACAACTTTAGTTACTACTTACTTCTAGTTGAAACTATTGAACTATTGTACCTAACTAGGCTTTTCTTTGAAGAATGAGAGATTTCATTGTAAAATATTAAGCAATGCAAAGCTGCAGAGAATATCTGTGAGCGAGTATGTATTTTAAAAACTTTGAGTACTTCATGTAGCAATAATATACATTACAGGCAAATTCGCCAAATTCTTAAAATTTATAGATAAGAAAATTTTTTCTTAAGTATATTGTGAACAACAAAATTTCGCTCTTTCACGCTGATAAAAATTCTTGAAAAAAATTTACACACACACGCGCACACGCACACAAGAATGTTAAAAGTAGCTTTTTGTTATAACTGAATGAAATTCTTTCCTGAGAAATCTGCTTAAAGCAGGAAAAGAGATCTCGGTCACTCTCTTTAAAAATTCTTAAAACTTGACATGGCCGATGCTGTTGTTTATGATTAAGGCAAAGCTAAAGGAGGGCTGTCCGCCTAAAGGTGGGGATTCTTTGGGCTGAGGACATTTTTTATGGGGTTCTAACTCGTATTCACGCTATTTCTGAAGAAGACTTCCCAAAATCCAGACCTCTAGATCGACATAGCCCTGTAGCTTCATACTCCAGCCATCTACGAATATTAAGTGCCTTGTTAATTCGGCCATTGGTAGACGCTGATATAATTGGCGTTTAATCTGTTCCAGAACTGCTGAATGTCAAGCCAAACCCAAATAATGGAACAAGAGGAAGTTTACATCATATTTTGGTGTCTCCAAGACAGCTGAGACCTCAGATTGAACCCGACTATCCGGCTCTCGGTCTTGTGCCAGAGGATGATTTGGAATACAGTTTTAGGATTAATGCTAGCAACTGCTCCTGTTCCAAGGTAGTATGGATTGATTTGTCCTTTATTTTAATAAAATTTATTATAAATATATTACTTTGTTGCTTCTAATGTCAGTAATCCTTTGTAGAAAGATGTTTTAGAAGTCCATGTAGTCAAATAGCGTTATAACGAGCTCTGGGTATGTTGAAGTTCAGAAATGGTCTTAACACAACCCAAACTGGACTGTCATCTAGCCAATGTTTATCGAACACTAAATATGAACTTTTACTAGACTGAGAAATTCGGGTATAGCAAACAAGAAATGTCGTTAGTTGTAAAAAGATTGAAAGTAATAATAAAAGAATGTTATTATCTGTTGAAATTATTTTTCCCCCCACCCGTATATCTAATAAATGACCACAAAAATAAGCGCGCTTTTAGATATGTCCGACAAAATTACTCCAGTCGTTCCAGCGAACAAACACTCATTTTGGACTACCTATTTTTTTCTGGTTATTTTATTTAAATGTTAACAGTAACTGATCTTTCAATAATTAGCTCACAAAGGGAAGAAAATTTTTGGAGTAATGAGAAATTTCTGTAAGTGTGTAAGAGAATAATTTTAAGTAAAAATGTGGAGAAAGAGAAGGTTGATTGTGATGGAAATAGGTAATGATAACTATGGTACTGACTAAGCCAGTTAGTCCTAGCATCTGCTTATCTCGGAGCAGCTTACTAAACCTGCAAGCTGTGAGTTCTCTAATATTATTTATCATATAAAGTTTTAAAACGCTTTTTTTTTTCTTTTTCTTTTCCTTTCTTTCTCCCCCCCCCCCCCGAAAACATCAGAAATATCTTTTTAAATAGTTCGACTGGTGTATTTAAACTAGTATCGCATGTCAAAAATTTTCATAATTTAGCTATTATTTTATTTATTTGAAATGTTATTGGTGATTTATTTACTTTTAATTCAGAATTTTTGAATCACATTTCACTTGAAACATCTCAAAAGTTATATCTCAGTACACAACTGTCACGTTAATTCAATCACAAATGAGTAGCTTATGATGAGAATAGAAGAAAATGACAGAAAAATAGGAAATCTCATTTTTACTTTCCGAACATGTACCATGTAAGGAAAGTATTGTAATCATGAAAAAATTCGGCTTCGAGATTTTGGTGTTTTTACACGTTTTGAGGGCTTCTGAATCCATTTATGCTATTTTTACGAGATGTATGTATGTATGTGTGTGTGTGTGTGTGTGTGTGTGTGTGTGTGTGTGTGTGTGTGTGTGTGTGTGTGTGTGTGTGTGTGTGTGTGTGTGTGTGTGTGTGTGTGTGTGTGTGTGTGTGTGTGTGTGTGTGTGTGTGTGTGTGTGTGTGTGTGTGTGTGTGTGTGTATGTGTGTGTGTGTGTGTGTGTGTGTGTGTGTGTTTGTGTGTGTGTGAGTGAACACGATAGCTCCTGAACGGAGCATTCGATTGAGCTCAAATTGGATATATATCTTATAAACCATCGTCGCAAGACCGGTATTGATTTTGGTGTGTATAGGACTTATAGTTTTTCTACAGGGCTACGACAAAGATTTCTTTTACATTATGGCCTATGGGGGGAATTTCTTGAAAGTGCGCTAGCGTTTAAACGATACATTCGATTGAGCTGAAATTGGGTATATATGTTATAAACCACCATCGCAAGACCAGTATTGATTCTGGTGTGTATAGGACTTATAGTTTTTCTACAGGGCTACGACAAAGATTTCTTTTACATTATGGCCTATCGCGGGAAATTCTTGAAAGTGCGCTAGCGTTTAAACGATACATTCGATTGAGCTCAAATTGGGTATGTATGTTATAAACCACCATCCTAAGACCGGTATTGATTTTGGTGTGTGTAGGACTTATAGTTCTCCTACAGGGCTACTACAAAGATTTCTTTTACATTCTGGCCTATGGGGGAAATTCTTTAAAGTGCGCTACCGTTTAAATGGTACCTTCGATTGAGCTGAAATTGGGTATATATGTTATAAATCACCATCTTAAGACCGGTATTGATTTTGGTGTGTATAAGACTTATAGTTTTTCTACAGGGCTACGACAAAAATTTCTTTTATATTATGGCATAATGGTACATGGGGAGAAATTCTTGAAAGTGCGCAAGCGTTTAAACGGTGCATTCGATTGAGTTTCAATTTGGTATATATGTTTGAATTATTCATCGATTAAAATTTATTTAAATGCTTGGTAATGATCTTAATCGTAAGTGTTCGGAAAGTCGAGTGGAGTCACTCCAGATTTTTTCTTTTAATTTAATGACTAACGAAAATAAGTAGCGTAAATTTAAGTCCTGATTGTGAACTCAAACAAGAAATGTATTCATGACAGCAGTAAAACGGTGAGTTATTTACTATTTGTTTTCGGAAGGTGTTTAATTGGCGTAATTGAAAATGTTAGTTTTGCAGCATGTACACATGTTTCAGATTTACGTTAAGTCATTGTAGCACTGATAACATTATAAACATAAACTGATTATCTAATTTTTTTTTTTTTTCATTTTTGTTCCTATTTTAATATGCTTTAAAAAAAGGTGAATGAGAACTTGGGTTTTACATATTTTGCTCTTTTATTTCTTTCTGCAGTGCCGATCCTACCTATTTTTCTGAGTTGTGCGAAGTAAAAAAATGCCCCCCCCCCCCCGCACACACACACACACACACACAGCTAGAAAAGTTTTCACATGGCTAAAACGAGGATTTCAAGGCGAGGGAACGAGGATGCAAAACGAGGATGCGGGCACTCAAATATACGTATATCTATATAAATAAAATTAGACTTTTGTCTGTACATTTCTTGGAATTCAAAAATTTTGCGATGTCTATCTGTTTCAAGCACCCGGGAATCCGATGTGACCCTCAAAAAAAAGTTTGTCTGTCTGTCATTCCGTCGTTCTGTCATTCTGTCCGTGACGCTTTTTTTGTTTAAGCATCACGTAAAAACGACTGAAGCGAATGATATGAAATTTTGTGTCATGATAGGTGGTCACTCAACTTAAAACATAGGCGTCGAATTTTTAAAAAATCTTGATTAGATTTTCAGATTTTGCGAAAATCCTTTCAAACTGCGTAAATTTGTGTTCAAGCATCACGTAAAAACGACTGAAGCGAATGATATGAAATTGGGTGTCATGATAGGTGGTCACTCAACTTAAAACATAGGCGTCCAATTTAAAAAAAATCCTGATTGGATTTTGAGATTTTGCGAAAATACTTTCAAACTGCGTAAATTTGTGTTCAAGCATTACGTAAAAATGACTGAAGCGAATGATATGAAATTGAGTGACATGACAGGTGGTCACTCAACTTAAAACATAGGTGTCCAATTTAAAAAAAATCTTGATTGAATTTTGCGATTTTGCGAAAATCCCTTCAAACTGCGTAAATTTGTGTTCAAGCATCACGTAAAAACGACTGAAGCGAATGATATGAAATTGGGTGACATGATAGGTGGTCACTCAACTTAGAAACATAGGCGTCGAATTAAAAAAAAATCTTGATTAGATTTTGAAATTTTGCGAAAATGATTTCAAACTGCATAAATTTGTGTTCGCACATCACGTAATAACTGCAAAGATGAAAAAATGGTATTTGGTGAAATGATAGGTGGTCACTCACCTTAAACTATAAGCATCTAATTAAAAAAAATCGATCAGATTTCGAGATTTTGTGAAAATCGTTTAAAACTGAGTGAATCTTTGTTCCCGCATTACGTAATAACGACTAAAGCGAATGATATGAAATTTGGTCACAGGATAGATGGTTGCTCAACATAAACTATAGGAGTCCAATTTTTTAAACATTTTTATTAGATTTTGAGATTTTGTGAAAATTCTCTCAAAATACGATTATATTTCTTCAAACATCCCGTAATAACGACTAATACGAATGATACGAAATTTAGTGATATGATAGGTAGTTGCTAATCGTAATTTATAGGCGTTGAACTTTTAAAATATTTTGATTACATTTTGAGATTTTGCAAAAATCGTTTTAAAATGCTGAAAATTTGTTCCAGCATCACGAAATAAAGACTGCAGGGAATGAAACGAATTTTGGTGACATGATAGGTTGTCACTCAACTTAAATTCTAGGCTTCAAATTTTTCAAAAATGTTGATTAAATTTTGAGATTTTGCGAAAATTATTTCAATATGCGCAAATACTCGTTCGCGCATCTCATAATTACGACTAAAGCGAATGAAAAATATTACTTAGTTACTCTCTAACCTGTAATATTTTAACAATACATAAAAATTATAACTTCGCTTTCTTTACTTTGGCAACATACTACATCCATTCTGTGTACTCCTACAATGCTGACGGAAGTTCTTGCTTTTTGGAAATTTGCATTCACCAACCCCTCGAAGACGGGTACTTCAGCTAGTACATTATATAATAAGGTATTTTGGCGGCCCCTAGAGATGGCACCCTGTGCGTCGCACCGTCCGATCCACCGTAGGACAGGCTCTGCCTTTCTGTAACAGTGACATATGTTTAGTGCTAATACTTTAAAAGTATTCTAAAAATGTGGACTTTAAAAATTATAGTTTCATCACTACGATAACACCAAGTACACAAAAACAAACAAAACTGAATCTTTATTTTATATTTATAATTTACTCATGTCGCCAGCGCCTGAGTTAGGCTGTGCATAGATGCCGTCATTGAAATCCAAGAGAAAAATGACGCATTAACGACAGTACGGCCTTTTCCGAGTGCAAAAAATAAAAAAATACCTAGAATTAAGTGCATATGTATTTTCCAGAATCGAAAAGGAAGACAAAATCAACAGGAAAATGTAAGTGAAATCCGTAGACTTCACTTACCATTTGGAGTGCCGTACCTTCAAGAAGATAATACTACACTTCGGCTGCTGTACAACGAAGATTACGTCACTGTATTTGACCTGAAGTATAGAATTCCCATGTGGTCAGCATTTACTATCAGAAATCCAGTAAGTTTTTGTCTTTAAAAAAAAGAAAAAAACTTTGACGAAATATTTACTTGAAAAATGCTAATAATAAATGATTGCTTTTAACAAAGCAGTAGAATTTAGGCAATACGTGTAAACTAAAAATAGATTGTAAATCTGGAATTCGCAACTTTCATTTATATTAAAGTAGCTTTCCTAAAAATATTCTTCTTTCGTATGAAAATAAAACTGAAATGCTATCACATGATAAAAAAGAAAAAAAAAACTGAGTGAACAAAGTTATACGAGTTCAACTGAACATAAAACAGAATTTAGAACATCTACCCTTCATAAGATTTTAAGAGCGGGGTATTAATATCTTTCAAAAACTATTTTTGAGTTTTGATTCTATTTTTATACAGTGTATTTTAATAATCTCCTAAATGTTTCTATGCTTGAAAAACCGTTTCATTTACAGTGATAAAGTATATATACCGATTAAATTATCGTTAAAATTGAAGCAAATGAATCGACATTGTGTGAAAAAAAAAACACAATTAATTAGGTATATAAATAAAATAATAACTTTTGTCGAGGGAAATCCAAAATCTGATCATTTTGGGACAAATCTGAATAGGTAAATTTTGCTTCCCATAAATAAAACATCACAAGTATATATGGCTTCACTTTTCATTGGTACTGTCTCACATGCTAGGTAAAATTAAATAACTTTCCAAAGGTCCTTTTGTTAGACTTTACTCAAACACACGCTGAAGTACATGTTATTGATAGATTACGATGTCTAAGTATTATACAAGATTTTGCAAAAACTATCAAGCTAACGTGTCATTAGCCGTATAAAGAGAAAGATTTGATTTGATTTGTGGATTTACGGCAGATTATCTACTCGAGGGATCTAGGCCCAGGAGGATGGGTGGTCTTCCTAAGGGGTCCTAATCAGCCTTCGTGCTGATTACAATTAACTGTAATCGATGATTAAAATAATATTTTACAAATTTTTAAAAATGCTATGATAAAATTGTATTATTATAGAATTCTTTTGATAGTTGAATTCTTTAACAGCAAGATTACTGTTATTTTACTAAATTAACATTCACTAGTCATAAATTCACTGGTCCCGTATTTACGCAAATATTCGGAGAACACCACGGAAAACTCCGAACGGCTAGGTGGACGGACGCGACCAGGTTTTGAAAGAGGCATTTTCCGTCTCCCAGTTGAGAGCGTTATGCGCTCCGCTCGGCCACTAGTCAGGTATAGATAGAATGAAAAATGCTAAAATTATATAAAAAAAATTAATTATAAAAATACAAATTATTAAAAAATATATAAAAAACCTCTTTGAACTTTTTAAAAATTTTTGGATTGTGGTAAAAAATTATTTAGTCGAATCAACTATAATTTTATATGCATTTATTTGTTAATAATGTACTGTTCATAAGTTTAATACATTTTAGGTAAATATTACAAAACTTGGTGATATGTGCTGGAAGGCAGACGCAAGGATTCCTATAAACGATGCGGCAAATTGCGGAGACTACCATAAAACTACAAAGAGCAAGTTTATTTCACAACGGCCCCTGTACCATCAAGGTATGTGTCAAATCAACAACGGTGGGCAATCGTCTATTTCTAAATTTTTGAATAGAGCATGATTAACTTAAAAACTGCTATACCATTTTAAACAAAATAACCCTATCAATGCCTTGGAAAAGAGCGAAAATGGTGGGATTTGTTTTCACTTCATAGTGAGTTAGTTCAAGTGTGATGTACGGTACGCGAGAGGAATATTTCAAAGAGTTTAAGCTGCCTCCCTCCTAAGGTTCAACCTATTCTTTCTCGTCATGCAAAAATGCAGCAGTGGAAGCGAACCAAAATTTAAAGTTTCTCTGGCGATTACAAATATCTTCCTGCTGTCCACAAAAGAATAAAAGTCACTAAGTTCAGGTATTTTTGTAAAAGAATGTTAGTTAAAGCCACGATTAGAGAAAACAAGCTCTGATTTCTACTACGTATTAATCCATTAACAACCAAGGATCTATTTTTAGATGGCTTCAAAATTTGTAGGTCGCAAAAATATTTAAGTATTAATTAATTTTTCTATTTAATTTCTCGAATAGTAAATCTCATTTTCATAGCTACCAACTACTACAGAATATAATTAAGCACTTTTTTTAAACAATAATTTTCGGCTTAAAATATAGCAAAATTTTTGTACTACACACGAGACCTGGCTACTATTTGGGAAAAATACTAAAAAATATACTATTTGCAAAAAGTGGTTAATTATATTCCGTAGTAGTTGGCAGCTATGCATTTCCACAAAATACTCAGCGTTAAGACAGTAAAATGAGAATCTTTCACTGTCTTATTCATATTTTTAGAAAAAGAAATACATTCTTCGTACTATACAAATGTCAGAAATTTGTTTATCACTTCTGGCATCAACATAAATTGGAGAATGTCCTGAAAAAGGCTGGGCGCTAATGGATTAATATTCAAAGTTGAAAGGTAATTTATAATGAATGTAGTATGTATGTTTTTGATTAGTAAAAATGTAAATGCAGTGGAATGGAATTCAGTGAGGGGAAACTTTTCGCTCACTGGGTTGGTAAGTGACAGAAGATGCACCTTGTTTAGCTATTAACCACACTGTTAGCGGATTGGCCAGCAAAGCATATTTCAATCGATTTTTCTGCGAATTGAAGCCTCTTTGAATATCAGAATTGTAAAATCCGCTTTCTTACACGTTTCTCATGTTTTAGGTTTCTCCAACTTGAATAATGATCAAGCTTCATATATCACTAATTCTATTCCAATGTCTTTGAACTACACGAGAATACTGGAGACACCAATTAACCAAATATTGGCCAAATGGGCAGACTTAAGCGGCGAGCTGAATGTCATAACAGGTCCGGCTTTCGATTTGCACGCTACCGGTATCAGGCCACCCACAGAAGAGCTCAAGTAAGTATTGTTTAAAAAGTTGATAATTATACAACAAGAGACGTTGACGACAGAGATGAATTATGCTAAGCACATCTATAATAAACCATTTTTCAACACAATCTCATCTGTGCATAGAATTTACCTTTTCCTCGCTTCGTAACATGCAAAAATTCCTTCTTTACTCCTTCGAAGGTTTGATTCCTCGTCCTTTCCAAACCTTTTTCTCATTGGCATGGCTCCATTCCAGCGAAGTAGCTCAGTATTGTCACTGTCGTTGGAGCCTATGACCTATGAGAAGTATTTTGCTCGCTTCTTTTTTAGAGCTGCTTTGTACACCGTCCCCAATAGGGTTCGTAGCATGGTGCATATAAATATTACAAGAATTTAGTGCCAATCGAAGCATAATCACAGCAGTTAGAGAATATGGACGAACAGACGATACATTAAAATCATAAACGCTTTAATATTTTTTTAAGGTTTAATATTATATGCCTGTTTCCTTTTGGCGTTAAGTTATATTTAGATAATTTTCACTTATGTATATGTATATTTATGCTCATTAAGGAAGAATGGCATGTTTATTGAAAAAAAAAGACTTTCGCAAACCAGACAAAAATATATACACACTAAATAAGAATACCGTAATTTTTTTACTGAAGTTTTCAGATTTAACACCTGCCGAGTGGATAAGTCACTCAAAATGGTAGACTGTTGAAGTGTGAAGGTCCAGAGTTCGGGCCCCTTTGTACGGCTGTCGATCTAACGGACTAACTGGTGTTTTTTTCCAGATGTAACGTGAATACGCGTTAGAACCCCTTAGAAAGTTCTCCGACCAAGGCACCCTACATCCTAGTCAGAGCGCCCAAGCGCAGCTTTGTCTTAACAACCACAGACACGCACACATACACACTTAACACCTCCAGAAGCTTTATGATTTTCAATGCAATTACCATTAAACATCAGAGGCCATTACATTGTCCTGTTTTTCCATTATCAAATAAAAAATTAAATCCAACCTGTTAGAACATGTGAGCATGTAAAACTTGGAAAGCTAAATTCCATGGTTGGTATTTTATTTAAAACGCTGCTCAAAAAAAAGAAAAAATATATAACTGCTTGTAAAATATATTACTTTTTAAAACTTAAAATACATAAAATAATCTTTTAAAATTATAACGTATAGTCTAGCAAATTAGTTAATTAAACAAGTTTCTTCAATTGAAGAACTGTGGGGTATGATTATTTTTTTTTTACTCGCTGTTTTGCTAAGAACAGTTCTCTTTTTATTGTTATAATTTCATAACTGTTACATACATTTTGAACAAACGAATATTTTTATAGGAGTCTGCATGAGAGAGGAAAGCCACTGGCTGCTTCTACCCATATATTTATCATTGCGACTTGGTGCAATAATAAGACACATTCCCTGAGCAACTGCCCTCCATCCAGACTGGACGCACATGCTTTTCTTCTTCCAAATCAACCGTTCAGAAGCAACTGCGAGGTAAAAATTATATTTACATAGCAGCTCAAATAACCAATTTCAAAAGAGTGGAAATTTCAGTCCTAATAGGATAATTGGAAATAGTACATCCAACCATCATAAATTTAACCCATCTTGAAATCGCAGAATGAATGGCTTGGTTGTCAAAGGATCTCAAGTGATTATGCAAGCTGTAGAAAACATTTGGGTATTCGAGCTGTCACCAACCTGCTTTTGAATACTTATATTTTGAGCAAGTGAGCCAATATTGGCAAATATTTTTTCTTGTCAAATTTAATGAAGTAAAAAAAAAAAATAACGTGGCAAGATGACCATTTGTGGGAGGAACAACATCAACGGATTTTATTATCGACTATTTCTTTTCCGTTTGCGAATTTATGCTGACTTTTCTATAGATGTTAATCTATAGAAAAGTAGAAAATAGATGATGCTATTCTTAATTCTCCTTGATATTTCATGAAAACATTTATACATTTAAGCAAGAAGATCATTAAATGTTTTAAGTACTTGATTTCAGATTCCATAATGTGAGCTTTAGTACAGTAATTCTACTCTAAAGCAGGTGCAGAATTACTTATGTGTACTGATTTATATTTGGTGGATATTTTTGGAAGTTATATACTAGAGGATCATGCATCAATACTCAAATACACCATTTATTTATAGACCCACTTCAAGCAGATTTAACTGTCTTGAATTGCCACCATAATGCTTTCAAACTATTTGATTGGTGCAGTTATAGCATTGTAAAGGCCGTATATATTACACTAGAGAAACGAATAGAGTTGCCGAGTCTTCGTAGTGATATGCCATTCAAATGGTTTCTAAAATCGATTAACCCCCTCTTTACCGAATTATAAAAAATCAGAGAAAAGAAATCTGTCTAGCATTAAATGCATCTGAAATACTATTATAAATCATGCAAAAAATTTTTTTTTCTAATGTCGCTTTTTCTAATATTAATTTCTGCATTTTCAAAGCATTTTGCTATGCTAAAATTAATTTAAAAGGATGCACATATTAGGTAAAGGTTGTGGGATAAGAAAAAAACTATACTTACCTTAAAAGGAAAAAAAAAAAACGGTAAAAAAGCAGCGTAAATATTTTCTTAATTTTTCTCCTGAAACAATGAAGCGAAAACTGTAAAAAATGGTCTAAATTGACTAGTACTGCAATCTAGGCACGATTTATGCATCTAGTTAAGAGCCTCCTATACTTTCTACATGAATTAATGATATTGATATCACTGAAATAAAAAATACTAAATTCAAATTTTTTCTCTCTAAATATTGCTATTTGAAGTAGGAGCCTCATATGAGGTTCAGGGCGACGAGAGAGTTAATACTGATAGAATATAATCAATAATTGATTAATCGAACGAATTAGTCGCGATTTTTGATATTAGAACAGTATTCGTTTTTTCACTATTTGAGTAGTATTAGCGGTTTCACAATTCGAATACTATTTGCAATTTTACTATTCGATGAGTATTAGAGATTTCTATTCGATATTTCAAAAGTCATATACTATTTGAATGCTAAGTGCTGAGCGTTTGAATGGATTTTTCAAAATTGATTATCTTGAATGCATTTAATAATCGAACAATTTGAATAGTTTTATTCATCCATGTCACTCACTATCGACAGATCTTTGGCTATTGTACATGTGATGCATTTGCAAGATAGTAAATACATGGTTTTCAGAGTTCTTTCGGGGATGTTTTCTTTGAGCTTTAAATATTCAGAAAAACTTCCTCCTTTTGATAAGGCTTTAAATACAAAGTCAATCTCCAGGAATGGCGCAATCTTTAAACGACTCCACCATTCAGTAACGTGAGCTGGCGTTACCCTCGAATAAATACATTTGCGTGCAAAATAGCACCTTATAGAGGGATATTAAAATGCTTGGATTTGAAAGATTTAAATATGTTTTATTCAGTTAAATGTAGCTTATTGATTAATTCTGCCATTTTTTTTTTTCTTTCAGAGTGCTGGAAAAGTAATTTTAAATAATGTGGCTCGAGTTGTTGACATAGAAAAATTGACTGGAATTTCCTTTTACACCAGTTTACCCATTTATGATGCCATTAGGCTAAGGACTACAATGCCTGAAAGACCGTTTGGTGAAATACTGATGTAATTTACAAAAATAAAATATTTCTTCTTTATTTTTTTCACTATTTTACATTAGATATAATATTTTTCCTAATGAACATTTTGATAGGAAGTGGCTTAAGGAAGCTTTTGATAGGAAGTAGGCTGACTAAGTGATTAAATTTAGAGTGATAATTTTGTTATTAGGTAGATTCAGGTGTTATATACTTTAGTTGAACAATATGGAAATCATAGGTGCAGATAAATAGTACTGATTTCATGGGATTCTTTAAAGTACAATTACTGTTAAAGTATTTGAATGTAAATTTAAATTTTTCATGTTCTTTTAGCAAATAACTAATCCCTCCAATTAAACCTATTGAAAGAAAAATTTGAAATATGCTACTTTTATTTTTAATCTGGCAATAGCCCCG
Source organism: Cheiracanthium punctorium (assembly GCA_038373885.1). Taxonomy (NCBI): domain Eukaryota; kingdom Metazoa; phylum Arthropoda; class Arachnida; order Araneae; family Cheiracanthiidae; genus Cheiracanthium; species Cheiracanthium punctorium. The sequence goes on from JAWZYV010012957.1 coordinate 71,446, forward strand.
TCGGTTAAATTCGGTTTCAAATAATTTCACTGAGAGTGGAACGAACACTAACTTCGGTCCGCGCTTGGGAAGGCGATAATCTCTCTCGAATGGACTGTGAGACCGTGTATGCAACTGTAATCCAATCTTTAGTTACTCAAGGTCAATCAAATTTTAGTATAGTAAAGCAAAGTCCAGAATCACCAAAGAAAGAAAACGAATCGCGTATCTAACTTGCTTAAATTTTACTGTTGAGAAACTAATGTTATTACTGATATTACTTTTCTGATATTATTCAAGTCTTCTGATTCAAGTTTATTAGTGCCCACTGTAAGTTCTTTAAATTTCTGTTTTCTTTAAGTTCGGTTTTCAGGCTCGATTCCAGTGAAGCTCTTTTAACGTGATTTCTCATTTTTGATTTAATTTGCTTGAGAGTGGAAAAAGCATTTTCACAAACATATGTTCTGCCGAAAAGTGATAACATTTCGGAAACTTTCACAGATTAGAAAGATAGTTTTGATTAGAAATCACTTTCTAAAAATCTTCAGGGGGATTACACTGTTTCATCTGGTAAAATGGGTCTGCCAGGTAATCACAAATTTCCATTTGAAGATTTCAGGTCACCTCAGTCATTCAATCTCTATGAAGTTATTAAACAATGCAAGTTCTGGTTTAAGGGAATAAAAATCCTGGAATTTATCCTGGAACTCTTTTATTATAACAATTATTACTTCATCATACATACAAGAAAATTCTTGTATTACTTTTTCCTTCTTTCAATTGCTGCCAACAGGGGAAGTGTACTATATTATTATCTTCAATGAGATTTGCATTACATCCAGTTTCTTGCGGAAGCCTTTAATATGTCCATAAAGCAAGGAGATATTTTTGCTTTATCTTGTAGTTTTAGGTTTAATACATTTAGACGAGATGGTTAAATCTGCCAGGAAACAAAGACTTTTAAAAATTGCATTTCGTGCAGTTTCTCTGAATACTCATGGCCGATGTTTTCATTTCTGAGAAAAGAAAAATTCATTTTTTTACCCAAAAAAACATGTGTCCGAAATTTATAGCGCTTTTCCAGCGCATTTCCCAGTACAATGAATAAGACACAGAGCATGGTAGATGGCCGAAATGTGAAGGCCTTGGTTCAGGCCCATGCGCGGCTGTCGATCTAACGGTCTGGGGTTTTGGGCGGTTTTTCCCCAATGCAATGTGAATACGCGTTAGGATCCCTTAAAGTCCTCCGCCCAAGACATCTCTCCTTTGGCAGAAAGCCCGTGCAATGAAATGCCACCATACTCATTTTTTCTAAATTGTCTAGAAATGCAATAAATGTCCTGTGGCTCTGGATTTTACCAAGCCTAACTAGATGTTTAACTAACAGTTCTGACTTCCGTATTAATTTATTATTAATTTGTTTTTATAATATAACATTTGGGGCTGGAAGTTTAGCAATAAATTCTTATTTTGGATAATTTATTACAAGAATTACCCAAATAAGATTGATTAAAGAGAGATACACAGAAAATTCTCTTACTAAATTTATTTACAACTTCTGTACATTTCAATATATAGATAAAATCATTTTGTTCTGCTATAAAACTAATGTATATCTGTTAAAAGTGCTTATGAGTCGGGGAAAATATACATCTGAAAAGAGATTTTATTTTAAAAAAGCAAGAAAATAAAATTTATAAAAAAGAGAAAATAGCACATAAATGTCTAGTATCACACTTTATGGGTTTATGTGTATATGTTTAAAATGTATTTATAGACATGCATTCTCTGACTTACTAAATTAAAATAATTAAGAAATATTATTGTCTGTTTTAAATTAATGAGGAGGTGAATTACTAAATAATGCAAAATTAACTTTGGCTTCCAAAATAAGTTAAAAAAGAATTTAGTTTTCAAAATCAGTAAAAAATTTCGCAAGTTGTTTTCTATTATATAAACCGAATTCAGTTTTTTCTTTTGTTAAAACTAAAAAAAAAAGAGCGCGTAGAATCTACTAGGGTTTATTTATAAAATATTGACTCTATATCATATGCGTTGTTTTTTGACGATATTTTAAGAAGTATTTTGGCCTATATTTTAGCAAACCTTAATACATTTTCTATATATTGATCTGTTATTTAGAAATATGCATTGAAAATGAAATGTTCAGCAATTGATTTACATCATGTGTTGTAAAATCTGAGAGTTCTGGATTGGTGTCGAAAATAAATACAAATTTTCCAAACACTTAGTATCATAAATAAATAAATAAATAAAAATAAAAAAATATATGAAAGACTTACAATTATTTGAATTATCAGGTTGTTAAATCACATTTTTGGAATAGGCAGTCAAATTTAATTTTACAACCCTTCAAAATTAGGAGTGAAAAATGGTGTTATCTGAATGGGAAGACGGCATATTTGTAGGTTATTCATTAAGTTAAAAAATAACAAAGTTATTGAAAAAATAGTTTAAATATATGTGAATGTATGAGTATCTAATCACCAGTTACATCACACTGAATATGGAAAAAAAATAAATAAAATCATTTTAAACAATGGGTACCTACATTGAACATTTATAGTACTTTAAACTTTAAAGTGATTTTTTGTACTTAATTTGTTCAGAAAAGTTTTAACTTCTTTAGTTTTGCAATTACAATCCATTGAAATAGATATACCTTTTTGTAAACCTCTTGTATTTTTATTTTTAATTTCGTAATTTTTTTCACATATTTTATATCAAACTACAGACTTTATGATACTCTAATGTTATAAATAAAGTTCTTTAAGATTTACAATTAATTTTTAATTTTTAACACATACAAAATTTGAATGAATAAATAAAAATGTATTACTTTAATTTCATTTAAAAGTTAGGCTGACAACTAATCACATAACATTTGCATTAAGCAAATATTTAACACATTTTGATATATTTTATTAAAAAATTAAATAACATAAGATATTTTAATAAACACTCAGTTCTTTAGTAGATAACATCAAAATATTAGTTATGCACTGATATTTTGATCTAAAAATAACTGAAAATATGTTTCATGGAACGTTATAGTTCTGCTCAACCACTCTATTTCATCTTGCAGCATCTGCTCCATCTTGCCCTTGGATCGGCTTTTCCTTCATACATCAGACCGTCGAAAGAGGCTGCAAACATAACACTCAAATATCACTTATTTCATCAATTTAAATATAAATACTAAAAAAAGTTTAAAATTTTCAAAAGTTAAAAAAGTTTATTGATCAGCCATCTATTGTCAGTTTTGAAACAGAATTCCTATACTTAGAGAATGCAGAGTCGTAGTTTGTTCTTATTTATTAAGTTTGCTATACTCCCAGTTTATAGTTTGCTTTGTCTTGGCAACTAAATCATTCAATAATTCTGCTTTAAGAGAAACCGCGGATTAAAATTTAACGTCTGTATATCATGTACAAGGTTAAAACTACAACTATAACAATTACGGTAGCATTAAAAAAAGAGTCGGACGCATTCGGACGTGCAAGAGTCGGACGTGCAGTCGGACGATTCGCCCGACTGCATAAATTCAACACATTTTGCTGAGTTCATTCAATTTTTACATTGTGAAGAAGAATAAATATGCGTGAAAACAACTATAATAGCTATAATTAAAAGAAAAAATCTTTGAAATACTATTTTTCAGAATTTAAAGGTTAAAAATAGAGCTCATGATATGCATGCATTTTAGTTATTAAAAACTAGGCAAAACGGACTCGTGGTTGATCAAAATAGATCATTCATGTACATATACGTACATACATAAACTCCTGTTTGTAAAAAATGCAACACCATGAAGGAATCCTCAGAATCAAATGAAATTTAATGCACAAATGACACAAAAAATGTACTTGACACAATGTTTGTATTAGTACAAATAAATGATTAAATTTTTAAAGCCAAAAAAAAAAAAAAAAAAAAAAGAAAAAACAATATTAAGTGTCCGAAATCAGGGTTTAGGTGTTATCTCGCCGCAAGAATGGGGGACAGCAGTGACCACTTGCTGGCTAGCTATTTCCTGCGTTCCAAATAAACCAGGCGAAAAGGGAGACCGCCATTTTCACCCACACACGAAACAGACTTAGGGAAAATATTCTTCCTCCCGTTCCTCGCTTGTTGCCGTGCTTTCAATTGAAATAGAAAATTTGTCATGCAGGCTTTCATAAGCTATTTATTTATTTTATTATTAGATAGGCCACTTTTCGGTGTTTTGTAACTTCAATTTTTGAAACTGAAGAAAAATTCATTTGGCGTGAAATAGAAAATTTGTGATGCAGGGGCTTTCATAAGCTATTTATTTATTTTATTATTAGATAGGCCACTTTTCAGTGTTTTGTAACTTCAATTTTTGAAACTTAAGAAAAATTTATTTGGCGTGAAATAGAAAATTTGTCATGTAGGGCTTTCATAAGCTATTTATTTATTTTGTTATTAGATAGGCCACTTTTCAGTGTTTTTTGTTGCCCCCATGAGAAATTTTTGACATACAAAATGTATATTCTTCACTAGATTATCACACACACGTATACATATATATGAGTTGTAGTAGTCGTAACCCCCCCTCCCCCCCAATGAAAAATTTCTGGCTACGGCCCTCATTCAGGGGTATATTTTTACCGTGTGTTAAACACGGTAAAAACATGCCCCTGAATAAGATATTATGTGCGATTTCCGATATCTCGAATTTCTGTTATATCGAATATATTTTTTGCCGGTCCAGCCGACTTCGAGATATTGAGAGTCGACTGTATATATGTGTGCGTGCTCGTGTGTGTCTCTTATTGTTTCCATTTTTATTCCTTTTTTTATTTGTACTGTATATATAGTACAATTTAAAAAAAGGAATAAAAATGGAATATATATATATATATATATATATATATATATATATATATATATATATATATATAACTATACCTAATGTAAATTAATTCCTAAATTATTTTACTTATAAACGAAGAAAATAAAGGCAGCTTTTTCGTAAATGAAAAATTCTACATGGAATTTGACACTTTAAAAAGACGTACAGCTCTCCCGTCCATGTCCGGTGTATGGCTCTGAAACACAAATTATGTTTCGATACATACTGTGCATATTAATTATGGTTCACGCCAAATAAATTTTTCTTAAGTTTTAAAAATTGAAGTTACAAAACACTGAAAAGTGGCCTATCTAATAATAAAATAAATAAATAGTTTATGAAAGCCCTTGCATCACAAATTTTCTATTTCGCGCCAAATAAATTTTTCTTAAGTTTCAAAAATTGAAGTTACAAAACACCGAAAAGTGGCCTATCTAATAATAATATAAATAAATAGCTTATGAAAGCCTGCATGACAAATTTTCTATTTCAATTGAAAGCACAGCAACAAGCGAGGAACGGGAGGAAGAATATTTTCCCTAAGTCCGTTTCTTGTGTGGGTGAAAATGGCGGTCTCCCTTTTCGCCTGGTTTATTTGGAACGCAGGAAATAGCTAGCCAGCAAGTGGTCACTGCTGTCCCCCATTCTTGCGACGAGATAACACCTACACCGAAATGGTTATTTGGTGTGACCACCATGCGCTGCAATACGACGTGGCTTAGAGCTAAACATATTTTGAATGTACACTACTGGCCAAAAGTATTGCAAGTTTCAGAAATCTAACCCTTTTCAATACTAAGCCACCTCTCCACCATCAAAAAGAAAAATCAATATAATTGATATTTTTTAATGCCAGCAAGTCAAATTTATTATTTCAAGACACGATAGCATTATGCTAAAAAACAAAAATAATTATTTGATTTATTAAAAAAATAGCATAAAAATACATACGTTATTACAGAAATCATAATCCATTTTGGTTCGCCGGAATAAAATTAAATAAAGAATTAATTTCAAGTTCTTCTGCAAAAATAGGGTAATAAATAAATGCGATCGAAGTAAAGATCCTTTTTTATGTTGCTGGGCAGCCTTGACCATGATCACAACATCCATTCTTTTAGATATGGAATCCTCGATGTTTTACCACACTTCTTTCGGTGTTTCATCGTGCCAACTTAAATAATTGGTTCCTGAAGCTCTCATTTTGATGTTTGGTGATTTTCAGATGTATTCTTTCCAATTATACTTAGGGAATGCAATTCCTATCCCGCGGGAACGGGATTCTGCGGGATCCCGCACAAATGCTTGCGGGACTAGTCCCGCGGGATTGACACTGAGAAATAAATTATTTTTTATTACAATTTCACGCTGCTTTCCCAATCAATAGACCGAAAAATTTTGCATATTTATGTCTCTTATCTAACAATAAACGGATCAATAATTACAAATTTTAATTCAAAGTTTTATCTTTTTAAAATTATCTTCCAATGGGAGTTTGGATCGAACATCTAAATCTAAAAACCGTAATCTAAATTTTTCGCAAAATTCCCAATCTCAGAACTGAAATATTTTATACTACGTAATTTATCTCTTAGCGAACATTCACGAATTAATTAAAAAAAGTTTTCATTTTAGTTTTTAATTTTTTTAATTCACACTTTTAATTAGTTTACTAAAATTAAATCTAGACTAAAAATGATTCATTGGATTTGTTCGATTTTGTACGTTCTTTTTTCAGCAACTATGAAAATAAAGTATGTGAATATATCTATAAATTGTATATTCCTGGAAGATCCCCATTTTTAGCAACTAATATGAGACATAACTTAGTAAATTATTCTGAATATCATGATTATGATTTTCATATTTCTGTAAGTTATTGTATTAATTATCTCATAAGATTAATTATTATTATTAAACTTGATAGTGCTTGTAATCTTACTTTTTTCTACTTTTCTCTGTTGAAATGAAGTCCAAGTTAAATAGAATGTCAATCCCGCGGGATTAATAAATCTCAATCCCGAAATCCCGCAAGAACAAAAACAGTGCGGGATTGCATTCCCTAATTATACTACATAAATTCTCAAAAATATTTAAATCTGGCAAATTTCCTGTCCATTTTTCTGGTCTTATCTTGGAAAAGATGGTTAGATTTCTCAAACTTGCAATATTTTTGGCTAGTAGTGTATGCTTGGGGAAGAGCATTCCATATTTCTTGCAGGCGTGCCCAAATTCATCTGTTGAAGCTGTTAGTACCCGCTCGTGTTGGACGAAGATCACGAGCGAGACGCTGACCAATGCTATCCCACACATGTTCAATAGGTGACATATCCGGCGGATAAGCAGGCCACGAAAGAAGCTGCATGTTTCCTTGTGGAAATTAGTCTTGCACATTTCTTGCCACATGTGGGCGGGTATTATCCTGTTGGAAGATAGCTCCGGGAATGCCTGGAAGGAAAGGAAAGACCTCGGGCTTTCTCTGACATACCTGTAACTGTTAAGATTACCCACAATTCGTACCAGCTGAGATCGTCCATGATACGCAATCGCATCTCGCCCACTGTGACTTTCGATAATACACTGCGGAAGTTAGCGTTCACCGGCATAGCGTCTAACGTGAATGCAGCCATCACGGTGCCACAAATTAAAGCGGCATTCGTTAGAAAACACCACTTGTTGCCAATCTGCAGGCCAGTCTCTATGTTCATGAGCCCACTGCAGTCGCAAGTGTCGGTGGTTTCGCATGAGGGGTTTCCTGTATAAAGGCAGTCCACGGCACGGCAGACGTCGAAGAATTGAGGAAGCAGACAGTGATACACCTGTAGCAGTGGACCGATATGCTGCCAACTGTTTAGATTAGGGGTCTCCAAACTACAGCCAGCGAGGCCCTTTTGTCCGGCCAGTGGAGACCTTTTTAATCTCGGAAACAATTACGGAAATTTCCATGTATCTTGATAAGATCAGCCGTCGCTTACGTGGACTTAACGGTTTTAAAGAATTAAAATAGAAGTTCCCAATAGTGCGCTGTTTTCCAACTGATAACTACATTTCATAACCTTATTCGCAGCTTAGTTATTCTACTTCTGTTCACAGTCAGAGAGATGATGTAACAAACTTTCTTATAGTCGAAGAACAAACTTGTTTGATGATAATCTTAGGCCAATGCTGACGTTAGGGACATCAAATGTAAATCCAGAAATGTTTGCTCTTCGGCATCCAGGTAACAATTTCTCCTCTTCCACTAATACAGGTGTTCATGTGAAGTGTATCAATGTGCTATTAAATAATAATTGAATAAAATAACATTAAAAAATAATGTAAAAGGACATTTTTATTTTGATTCTTTATTTTTTTTTTTTTGGACCGTGTGAGTAGTCGGCTTCCAAACTGCTGTTTGATCGTCCAGAGGGCGGTGCTCAGCACATGAGTGGTGGCTTTGAAATTTTAATCCCCTGCTTTACACAGTATAATTTGCATTTCCTGAAAATTTCAGCTCAATCGCGATCATTCTTTCATGCAGTTGCATTTTTCACAAACAAGATTTTACATACTTGCGTACATTGAGACGTTATGAAAAGATTCATGAAAGTAAATTTTGAGATGTTCAAAATCAGAATATCGAGAAATTTCGCAATCACTATGCTTCCTTTTACTTCGTATAAGAAAGTAAAATGTATGTGTACCGCAGTTAAAATTTGAAGACACGTTTTGGAAATGTTTTGCATCTCAGACGTTCGGAGAGTTAATTCCCTTTGAAATGCAGGGAAGAGTATATAGTTGACTCCATTGACTACACCAGAGTCTACTATATAGGCGAGTAACTACTCGAGTTACAGTACTACTGTACTTCGATTATCTACTCGAAGTAAAACTTCGAGGATAACAACTTCTCTTGGAAAAGATGTGAGGGAAAGATAGAACAACAACAACAACCACAAAAAATAAAGCACTTTACCTTCCCAACGTCCAGTCTTTGTCTCTAACATTTCAATGTCTTCTGTAGTGAATGCCGGTACTGGCTGGCTTCTGTAAAAGGTCTTCTTCGCCAAGGTGTTGTTCACTTCTACCTCATCTACTGCGATCCAGTTGATGCCGTCGTCGCTTCCTATGTAGGCACGTTTCCTTTTGTCGAAGGCATACGTACGACCTAGTTTCTTGTCATATCCAATCACTCCACCAATGCTTCTTGGAAGAACTGCAAAATATATACTAAATTTTAACTTCTAAAACACATAATTTTAGAAAAAATAGAGAATTACTTTCAGAATGATTATAAAAAATCTGTGCATAAGCAAGTACTTTAATGCCTTTGGTGCTGTGGACATACACCCCGAGAATAAAGTATGTCACATCTAATGAAACAATTATTGTGGAATTTGTTTAATCAGCGATTCAATAATGCATTGTAATTAGAATAATAATTCTTTAAATGAATTAAGCGGCCATTCATGCCTTAAGTGCAGCAAATTGTTATTCTCGTGCACTAAAGAAATTCTCCATTAAAGTGATACAGACTTTGGGAATTCCCCTTCAAATGTTTCAGGTGAATTATAATTTTACTGGTTCAAGATTTTACATTAGTTAAGGGTATAATGAAAAGGCAGCCATGTTAGGGGTAAAGAGGTATTATAAGAATTGTTGACTACATACATCAAGGTTTTGCTGTTGTTCAGAGAACCATATGCACATTCAAATAACATATAGATTGACTTCGAAACTGAAGATATTTATATCACAGCACAATCTAATTATTTTAATGCAATTAACATTATTGATTCAATTAAGCAAGTTGAGACTGGTTGAAAACTTTAACGGAGAAGTTATGGCATGTTCAATTAAAAACTTGACTTACTTCTCCAAGATGATCCAGTATCAACAGTAGAGTAACAAACCAAATTTCTGAAAATTATATTAAAAAAACAATAAGTATAATTGTTTAGTAACGTTATTTTAAATTTCACAACATCCAAATAAGTTATTGCTACATGATTAAACCAATTCCTGGTAGATAAAAATGCAGATTTTTTTTTTCGACTAAAAGCTGAATTTTGATGACTTAAAGCTAATACTTACACCATGTCATATTCAAGGTCACAGAAGTAAAGGATATCTCTACCAGTATCGACTGAAAAGTGTCTGCCATATTTGTCTGAAAGAAAAAAAAATATTTGTGCTTGTCTTATGAATACTCTTTAACAATGGAAAAAAATATAACTTTAGACTTTTTCGAGCTTTTTATTCTTGGAGTTACTTTAATTTTTTTCGCTTATCCTGTTTATTTTGAACTACTAAAAACATAGCTTTAAACTATTATATTATTATTTTGAAGTGTTAAAATTTTATGATACTTTTATACACTTTTTTAAACTTAAAAAATAAAGACTAGTGTTTAGAATTTACAAAATGAAGCTATAAATAGAACAGAAGATAACAAGTATAACATCCAGTTTCTAATGTTTAGAAAGCAGTAGCAATTTAGAACACAAATTATTTTTCCATTGATGCAAATAAGTGGCGTATCTTGTTCTCTTGATAATAAAGAATTCAGTAGAAAGTTTTTATATTCAACATTATTCTATACTTGAATCATTGCGAAATTAAACACATTGCCCGAGGATGACAAGCTCAGCCTTTGCGATAAAATACTCATATAAACCTTCTATTTTTGGAATCCACTATTTTAATGGTCATATTTATAGATTCCCTATTCTTTATGTAAATAAACTGCTCTCACTTTATTTAATTTCGAATGTTAATTGCCGATATACTGGAATAAATTATTTCATTATGGGCATTTATTTTTATTATGAGGGCGCTCCAGTGTTCTATAGTTCAATTACGAAAAACGTACTTATTAATGTGACCCTCAAGAAATGTGCTAATAAACAATTTTGAATCTGCCTGTGTTAAAAGAAGCTCGTAGATGTTAGGTCAGGTGTTAAAATCCACCATCCATAAAAATTTCTGTTACACGAGTTACAAAAATGCCAAAACCAATAGCGACGAGTTTATTTTTTAATTATACTTAACAAATATCGGAAATCGACTTCTTTAATCAAGAATTTTAAACTTAGATGTAAATACATGAAAGTAATTTTGTTCTGTATGAAACAAGCTATATCGGCAGTCAACAGCCTGCAGTTTACGTTATCTTATACCGATAAAAATTTTATGTAGGTCATATATTATTTAATGTTTTAAAGTCAATTTTTTCCTCTCCGAAACAAAGGATTTCACATCAAGCTCTATTATGACTAAGTACATTATATAGGATCATGTGCGTGAAAAGTTCGATTTCCCAGAATTCGAAGTTTCGAAAAACATTTGCGATTAAAAATTATTTATTGTTAATTCAAATTTCATTCAAAGTATTTATTGTTAATTCATTATTATTTATTAATTCAAATTTCAAACAGCTCAAGTAACGTTGATAAAATATCGTTGAGAATAAAACAGACAAATTGAAAATATTTGAATAATAGTTCTCCAGCAATAAGTAAGAATAGAGTACACGAATGTGACAAGAATTATGGGTTTGTAGTCTGGATTTACATCACCATCTTCCTAAAAAACAATTCAGACAATCTTTCAGTTGATTTACATGCATACTATAACCGGCAATCAGATTTGTTAAAATAAGATCTGCAGCATAGAGAGGAATTTTAAGCACATATTTATGATAAATATAAGATAGAATATGAAAAGGTTTTTCTTACTTTTGTCATCAGAATACCACGTGGGATCAGTCTTTGCGCACGTCACTGAAAAGAAAAGACAACATATAACAAAATGTATATAATAAAGTAAAACAGAAAAAATGCAATTTGCTTTTTGAACAGATTTTACCGAATATTAAGAAATTCACTAGGGGAACGTTTTTCCAAAAGATGCCTCCTAAAACTTTAATTTAGTTTCAATACTTTTAAAATAAGTTAGGGGTCTCCAAACTACAGCCCGCATGAGAGATGCCGCCTGCGAGACCGTCTCATCCGGCCCGTGGAGCCATTTTTATCTACGGAAAAATATTACATAAATTCACGTGTATTCTGCCAAGATCAGCCACCTTTTACGTGGACGTTACATTTTTACCGAATTGAAATTGAGCGTGTAAGAGTGCGTTATGATTTCTTTCTGATCACTGGATTGCAAAACTTCATTCGTTGCTTTCTTTTCTACTTTGTTCATAGTCAATGAGATGATATAACAAACTTGTTTATGGTAGAAGAACAAACATGTCTGATGATAATCTCTGGCCACTATTGATGATAGGAACATTAAATCTAAGCCAGAAATGTGTTTTTTTCGGGATACGGGGAACAATTTCACTATTCCCCACTAATACCAGTGTTCATGTTCATTGTATCAATGTATCATTAAATAATAAATGAATAAAATAATATTAAACAAATAATTTAAAATAATGTTTTACTTCTTTTTTATTTTGACCCCGAGTGTATAGTAAGCCCTAAACTTCTGTTTAATATTAAATCCACCCCCCCCCCCCCGGACTAAGAAGTTTGGAGACCCCTGAGTTAGGAAAAACGAAATAATGCTTGCAAATTCCGTTGAATTGAAAATGTGTAAGGATGTAACTTGTAAATTATCAAATATTCGTTTCCAATCAAGTACTAATTGAAATCCATAAGTATACACACACACACACACACAGATGAATTGACTGATATAGATACATATGCACTTTTTCAAAAAGTATTTAAGTTATATTTCCTATTTTGTTTCAAAAAATGGAAAATAGCTCTCCAGAAAGTGCATCATTGCAGGAAGTGGAAGTGTGAAAAAATCATCAAATTTCTAAATTATGGGCATTTTTGGAAAAAAAAAGAATTATTTATTCCAAAAACAAAAGAAATTTGATTTACATTTGAATATTTTTATAAATGAGTGTAGTTTTGAAAGTTAAAGTTCAGGGAACAAAACAATATTGACTGAATAGTACTTCAAAGCTGTTATCATCTCAGTATTTAACAAAAATTGCACATAAACATTTTGCTATTATTTTAAATTTTGTAAGTGAGGGATTCACCGGAGGATAAGTGTTGTTTTGTCTTGACAATACATTGTTTCAATAATTAATAAACGACACGACCATAACGTAACAAACATTTCATAAAATTACTTTAATTAGAATTCGCCACAACGGAGCCATCCTCTCCTTTAAATCATACTCTCCTTTAAATCACAAAGAAAAGTTATAGTAGTGCCATAGAAGAGCACCTTACACAAAATTTTCAACACGGATCAATTGTCTACATTTTTTATTTCTCGCACTTACAGCTGTAAATTGAGAGCCAGTATAAATCTCTCAATCATTTCTTACTTAAAAATAAATTATAAAAAGGATGTTTCAGTTTTTCAAGTAACTTAATAATCTACAGACCAATCAAGGATCGTTGATCGGTAGTCTATTTTATCAATGATATTTGAAGTAAAGGTGAAAATTATGGTTTTCCCTAAATCTGTTCCTTCAAAAATATCTGCAAAGAACTATTAGCTTTCCTGTGATACTGCTTTCTAATGTTTTATGTTGTGTTGTTTTGCTTGAAACCTAGTGTATTTTTGATTTATTTTCCTCATCGTTGAATAGAAAAGCTGAAACTGAAGTACACTTCAACTGCAACGAGTAACGACAAAATTAATTCTTTAAGTATTACGTCTTAATATTTTGTAGATTGTTTCAAAATTTTGGGTTTCACAATAAACAAATTTGAATTAAAAAATAGGTATAAAACACAGTGCACATAATAAAATTACAGCATTTAAAAATAAATACACTATTACCAGAAATATTATGTATAATAATATTTCTGGTAATAGTATGAATTATATGTTATTTATATTATTTAAATTCAGAGGCAGTTGTGCACAAATTACGGGTTCTGACATACTTCTTCCCAAACCGTTTTTCAATGGCTATGTCGATAATATTTATCATAACTTGATTAGTTATTTTTGTTAAGCAATAATAACTAATCAAACATACCCCCCCCCTTCCCAAAGATAATAATACATCTTATTGTTGATTAATTTATATCAGAAGTGTATCTGTAATGTTTTTCTAATATATCTGAGGCTATTTAGCTATCTTAACAACCTAGAAATAGTCTTTTGATTATTACTTAAATTGACTAGCTCACTCAGTTCACTTTTTTATGTGTAATCTGCTCTCCTATATTTAAGAAATAATTTTAAAGCTGTTATAAAAGCCATATGGTATATCTTACTTGTCTCATGAAGAGTCTGACAATTTCGCAGAATAGGAATTTTAGTAATTCTTTTTGGGAAATGCGAAGTTTTAAGTGGCTGTTTGAAACCAAGCAGCTGGAAATATGTCATTAAGCACTTGCTCATGTGCCTCATACAATTTCTCTCACTGATCTCATGCTGAATTGGATGAAGCTTTTTTCCAGTTTTTGTTAGATATCTTACGCTTATATTAAAAATACATTGACGATATTTTTATTAGTGAGGTCCATTACTGCTTGCTTGGTGTTAGACTTCTTGTTAAGACTATGTAACGTCTTGGGTGTGGAATGGTAGCGTTGAGAATTACAGCTAAGTTCCGTTTACAGGATAATAATTTATTTATTTACAATTTTAAAACAATCTTGATTAAATATGATGCTATCTACAAGTAATTAAGAGTCCCTAGGACTTTCAATAGAAGACTAGTCCTTTCACACGGGCAGAGCCCTTCTGTCTGTCCACAACCGGACTTGCAAAAAAACAGTTTAACCGCGTAACAGTTTAACCGGCAGCGTCCTACAGTCCTTCGATCGGACTTCAAAAATTGTCGGCGGAGGCCTTCTCTCTCGACCTCACCTCTCCAGCTCTTCTCTCGGACTCCCAACTCCGGGCTCTCTTCCGGTTCTTCTCCCCCCCTCATCTTTTCATAGATTTCTTATTGGATATCTCTAAAGACGGGGGTGGATTCGAGGATTCCCAATTGGTCCGTACATGGCGCCTGTACGTCTCCGCTAGAAGGCACCTTCAGGTCCCGCTCACGTAGACGCGATCAATTTCGGCGATTCTTTGAAGGGGCGGTTCCTTTGAAACAAACTGTCTGGAAAGGCGACACCAAGTCTGTCCTTTTGTGCGGATCTGGGAATCTTACAACTACCCGCTTTAAACAAAAAATAAGGGTTTAATAAACTTACCTGAGGGTGACCTCTCAGCCAGGTAGCATCCATACAATTCCATTTTGAGGCCAATATACTTAGTGTCTTCTTCTCCATTCTCAGCTTCTTCAATAACAATTCTAATAAATCTGGTTTGTATAGGCCTCTCTAATTCATCAAATGCTTTGCCATTCTTTTTATACTTTAATTCAGTTACCTTAAAAAAATGGAAAGTAAGATACAAGAATTAAAAAAAATCAAAATTATCATGAAATTAATCAACTCGCAGGGTACACTCAAACACGATTTAAAAGCATTGAAGATATAATAAACAGTCCAGTCACATTAATGTGATAAATACGTAGCGAACGACATCAGTGGGAATAAATAATCATTGAAGGGTCGCTGCAGCACACGATGTCGGAGGATGGTACATAAAAGGTGTCTGAAGAAAACAGGAAAGAGCACAATTGTTAGCGTGAGGGGCTATTATCTGATTTCCAATATTGTATGATCATTCGTTTCTGGGCTAAAGGTGATAGCATCTTTTAAACTGTGCCACCGTAGTGAAAATGTATTTTGCATGGCAAGATGACGCTATTGAAAATCAGCTAGATGGAAGGTATGATGCACCGTGGGCCATGTGACACAGATAAAAGACGGCTTAGGTGACGTGCAACTGTTGAGAATATAACAGCCCAAACTGAGTCAAGGATCTATCTCTAGTAAGTTGCAAATGGCAGTTCAGAGAGCGTTAGTACGTGTAGAATTCCATTTTAGCATCCATGCTAACAACAATACTTTTGCAAGGCTGGAATATGACAGCTAACTGAATTTCCACAGAGCGATGAATTACGTTTATTGTTCCATCAGACGGATGACATTTGTGTACACGGTGTGAAACATTGAAAAAAGATTGCAACAAATACGATCTAGGAAGGTGGCGTTATGATCTGAAAAATCTTTCCTTTTAGATGTTACTACGAATAAACACTAAGCAACAATCCTATTGGACCATGTCCACACCTACATGCCGATTGTATGGTCTGAGGAAAATGGTATTTTTTAGAAGGGTAGTGCGACATTTCATATAGCTTGCAGTGTATAAGCATGGTCTTATTGTGCGAGAATGTGTTTACAGTATTTTCTTGGCCCTCAGATTCTCTATTAGTACCTTATTACTTTCTCCCTTCCCGTCTCGTTGCATCTGGTAGTGCATAGTGGATATTCGGGATTTTAAATGGAAAGAATATCACATTAATGTATATAGTAAGTGCATGAAATTGCACAAATGATATAATAAAAGAATATGCAGCTTTTTGATCAGTAGTATTAAGCATACTAATCCAAGTTTGTTTTGCAGAAAAAATTAAGTATCTGTTGGAACAAAAAGTACTACATTTTGCGACTAAATGATGAGTCGCAAGTACAGTTAAATAATCTATGGTAATACAAAGCAGTCATAAAATGTCATAAATAACCTACAGCTGCACTTACTTCATTAGCATACAGCCAGTCCGATCCAGTATGACTGTATTGTAATCTATATTTGGTCACAAACCTAGTTTCTTCGACTTGCATGAACTCTAACTTTG
Organism: Cheiracanthium punctorium; assembly: GCA_038373885.1. Lineage (NCBI taxonomy): Eukaryota > Metazoa > Arthropoda > Arachnida > Araneae > Cheiracanthiidae > Cheiracanthium > Cheiracanthium punctorium. The sequence continues at coordinate 88,053 of JAWZYV010012957.1, forward strand.
ATACTCTGGTTGTGCGAAGAAAGTCAACCTGGAAGTAGGGCTTATGAGGACCCAAACGAAGAGCAGGAGACCATCCTAAGGAAGCGAAAAAATGTTAATTTTATTATTTTTACTTAATAATGTTAAATAATTTCACATTTATTTTTATTATACATTTCAAAGCCTCATGTATCGGCAAACTGTATTTGGTTTGGGAAATAAATTACGCATGTCATTTGAGACATGAAATCATACATGAAGAGAAGAACCACCGTCAGTGTAAAATGAAATATAGGAGCTTTACTATCTTCACGATGATTATCCTGCAGTAATAATTTTGTTGAAAATACTGGTTTGCAAGTGTTCAGTCTGTAGCAAATTATTTTCATAAAAAGACTAATACTCAGAGGGACATTGTCTTTTTGATGATTCATAACATTCTGAAAATTTTTTGAATTATTAAAGCCTTGTAAATACAAATCTAACGTCCTTCAAATTGTTAAAATGTTGTAAATGAAATTCTAAAGTTCTTCAGTTTATTAAATATTGTAAATGGTATCATACTCTACAGAAATGTAAACAAATTGTTGTATTAAGATCTTGATTCATTTCTAAGTTCAAAGGCATATGTAGGGTTTTCAGCGTCTGGGGACAATTGAAGATTTTGCGCGCCCTGCTATGCCTCTGTAAGTTTTTGTTGAACAAATGTGCTCACTATGGCACAGCTAAATTAACTAAGTTAACAGGATAGACGAAATCCAATACAGCCTACGTCACAAATTTATAGTGCTATATTTCAGTGCTAAGCAGAAGAGTTTTCATTTACATACCTCTTTTGCTGCCACTTCTGATGTTATAAGGGCCTAAATCCTTTCGTGCTGCTGACGATGCACTTAACTGACATTTGTAAATCTTCTTAGGACTATTCAAACCCAAAACTTTGTAGCATTCTGAAACATAATAGGTACTTTGTATTAAAACAATTCTTCTCTTTTAACAGAATAACTTTTTAATTAAAAAAGCTGTGTAAATATATTGGAATATGCCTCCATACGTATAATTTATGCTGTAAGGGTATTTTTGTCGTTTTTAGAAATCATATTCCCTTCCCCCTCCCGCCTGTAACAAAGGTAACGTGGAGAATTCGAAAACACTTTTCGATGGTATATTTTTCAGAAAAAATGTTATAAGTAATTATGAGGTTGAAACATCACATTTGCCTGGTTTGTGTTCTGTTCTTAATACAACAGAGAAATAGTTATGCTGAAGACATAATATTTTAAGCTATATTCTCTCGGTTTAAGTTTGAAAGAATTTTTTAGTTTTTTTTAAAAATGAAATTAAATTTATTGTTGAATTTAACATGGAGACGCTATTCTAGGTAAGTCTTTTAACGAGAAAATCCTGTGTATTTCATTACATGTATTCAAGGTATTTAGCTATTTTCGATATCTAGTTACTTTCTCACAAATTGTTAACAAGCTTTCCTCTTGTAATTTTGAATAAATTTAAAATACCTGGATTCCTCATAATTTCTCTTTAGAAATAAATTATAAGAAATAAATAAAATAAAGAAATAAATAAAATAATATATTCTCTTTAGAAATAAATATATTCTCTTTAGAAATAAATAAAATATAAAGTTTTCTTTAAAAAGTTGGTGCTTGCTGTAGGCGAACGTTTATTGAAATTTTACTTCCAGTTTTTAAATTATTATTTCAGCTAAAACCGATCCTTTTTTTTTAATGGGCTGGCACTTGCCAATTAGGAACTGTCAACTTTAACAACCAGAATTTATGGTCATTTTATTAAAGGGCCACCCAGTGGGAGGCCAGCATTACTCCCTATGAAGGAACGGACAAGTTAACATCCATGCCCAAGCCGGGATTCGAACCCGAATCCAAGGCGTGATAGAATGCTTCTGGAGCCACTACACTACTTGGGCGGCGCTAAAACCGAACTTTTCCAATAGTATTTTAAGCAAAAAATATTCTAAACATTTGTAGACATTTTAGACATTTTAATTAATTATGATCAGAGTTATGTTTCGTAACTAACAGAATATTAAAAAGTTATTTCCAATGGTTTATCCCGAATACGGAGTTTCATTAAAGAGCAAACGCTCAAAAGAGAAAACATATATAGTATGTTTATATTTTTTTGTATCTTTAAATAATGTTACCGTGGACATTGGTTTTAATAATTTTAAATTTTTTTGAGGATATCTAAAAGTAATTAAACATTATACGAGCTATTTAAATAAATGTTTAAAAATATGAGCAATAAACACACAAGTGTATAAAATCCTAAAAAAATTCCTTTAAATGAAATATTACCCACGATTTGTGGGAAAAAAAGCACATTAACATAACTTATTTTTCTAATTTTTGTTAAAACAGACATACCGACAGAAATAAGGATAAAAGTTCCTCTTCTAAGGAGCAAAAATATAAACTGTATTGTTTAGCTCAGTTTAGACTAAACAGCTCATAAAAACAAAAATTCAACGTTTAATTTGTAAGAAAGCACGCATTTTATGTTGTTATATTATCTACATCTTCCTAAAATTAAAATGTACTGAATCACCTAATATAAACACTCATTTGATTCTAATCACAACAAATTTTAAATTATTAATTCATTTCTTAATTTTTGACAAGAGAAAAATGTAGCACATCTAATAATAGAGGTATGCTGTCACTCGTACCTTGACTGTTCACCACGTACATAATATAATCTGTAGGACCACAATTGACAATTGTGTCAGCTGTAGCTGGATTAGCAGATGGTTCTTCACGGAAAGTCTGAACACATAAAACCCTATAAGGGGTTGTGGCATTTATCTCTCCTCTTCCGAATCCCCTCTCATTATTTGGATCTGCCAGAAGACTTAGGACGATGGTCGCAGAATCGTAAAACAAGAACTGCGGTATCTGAAACAAATAAAGATCAGAAAGCTGTAATTACAAGCCTGTTAAACGGTTTTCGTTTAAAATGTTTACTGGTTTTGACACGTATGTATGATACTGACACGAGTGTCAAATGATTTAAGACTGGGACGATAAATTTTAAACTTTGTTGTCAGAGGAAAAATCTCAAAAACGTATGAACCTTAACAGTGGCTAAACTGTTTTCGTACTTCAGTTTGAGACTAGAAAATTGCTTTGGTAGCGTGGACCATAGTGCCAAAGTTGCTGAAATTTTAGTGGTTTTATTCTAAAGTAAAAGGTATAAAGATTAGTTCCCTAGACATTTTCTAGATTTAAATATTTTCTTTATTATCTCTTCTTTTTGTAACTTTCAATAAAATTTGATGTGCATAATTTCAAATATAACGAGCTTCTTATGACCCCTACTTGTTTTTTACGGCCAAGCTGATTCCCAGAACTAGCGTTTTATTAATATCAAGATTTTAATGGACTGAGTGCTTTAAATGAAGTGAAGCTAATTAAGCAGCTTTGCTAATTAAGGTGCTGCGTATTGAAATTACTGGATCATTGAGTCTTTGTCATGGAAGAGTACAAGCAGAAATCTGCGGTTGATCTTAAGCATAAAAGGAAAAACTGATAGAAAAAATTTTAAATATTGAAGAACAATGCTAAAATATTATATAAACTGAAGGGCTCTCAACAAAAACAATATTTGTCCAAAAATCTCGAAAATGAATTGACAGAGGAATTTTGCAGTTCTTGGCCAATCCTTCAAGGCCCTGAAACTGATTAATTGGTAAAGAAACATGTCCTTTCATGACGATAGACTATTTCAATGAATATCTAAGATATTCTTTTTTTTTAATTTTTCTGAAAACTGAGTTTTTGCATGTTTCCCTTTTCTTTTTTTGTAAGTTTTTCAATTATTTTAAAAGATCCTGCTTTTAGATCATCAAGTTTTCATGCATTAAGTGGAAAATTATCTGTATTTTATCATGTTGCTATGATATTGTAAAGCAGAAGCTTGTTATTTTGGGGTGTATTACTACAAACATGTTAGGAAACTTGAAGATACCCTTTGATTATAGTACATGTAGAGTTATTTTCTGTATGGACGAATCACCAAGATTTTAATTTAGAAAAATCGTGACGAAGTAAACGTCCTGCATAACAGAGTAGAATATTCAAAAAATGATTGGCAAATTTTATATGAGGAGATTATTTTTTTTCTTTAACTCGCACTGCAGTTTAGTCAGTCAGTCTATGAGTTTATTTGCTGAAAACGCATTTAGTTCTTGAGCGTGTGTAACGTTGTGCTATAACCTTCTAAAACTAGGATAATTTTGCTCTGTTGTCATTCGTTTCAGAATTGCGAGTAGTATTTACTTAAATATTTTACCTCAAGGTTTACAGGTTTAGTGGTTTTATTTTAAATCCACTCATTTGAAACTGCGTTTGAATGTTTGCAACACTATTATGTACTGTCAAAACACTATAAAGCTTGTGCAGTTCTAAAATCTAAGATGTGCAGGTTGTGAATGCAGGTGTAAGGCTGAGCAAGTATTGAATGTATTTTACCATAATATCCAGTCCTCCATTATCCGGAATGAATTTAACCTCTCCCACAACAGTAGCGTTATTGAAGACTTTGGTGTCGAAAACTACATAAGGTGGTAAATATAGGCGTATGGTAGCATTAACAGGCTCAGCTGTGGATTCATTTTTGTGATGAACATGAACCGTGATGTTTATATGATCTCTGAAATAGATGGGTGAAGTGTTTGGAAGAGATATTATTACCAATAATATCATTATTTTGTTGATGTAAAAAGGAATATCATAAAGGCAAGGAAATTTCAAGTAAATAATTCTGAATTAAATCATTATTTACTGGAGTATAAAGTATATAGTTTTTGATAAAAATCCCCAATAGATAAATAGTTATAACGCATAATTCTTCTAATAAAAACTTTCAAAAATATTTTTTGTTGCGATATGAGCAGACATTTCGAGTGACCTACAAACTTCTAAATTATTTTCAAAATTTCTTAAAAACGTTTTCCTAATAGCCTTGGTATAATTTGATTATGACTTTTAGCAAAGGACATATGTGTAGCACTTGAAATATCATATCATATGTTTTTTAATTCTTTTTTTGTTAATTTTTCAATGCCAAACATTTTTATTTTCTACAACGTATATGCAAATCAAACAAACTATTAAACAACCTTCAACGCGCGCGCTCGCGCGCGGCAACCAATTACATTGATTAAGTTATTACTCAAATTATGATAAACGTCTTATTTCCTTATGTAGTCTATTAGTCTTAGCATTTGTAATATTTCTCAGACAATATAAGCAGTAATCATAGTATTAAATGAGCTAAAATATAGTCTTCTTCATTCTTTACGAACAATGATAGAACAAGGGAATGGCGAAAACTAAAACACGAATTTTTGGATGAAGTTGATGCGGATGAAATTTCCCATTTCAATTGATTGGATTGATTAGTTCAAGTGTGTTACTTGATATAAAGAGTACGGTACGAAAAGCAATTCACACGGTTTGCAAACGTATAAATGTTTTAAGCTACTTAATAGAACATTTTAATTACATTTAAATTGGTTTAAAAATCTTAATACATACCCACTTTGATATGGTTTCGAGCTGTCCACCAAGACTTTAACATCGAGATCGGCTCTCTCTGTTCCATCCCTTCTCACTTCCACTGGTTGCTCCACTTCAATGACAGCTTTGCCAACTTCAGCTATAAATTTCAGCTTAAATTCCTTTTCGTGCACTGTCAGAGGATGATCAGACATTTCAACCTCAACTTCAATAGTCAGATCATCGTCTCCTTTCTGAGCCATATTCATCTTGTGACTCAAACCTAAAATTAAAGTACAACATTAACAGCAATCAGACATGGCAAACGAAATTATCTAATAATTAGTATACATCTGAAATACTGTTCAATTCGCGGATTCTTAAAGGCCAAATTTACGTTGATCAAAAAGTTGTCTTTGAAGCTTTTAATATCTTTCAACTTCACCTTATGGCAGTATTTTGATAAGATGTTGCTGTAAGGCGTGTGGCACAAGCAATGACAACATAACTTACCCAAATTTGTAAAATATCCTATGTAAGCTCTGGCTACGTCTTTTTGTGTGGTTGGAGTGGTCGAATTCAGCACCACTGTTGGTTGCGGATACAGCATTGGGCAAGGTATATTAACGCCTCCCGATTTCAGTCTCATGTTGTGAACAGTGAGAATAGCTCGGTTGTTGGCGACGGGTGCTCTGGCCTCTGCAGTCACTTTCACCACGGCATCTATGGGAATGGTGATGTTGAATGGAATCCAAATGCGTTGGTGGACTTTTATGGGATAAGGTTCTTCTTGAAGAAGCTGCACTGTTGCATTGACCTAAAAGTAAATTTCATATAACTATAAAATCTCAATAATTCAAAATAGTTCATCTCTTAACTTTGCTTTAAATGAAGCAAACGTTTTCAATCGATTATATAGAAAAAGTTTAATAATATCATTGTTTAATACGAGCATGAGAACATGAATTTCTGTTTAAACGAGTCAGAGAACAATGCTGTGGTAAAAGGATATTGCCCAATTAGAAAGGGAGCCATACTCCTGACCGATGGGCATGAATTATATCCTAGGACCTATGTGATAAAACAGCAGAGATGATAAGCGGCAAATATGATATGCACTTTAAGACTGCGGGGTTAATAGATATTCTCAGAGATCATTAGCAGTATGAAGAATTTAGATATTCAAGAGTTCCTCTGGATTTATATATATTTTAGCAAAGCTGAAAATTAGGAAAGCTTCATCCTTAGTATGACAATAAAAAATTTAAAAACGCAGTTTTATAATCACGGATTTTAACAGTATTTTTAATTTTTTTAATTAATCCTTTAGATTTTTATGAAGATCTAACTTCTTTATGGACCTCTACGGTGAATTACAAGCAAGTTCTTAAAGGCTAAGCACAGAAGCTAAAGCAAAAATCACAAAAGGGCGGAAGTCAACAGGATCCCGCGTCAGCCTAGTATAAGTTACAATCTACCATCATACATCATTATCCAGTAACAATAACTTGTACTCAAACCTTATGTACCATGCGGCAACCATATTAAGGAGCACTGAATATTCCAGGGAAAACGAATATTCTGGAATTGTTATAGTTTTGTATTCTCAAACTTGAAAAAGTTTTAAAAACTATTTAATTACTGTTTAATTACTAAAAGTTTTAAAAACTGTTTAAAAACTACTTAATTATTTTTATTCCGTATTTTAGTAAGTTTGAAATGAAAATGAATTCAAGTTCAAACATAAATACCATAGTGAAATAGATGAAAATGGCATTTTAAAATTCTAATTCAAATGAAAATATATTTTTAAATGTCATTCATCTATTCTTTCTTTTAATTCAACAATTTATATTATGAATAACTTAATAATATGAAAAGGTATATTCGCATAAACAAAAAATACGAAGAAATGCAACACAACGATTTTTTTTTTCATTCATTATAAAAGTCCCAAACATTTAATTTCACAATTGCTCCTAATATTTGCCACTATCAAAATTAAGAATGTATATTCAAGCAGAAGGTATAATAGCATGCAGAGATAGCAAGCAGAATTCATTTCTCTTCTTATCAGTTTATCGTAAAAAGCTCGATACTTACTTTGGTTTCAATTTGGTCTGGTTCTCTGGCTATCTTGAATTTGAGATTGTTAATCTTCTTTCGATGTTTTCCTACGGTAGCATAACCTTCAATTTCAAAAGTATCTCTTATTTTCAAAGTTCCATCGTCAAGAGGTCTCATTGCCACACGTATCGTCACCTATAGTTGGCCAAATAAATTATTAATGGAATTAAGATTTATCTTTTAACTAGCAACATTTGGTTGCATTTTCAGTTATGATTTGCACTACTTATATGGCATTCAGAAATGTATAAAATATCTATACCTTCATTTTGTAACAACTAGCAATGGAAAAGGGCGAAAGCCTTCAAAATGCAATAAAGCTTTAATCAGAATGGTGCAACGAGTGTATGCATTAATTCGGCATAACTGTATTCATCGTCACAATATGGTCAAACTTTAAAAATTTAAGCTGATGTTTTTCTAATAATAATAATACTAAGATAGAATGATCCAAACGTACACTTATCAATAAAATAATTGTTTGCTAGTTTGCTAGTTAATTTCAGACATATATTTCACTTTCAAAAATGTTTTAGGTAAAAAAAATACACTCACACACAGAATATTACCAGCTTTGAAGGCGTGAAATCATTTGAGGAGAAATTACACGCACAAAGTTTTTGCACCACAACGTAACAAAACAAATATAAACTATCAATACTGTCCATGTTTAGTTAAACAAAATTTTGAGAGTACCATGTTCTTTTAGAAATTGCATTACTAAACATATTAAATTTTAAACTGCTTATGTAAATAATAAAATGAATACCTAAAAACATTTATTGATGGATTTTCAAACGAATTCCATTTGTTAAATCAAACCTGGCAGAAACTAAACATTTTGCGAATAAATGCGTAATAAAACGGTACGAAGTATGATGCTTTATGTCCCCATTATATCATTTTTTATGCTTCAACGAAATAGGGAGAGACTGACTTGTGCCTTACTGAAGAGAATAGGGATGGACGCGAGACGAAAAATAAGCGTCTCGCGTCTCGCAAAATATCCAAAAAGCTTGTCTCGTCTCGCAAAAATCCCTATATCGTAATGTTAAAAATGTGTGTCTCGTCTCGCAAAAAAGCTGTAAATCTCTGTCTCGTCTCGCAAAAAAGTCGTCTCGCGTCCATCCCTAGAAGAGAAGTTTTGTCCAATCTTTAAATAGTTTTGATCTGGAGTACATCTCGCTAAAAAAAATCTGGTTTTGTCCTATTGTCACCAGTTTTATCAGGCAGCATCATTTAACAACAACAGCAACAAAAAAGGCATAATATGTTTCACACATGATGCAAAACTTGGTTTAATTATTTAAAATAATAGCTAAAATAGGTGTTATCAGATGTTGAATTTACCTGAAATACATCTTTAAGCAATTAAAAACAACAGTAAATTGAATGGAGTAAAAATCCAAACTTTGGTTGTCGAATTTTTCAAAAACCATCGGCGTCAATAAACAAGTAGCCTACCTTTGCTTCTCATTCGATTCTGAATAACTTGGAAGCTGACTGCAACTAACTGTATGTTCTTTTAGACAGAATGCAGCAGTTATTTAGTCAAAACTACAGAATTTTGGTTATATGCGCATTCCACGGTTTTAGCCAACTTTCCCCCCTATTGCGATTTAAATGCTGGGATAAATTCCGTAAGCGGGGGCAGTGTAGTGTCAGTGTAGAATTAGTGTTTTGGTTACGTTTAATTTGTTTTATATTGCATTTGAAGTGTAGAAATGTTTTAATAAGGTGTTTAGATAAGTCTAATGTAGTTTTGGGTTTATTTTTTCTTGTATATAGACGTTAAAGATTAAAAAAAAAATTCGACAACTAAACCTGCCCCCGCATACGGACTTATTCCCTAAATGTTAAGAAGAAAATAAATATGTAGACGACCCTTCACAAAAGTAAAAGTTAATAAAGAAAGAAAAAGAGCATTCAGCCATATACATAGGTCTATATAGACTTTTTTATGAGACAATTAAAACTCGATATGCAACTTAGGTTTGGATATTTTCTTTTTAAATATCAATGACAAAAACACTTATAATTTTGACGCTGATTCAAGTTAGCTGGCAGTGCTAAAGAAAGCAAAATGTTTCTCCGGTAGAATCTTTCAAACTTTACTTATGCCAAAAGCATTAACACAGTTTTCTTTAAAAATGAGATAAAGAATACTTATATTAAGCGAACTGTCAAATCTCATTTATAACTAATTTAAACTCTTAATAAGTAGGAATTTAATGCGTATCCAATTTAATAAAATGTGTCAAATACTATTGGAAATTGGTTTAATTTCCAGTAGTACTAGGAAAATACTTTTAGTGTTCGACTATGCAAATGATAAAATATTAGGGGTATCGTAAATTAACGTTGTTCATTAGTATTTCATTACGTTTCACCTTGCCAAAACCACTGAAGCTAATAATACGAAATTGGCATGTATGTAAGTTTATTGCCATATAGGTGATAGATTTGACAAAATTTTCCAAAATTCCTAACGTATGGGGATTAGGGGGTCAAAACATTATTTTCACGTTCCTTTATCTCAAAGAAAAAAAGACATTCATAAAATTCTTGCTGTAAAACACAACATTCGCGAATACCTAAAAATCGATTTCAGGACATTTTGAATATCGTGCTCTAAGGTGAGTAAACATGTAGAAAGGATCTAGGGTGGCCATATTTCTTGGAAGGGAAAAGAAATATTATATATAAAATTGTTCCTTTGAAATGTAACAAATACAAATCCTATAATTAGTCTTAGTCTGTAATAAAAAAATTGTAGAATTTGCGTTTGTTTAGATTTCATGTAAAAAAAGCGACATTAATTCCCAATTCCCTTTCATATGTTATTATAACGTTTTTAAAAGAAATTAAATCTCATTAGGAAAATGTATAAGCAGATAACGTAACACTTACTTTATTCTCTTCTTCTTTGTTATCCACATAAGTATTGCATACAAGACCCAAGTTGAAAACTGCCGTGTCATTATGGCCGTTATCTGAATCACTAAAAATGCAGAAGGATTATTTCTAAATGGAGTGAAATAAAAATTAATAAAAGAGAAAAAATCGGAATTTTTTAAATACGCACTAAAGTGCTACATATTAAAAGCGTATCATAATCCATGCGTCGTCCTTATTTTTTCCTCCTTATCCCTTTAATTTGGAAAGTGTATCATTATTCATGAGCGTGCCATATTTTTCTTCTGTGTTCCATAAAACATTTCTTCTGAATCGAAATTTATATTAAAATTGTCTATTAAAACCGTTTCACGATCTTTGCCAAGACTATTCTAATTATACTTCACTTTTATAAATGATTTTTGGAAAGTGCATCATAATCCACAAGTGTGCTGTTTTTGTCTTCCTTGTTCCACAAAACACTTCTTTGGAACTGAAATCGCTTACTGAAACTGCTTTACAATCTTCGTCAGGCATATTCTAACTCTACTTCTCCTCTGTAAAAACTGTAGGGTTCGTTAGTTTCTCGCCAAATAGGGAAGCTATCGCCAAGCTAGGTTCAGTTTTGGGGACATAGTCTTTGGTGCCAAATTGGCAATAAATCATCAAAAATTATACACCTTGGAGATTTTTAATATTTTATCCCCCCCCCCCGCAATCTGGCAACCCTAATTACGGACCCCTATTCAATCCTGAAAAATGCAACGGAAACATGCCGACGCAAATCACGCCCACAAATTATGTCCACAGAAATGTCTACACATTATGTCGACAGAAAATACCAGCATGGACGAAACAGAACTCTAACGTTAAAAAACAAACACAAAAACGGGGTAAACAGTACCACAAAATCTGAAATTTACAAAAAATCTGAAAAACGGAAAAATTTGATTATCATTACTGATTTGGTTTTAAGATACAGAATACAATTTTAAGCACTCTGAATTTTGAGTCTAAAACCTCTTTTAACAACATGTAACCCCCCCCCCCACCCCCGCCGCTTGAGATGAATTCAGTTGAGCATAGTATACTTTTAGAAAAATATTTTACTTTTCTTAGATTTGATATCCATCATCTGTTTATTTGGACAGATCTCTTTTTGGTGATTAATTAGATTCTAACGAGGTATTCCAATGAATATTTGAATACAAAAGGGTGTCTTCCTTAAAATTTAGTCTAACTCTTTCACAGTCTGAATTTCGAGTTTGAAGCAGAATTTTGGAGGTATTTCATAAAACGGATTAATTGTAAAATGTTTCTACCTAATGTACTATACACTTATTCAATCTACCAAGCCGATTACTTTCTATAGATGCATATTTTTGTTAATGTGCCCATTTTCATGTCTGATTAAACTTCTCAAAGATTGTACGAGGAAGTTTATTCAGAAAATTCAGGATCACAATACCTGCAATACCTAACCCTTTATATATATGTATCTGAACAAATGAAAATTAAATTTTTTTTTACTGCAATGTGCAGAAACAGATTATAAACAAGCTGAAAGTTTTTCTTTTCCGATTTTTTAATTCGCGTAAAACTTATTGATTATGAAATTCAATACTAAAATGATTATTAACAGGTAAATAAATAAAAAAAAAGTTTCCGACTCCACATTGCTATGTTTTTATAAGAGTTCTGAACCACCCTGTAAATGCACAATTTGCTTCCCCCTCATTTATTTTTAACCTTTTAACGCGCAGTGTTGGCGCTGTGCCCAGCACAGCCAGCTGTCGTCAAAAAAGGGTCTCTGGATCTGTGGCACGCGATGAACGTTTCGATCGTCCGCCATCTTGCTGGTAGTTAAGTCGAGCGATGGCAACGGCTGCCCTTTTTTCAGCATTGGGAAAGAGTTGCGCCTCAAAGGGTATCCCTTAGCGAGGGAGCTCACCTGGAGGAGAAATTCTTCTCCACTTGCACCGGCGAGAAGCAAGGGTAGTTCCTGCCCCTGAACCACACCCCGCCCAGGCACATGTCGTAAGGGAGCTTCTTCTGGGCGTCCACGTTCTTGATCTCCACGATGACCGGAGCCAGGGAGCCCGGCTCCAGGGAGACGTCCAGGTCGACCACCACGGGGCTGCCCATCGATATGGCCTTGTTAGGGTAGGCATCCCGGAATGCGAGATCCTTGGCCTCTTTGGTGTTCTAAGCGGAAGGAAGAGAGACAGAGAAGGTTAATAATGGTAAGTCTTCCTCTCTTCGTTGTATTTATTTATGTTTAAATTTTTCAAAATTACTTTAAAAGTTTATCATTCTCAAGCCTATTGTTTACTTTTAGATATTTATTTATTTTTTTCAAAATTGTAAAAAAAAAGGAACGTGTTAAATATATGTATATATGGTCTAATGTTACTAAGAACAATATTGTGAGCAATTATAAACCATTGTAAACTAATTGTTTTTATATTGTATAACACTTATGTATTTTACCAATTGTAATCTAAAAATTGTGCTTAAAAAAATAAAAATAAAAATGAGGGAAACCGCTGCTTGCTAGACCTGAGCCTGGGGCTAGGGTTCAGCAGGACAGTAGGACACTTCAGGAACTAAAACAGGCTTTAAACTAAATAGGTAGGCCGTTCCTGAAGGTAGTATCCTATCTCTTCGTTCCAGAGTTATTTTTCTTTCCACTGTTAAAACGATTCTTTAGATTTTTTTTTGTAGTTCTAAATTAACGTACGTATACGTCGGTGCTTTAATTTTGAATAAATGAATTTAACGCATGTGAATATGCAAATCCTACACACTGACGCACAGATTTTATTTTTGTTTGCAGTCATACGAAAGAATATTTGAATGCTATTAAACTATCAAAAGTTGAATTTTGCTAATTTTTTTTTTTTTGAAATTGATATAGCTGAAAAGAACTCATTTACCCTTAAGAGTGTCTTGACAGAGTTCTTTATGGGTGATAACAACTTTTCACGACTGAAACGGAAATTGAGAGTGAGGCTGTTATTCGAAAAATTATTGTAAAATTCGCTTTCTACTTGTCGTTTTCAAATGTAATAGTTAAAAAAAAAATAATTATGAAGTTGTTCTTTAATTTGAGATGTGAGAATTTTGAGAGGTGTGAAGAGGATAAAATTGGGTTCATGGTTCATTCAGACTGTTGGCTGCTCAAAAGAGAAGAGGAGGGACAATGGATAATGAGTGTTTCATAAACAATCAATGAGTCTTTTTCAAACGAGTGTAACAATAAACTAAACTGAAGAAGTCAAGTAATACTTTGAATGACACACTTTTGGAAAATCCTGTAATCATAAAACGAACGCCTGAAAATTCACTAATGTTTATACGCTTTTTCGTTGGCTCGATATGTTTAGAAATTGAGCGGAAATCTATCCATTTAAAACACTTTTAATTTTAATTCAACATGCAGCCATGATGAAAGCTGGCTGCATCATGGTAGTAATTTGTTAATAATATGAGTGAGTTTGGAAGAAGTGGCAAGTATTTGGTAATAATTAAAAAAATAGTTAGAATGAATCAATGAATTTTTTAAAAAACAAATTTAGTTTCACAGTTCCTCTAACTACCCTGGGCAGATAAATAGTTAAATGTCATATGACATAAGTTCCACCAAAGAACAGCTTTAAATAAAGAGTGTATATCAAAAACTTAGTAGAAAAACAGGCGCATATGAATTAAGTAAAATGTAATATTTAAAAAAAAAAACACAAACGTAGTGTTAAAGCATCTCCCTTACATAATGTCCGATATAAAAACTCCATTGCTAAATATACTTTCAATTTATTAACAGTAAAATGGAATTCTGATATGGAATGTTCTAAACATTCATCTTCTGGGATAGTAAAAAACAAGCATGGCCGCGACTTTTGCTCTTGCATTTTTACAACAGTAAGTCTCTTATGAGCCATGTCGTAAGCACGACAATATTTTTCGCAGTTCAACAGCCTTTTTCAAAAGTGAAAGTAAGAAGCCTGTTAAAACTAACAAGAAACTGTTTGTACCTAAGTTTCAGAATGTAAAACAATCGTTTCATTTATATTTAATTTTAGCTTCATTTAAACGCTGATGCTTAGTCGTTAGACTTACATGCTTAGTTTATTTCAGTTTTAACTTAATTAATTTATTGTTAACGTTCAAATTTCCATATTCTAAAACGACTAGTAAAATAAATAAAAATGAACGGCAATATTTGAGATAGTTCAAGATACGAAAAATTTTCAACAATCTACCCCTCAAAAGTATAATGTATGAGTCATATATTCAAGTGCATAAAAATGTTTTGTTCGAAACCACTTTTTTGATACAAACTAGTATTTATCACTCATAAAAGTCTGTTCAATAGAACTGTTTTTAAATTCCTTTCAAATGCGAGCGTGTAATTGACTTACCATACTCGTGTCTGAAGAGTCCGCTTCAAGATCCACCTTAACCGCAATTTTGCCTTCTTTAACTCCGCCTCCGTAAGTAACCTTCCAGAGCAGCTCCGCCTCTGGATTCTTGCAGGATGGTCCTATACGTACAAGAGCTATGGCCTTCAGCCGATCATGTTCTATATTGGAGCGGAACCCTAGTAGAAATAAATTTTGCACATTTAAGGATGTGATGAATCAGAGAAAAAGATAACAGGGTCCTCATTTTCATTGAAAACGTGTTTTACTATACACCACATTGCAAAACATGAATGAAATATCTGATCTTTGACGTCTTCCTTGCTTTCGTTAGTTTATTAAATGTAAATACAGTATTCATTACCCCTGTTCTATGCATTAGCATGCACTTGATTCTTGTAGTAGTGTTTGGAAATCAAAGAGTTCATACTCTTCTTATCTTATAAACTATTTTCCATTGCTTATTCTTTTTTTATTTCTAATGCAACTTTATTGATCAGTAGATTTGGCTTTAAGGGAAACACATTTTAGTCCTTAACTATTTTTATCAAGGTATATTTTATTGATTTTTATGAATTATTGTGTTCAGCAAAGTGTAAATCATGTAATTTCTGAAGTCTTTGATGTAGAGATATGACCTAACCTTACCCATACAGCAATCATGTTCGCAGTGACGTTATGACTCCGGCCTATCTAACGTTCGGGAGTTTTGGTCGGCTTTCTCTTGATATAACACGTAATGTAACGCGTAAGCGCTTGATGTAATGCGTTTGATCCCCTTAAAAAGTCCCCCGACAAAGGCATTCCCCATACTTGGCAGTCAGCTCTATCGCATCTTTGCCATAACACAACACAACACACACACAACAGTGACGGTGTGGCTGCATTCCATTTCCGCACGTTCGACATCACAAATGAGATGCAAATGAGCGCCTTCTGCGACTTCCCTTCCTCTCAAATATGTGACGTTGCAGAGTAGCGTCACAGTGTAATGCGGAGACGTTCATTAAGAGGTCCTTGATGGTGACCACGTGACGTCACAAAAGACTGTCTATAGCGGTCATTTGTCCTTATCCACAACCTCTCTGATACTTACATGTAGTGTCATATAAAGTCATGTTGCGACCTCACAATGCTAAATGGTTATGTTTTATGTAAGCAAGGTGTCAAAGGCAGGGCGAACATAGCAATGATTGGATGTTTGTCATTACTTTCTTTTTCCAGTGTATGGAGAATATGACCAAAGTCACTATTTAAAGAATATAGTAAAATTATTAAAGTAGCCAAAGGTGATATAGATACTGCTTTATATTTGCTAGGTTCATTTATTTCTTAACATTTATAAATAAATTATTAAGTAACAACTATTATTTTTTTAAATATATAGAATTAAATGAAGAATACTCTTCCACAAAAATTCAAATAGGCAAAATAAATTTGCATTTTGACCAAGTGACGTAAGCGATGGTAGTCCTCAATCATGTCATCAAAAAGCGACTTTACTGAAGACTCCCTCGTCAATTTAGATCCTGTTTCAGAATCTGAGAAGGGAACTGCTGAGTATTGACGCAACCTCATTATCCCAGAAACTGATAATGACTATCAAGAAGGTTTTTTTTATTTGACTTCTGTGATTTTAAGGTTTAAACTCCATAAGCGCAGGTATTCAGTAGTAGTTAGTGGTGACTCGTGACCATTAAGAGCAAGTAAACAATTATTTGGAACTTCAAAAGAAAAGTAATCCTTCAGATAGATTTAGGTAAGAAGTAGGCTTTACTGCGTCACCTGGCAAAACGATACTGAGAGTGGGTCTGTCACTCGGATTCTTGAATTCTTTTGTTTGTCGCTGTTACAGGGTATCAGATTAACTACTGGTTTGAACGCCCAAACAAAGGAGGTTTGAGAGTTTTCACATTGACAGAAGTTACTTTTTAGTGACTTACCGATGTTGGATAAAGCCAAAAATTTCAGGCCAGCGATCTTGTTTCCGTCCAGAGGATTATCGTGTGGGTAATAGTAAGGCTCGGTGTCCTTATCCACGCAAGGCAAGTTCCTTCCGAAATCCTTAACTTTGAGACCGCAAAGCGAAATATCATTGGTCACGCCCTCCACTTCGATGGTGACAGTGGATATTGTCTGGATTTTCGTGTCTACCCATATCTCCACTTCAGCCAGATGACCAGGTATGACTTTCTCATCCTCGTTGTACTGCACTGAGGCATCGGGAAATTGATACTAAAAAATAAGTAAAAAATAAACTCGATAATAAGGAGGAGGGAAGGCATATGGTAGTTTTCAGAACGCAGCGGAAAAGTTTTTTCGAATGGAAAGTTATAAAAATGCAGTATTACAAAAGGCCACCCTTACATAAGACCTTTTGTACCACCCGAAATGATCTGGCTGCGTTATTTTTATTTATCTGTGATATTTCACAAAGTTCTTAACTATTTTAACGAAGATGCAGAGCCAAACGTAGAAAACACATTTTCTCAGCTGATGCTTTGACACAGAAGATGTTACACGTGTTCAATATATAAACGATGCTCCTTTGCTTTCTTGAATAAATTATATGAAATACGTGCGGCACCGCATTCAAGCAATCGCAACAAAATAAAAAACTTGATTTTGGTAAAATTAACTGTGAATAGTTTGACGAATTAACTTTTTATTAATAATAATACTCAATCTCTGAAAATGAAATGCTGTATATGTGCACTTCAGTTAGCTAATGAAATCTGTAGGTCTATCATATAAATAAATGCTGGAGTACAGAGAATGCAAATACACCCCTCCACCACTTAGAGAGTTTAAATGAGCAACACTCTTTAAGAAGTCAGCTGCCTAATATCTATTCGGTAACTTTGGTTTTAACTCCATAAAGCAGGACATAAAATCTAAATCATAATTAAGAAAATGAAGTATGTTTAAAAGTTTTTCAAGAATTTTCGAAGGTTTTTTTCTTATGTTACAAAAATCTTTTAAGAACTATACATTTAATTTTCAATTAAGTTGAAATTGTTGTTAATTTTCAATTAAGTACAACTCACCTCTTCTAGTTCTGGAGGTGCGCTCTTTTTCATGGTATAATTAGCCATCGCACTCCATATCGTATTTGAAGATATGAGAAGACCTGAGCTGATTGGATACTGTTCATCATCTTTGATGACGGCAGTTGGTGGTAATTCAACGACGACTGAAACAGTTGCAAAGTTTTTTCCTTCAACTGGTAGTGCACCAACATCACCTAGCATGATGCTAGTCATGTCCGGTTTCAACCTGTTTTTCGGATCCCTGGAAAAAAAAAATTAACTGCTGTAAAATTGAGCAATAAACTAGGCTAGGCTGTTTCATTAAATTGCCATAATTTCCGTTAAATTCATCAAAAATTTAGCGTTTTTGAATTTATAAGATCATCAAATCTTTCTGAAGTTACGAGATTTTCCTTATTAAGCTAGTAAAATAAAAACAAAAAACAAAAAATTAAATTATCAATAAAGTTTTTCCCTGACCATTCAGGCTTAAGAGAAATTCACAGAAAGTAATATAATTGGCATGAAAAGCATTAAAGCACACGCTCTAAATAATTCAACCAATAAGAGAATGACAAATTCGGATACAAATGTCAAACCACATGGGCGAAATTATCGGTAGCGATTGTTTTATTGTGATGACAGAATTTAGTCCTGTTAAGTGATTAAATGTATTAAATTGTTTTTTTTAACGCACTATAGGTTCAAGAGCATTGAGGTTAAGGCAGTTCATACTGAACTGAACTGAACAACTGAAAGAACAACTGAAAACAACTAAAAAACCTCATCTTTTTATTTCGTTAGTGCTACGGAGTTATCTGGTGGCAGTAACTTTTTAATTTCTGTGGTGTTAATTGGATATATAATAACATTTTATCATCTTCAATCATAAAGAAGTTAGAAAATGAAACAAAACACAAAATATAAACATTAAAAATTATTATCATTATTTTTAAAAACTAATCCTATTATTTTTATTTGTCCATGTGTATGCTTCTACTAATCAGCTTATCTTGTAAACAGTGATCTGTGATGCAATCTGTACGAAAAATGTTTAGCGTTTGTCTATCGCATTTAAAATAGAAAGCTAATTACACATGAAATCATTAAAAGTGTTTAATGAACAAAAAATTCTGCAAAATTGGTCGTAGAACTGAATATAAGCAACTGAACGTAAACTACTTTGATAATAGGAATGCGACAAAATTCTCACGCATTGACATTATAAAGTGAACAGTTGTTCATAAGCATTTTACATATTCTGGAGTCCAAATTATTAAGATTAAATTTTGTGAGGAGATGTTTAAATCCCCGAAAAGTAGGATTTTTTTTACCTTATCCTTTATTTATGTAGAATTCAAAATCCCGGACATTTCTATTACAACACTCAAATTTTAAAACAAATTAGTACTTTGAAAACATACATGTAAGTTGCAACAGCCACAATATGAAAAGAACATTAGAAGCTATTTAAAATGTTAAAATTTTACGAAAATCCTAGTACTCTATAAAACGTCGACTGTTTTTAATAAGATTTCATTTAGTGGTACATGGAATATTTTTGTAGTCATATTGGCGCATGCCATCTTAAACATTAAAATCACAAGTCTTTAGAAATATCCTAAATAATTTTCATCTTTCCCTGGAAATGCATACTAAATAATTAATTCATTGTTTAATATTCATCCTTGAAAATGTTGATAAAAGTACCAATAAGGTCACCTATTTATTTATCAAATGCCAGCCTGTTGACTACTAGGCCATGAAGAAGCGAGATTTCAATTTTTTCCCCCACGGGACAATTCAACTGAGGCAATGCAGGTCATTCGTCAATGAGAGCAGTAGTCATATCTTGTCCAGTTGAGCATAAAGCGCACACAGGACAGGCGACAATATTAAAATGAAGTAAATGGGCTCAAAGACAGTCATGACTAGTCAAAAATCTAAAAATGGCCACCACCATTACGAGGAGGATCAAAGAAAACAAGGTGGGAATTGGTGTTGAGGTGTCTCCAGGCTTTGTGAGATTATTCATACTTATATGAAGCTGTAGCGCAGAATTTATTCGAGCTGTGCTTTGTGTCATCATTAAAAATAAAGTCATTACGTGCTGTCCTAACTTACGTTTTTGCATACTTGGTAAAATTTGCATTCACTTCATCTTGGTGCATTCTAAGACAAGGCACATTTCTTCCAACTTCACTGAGTTCGGCTCTGCAGATGTGCACAGCTGGAAGAGGTGGATTGTTCTCACCTGATGCTTCCATGAATACTTCAGCATACCCTTGTCCTTCTGGTACCCACATAGAAACATTGACCACTATAGCGCCTCCGAGGTAAAGATAAGGCCAAGCTACACCATTTTCGACGACCATAATGGGTGCTTGGTAGTCGCCCTAGAAAATCAATACAATCATTATGAAAAACTGACTCAAGTGCTGTCAAGAAGATATTTTCTCTTATGTATTGTCGTGTCTTTGTTTTAGCTGGATTATCTTTAAAAATTTGAGCACTCCTATGTGAAGTTAGGTACTCTGACAACGTTTATTTTCAAAACGACTGTGTACTAAATTTTTGCGTTTACTTTTACCGTTGTATGTGTATTTCTTGCAACAGATTCATAGAACAAGGCCGTGAGTTCCCGCAAGACTAAACGGTCTTATGTATTTTCAATATGTCACATTTTACAGTATCTTTCCCTCTCAATAAATCAGTATGTTTAGTAAAATGCACAAATTTTTTGAAACTCAAATGAAATATCGTTTTTGGAAAGAAAAACTAAAAAAGTTTAAAAAATAATATGCCCGATGAAAAAAGAATTGAAACTTTTGTGGTGTTCGATATCTTGTAAATTTATATGAGAACTAAATAACGAAGTTTTGAGAAACTCCATTACATAAGCAGTTCCACAAATAAAGAAAAACCACCTTCTTGAATGATAACGAGAATGTGCGAGTAGCATTATTTGAGAATCATTGATATCTGTTATGAGTTACATTTTATATATATAATAAATTTTACACATGATTATAATAGAATTAATAATTGAACAAACAAATATAAGCTATAAAAGCATTTTTCTAAGGACTGTTTTGGTCGTCTGCTTTATCTGTCTACCTAAGTCCACGTAAAAGTAAAGTTAGCCCTGAATCTTGTTTTCGAAGTCAGACAAAGCTAGCTAAGCAGCGTGAATACATTTGAGGTAAGGAACTGAAATTTTAAACAGTTTTTCTGACCTTTTCTTGTATTGTTAGACTGGGCACTGGAACTTCCGTAGTTGCAGAGCCTTGTGTTCCAATCTTGACGGTTGGCCTAAGTGATACGCCTTCTTTGTTCACACTGAGAGCACTAACTTTCATAATGAGATGAACATAAATCATAGAGTCATTGTATATTGCAGGATTTCTCTGAAAGAAAAAGGAAAGAACATGTTAAAAAGCTTCATATTCAAGAAAGCATTCAAGAAATATATTGTATAAATTCTGAATACATAAGAGTAACAGCTGTTCTGTCCATTTAAATCTAACGTAGAGGTTTAGATGCGATTATTAGCTGAAATTTGCAGAGTGGTTTAACCATTATCTTGTGAGTGGTTGTTTTGTTAAGGCAAAGCACACTAGGGCTAGCTGCCAGAGGGAAGAATGCTTCAGGTGGAGGACTTATTAGGGATTTAAAAGCCCACTCATTTTAAATCTGCAGAAAACTTCATCGAGATCGTTAGATCGACAACCGCGCGGTAGGCCAGAGTCGCGGATTTTCGCACTTCAGCCATATTTTGAATATCTGGGGGTAATGTGACATAATTACATACGAATTTAAAATACATCTGAAGCTATATAGCTAACTAGATAATCGGAGAGACTCAAAGTCTAATAAAAAATTCGAGGAGTTATGTGAGTGCTATGCTTTATACATCAGTACTAGGCTTTACACCTCCTTATATTTTGCATATGGTTAATATCCGCGATAAGAGAGACTATAAAAAAAACAGTGAAGTAATGAAGATTTAAGAAAAGCGTATTAAAATAAGAAAATTGTTCTGAAAAATAAACTATAAAATTTTTCTTTTATTTCTTTTAAAAGTCTGTATGTAACTGTTTGATAGTAAGATAATAAAATTTTGACAGACAAATGTAAATTTGAATGAGTTGATCTCTGCTATACTTGCATATACAATTCTTGTTAGAATGTCGTCCGATTATCTTTACACATGCAAACAAATAGCGAAAAACATTTTAGTTATTATCCAGAACATTTGAAGTGTTAATTACCTGTCCAGTAACGTGTATTCTATTGAATTTAAATATAAACTTTCCATCCACGACTTCTGGATCTATGAAGGAGGTATTTAGGTATGGCACATCAAAGCTTTTTGGGTAGTTCCACAGTCGAGCCGAGCAAGCTTCCAGCCTCGGAATACCTTTCAGCATGCTGATGCTCACTTCCATGACATAGTCGGCGTACCCATCGTTGGTGAGGTTTGACCACAGTGTGTACATGGCCATGTCTCCGATGCCGACGTTCCTAGTTGTCAGATCTCCAGCTGTTTTCCGCGCAGTCACCATCTAAAATAAAGAATTAAAATAATGCAATACAAATATGATTTTTTTTTAACAGAAAGAAAACTGATTTGAAATTACATCACCATAACGATAACACACACACTAACTCATATATCCCAAAACTCTAACGGCCTTATTCAGCAAACACTTGACACACGAATTAATCCAAACACGCGTGTTAAACTTCTGGGTAAGATAGCTTACCAATGACCATAGGCGTAGAGTTATATGGGCCCGTGGGGCTCGAGCCCTCCCAATAAATTGTGAATAGGGGCTGAGCCCACCCAATAATTTACCACTAAATACAGAAAACTAATTTATACTAACATAAAAGGAAAGTATTTCACGCCATTTACAAACGTTTAAAAAAACCTTTACTTGTACTTTTAAAAATTTGCTTCTTTTGATTTCAATCATGATTTAGTATTCATAGTGACGCCACGTAACACACAATGTTACAATAAGCTGCCCTCGCCAGGCTCTGGTTAATTAAAATCAGATTATGCAATGTAAAGTATGAAATGAAGAAAAGTTCAGATGTGTCTAAAATGTACTATCTCATCGAAAATGTTTTTTTCCCCTCCTTTGGATTTTTTACTTTGCTTTTTTTTAAACTTATAACATGGTAGGAGGATACTAACATGGATACTTACCTTACACAGGTGTAGAATTCTACGGATCCATAGAGCTCGAGCGCCTCCAATAATTTACACTTATATATAGTAAGTCATAGCTGCCAACTACTACGGAATATAATTAACCACTTTTTGTAAACAGTATATATTTTAAGCCGAAAAATCATCTAGAAAAAGTGGTAAATTATATTCTGTAGTAGTTGGCAGCTATGAGTAAGTTATATGTACGTGAATCCGTGGCGTAGCCTGAAATTTTTCATGGAAGGGGGGGAGGGTACGACTTCTGCAACTCACATATATGTATACGTGTGTATGATAAGGGAGAGAAGAATATACATTTTGTATGGCAAAAAACTCCTCATGGGCAGTTATGACCCCCCTAACACCCCCCCCCCTTGGCTACGCCACTGACGTGAATATATGTGGTTGTGGGGCCCGGCCCCCCCAATAATTTTGAAAACTTTACGCTTATGCCAATGACTTTAACACACACGTTTGGGTTAATTCGCGCGTAAAATGCTTGGAGAATAAGATCGTTAGAGATTGATCGTTAGAATATCTTAAAATCTGGAGTATCTTAAGGCATGTCTTAAAAAATCATCTTATTCATTCATACTTTTCTACAAAACAAATCTATTTTCGCTTAAAATATTTGTTCAAACTTTGCCAATAACATTATTTTATAGAAAGGCGACTAAATGCTTATCCTTGATTAATAAAAAAACTATATGTATGCCGAGGAAAGGGAGGAGGGGGGGGGTGTCTACGTAAGTTATCCTTTGTGAAAGAGGGGGTACAATGTTAAAAGGTTAGGAACCTCTGGTTTAGACAAAGGTTTAAAAACATGTTATTTTTTTCAATTCAGAAGACCAAATTAATATCGGACCCCACCCTTTAAGTACTCTCCTTTCCAATTAAAAAAAATCATTGAAATCAGTCCTTGCAGTAAAAAAATATAATTGAACATGTATTAAAAAAATATTCGAAGATTCAATAACCACTGCCGTTTTGAAGTCGGTTAATAAGAAAGTAATTAGAGAGAACAACACAGATAGCACTGCAACGAATTGCCGAAGAGTTTGAAATAAATTTTAACAGGATTTTGTTTACACGAAAAAAAAAAAAAAAAAACACTCAAAATACTGGTGCTAAATTATAAAATAAATAAAAACTTTGTGAAAAAAAAAACACATAAAATGTTACTTTCAAGAAGTTGTGATCGTTTCGACCAAAAAATTCTTTCGGTCTTCGTCAGACAGCCCTTCGACTCGTTGAGCAGAGGGAACTCGTTGAACAGAGTTTCCTCTGCTCAACGAGTCGAAGGGCTAGTCTGACGAAGACCGAAAGAATTTTTTGGTCGAAACGATCATAACTTTTTAAAAGTAAATTTTATGTGTGAGTTTTTCACTAAGTTTTTATTTATTTTAGGATTTCGTTTATTTTGTAGTGATGCATCCATCCTCCCTGGTGCAGTTCCATAAACGGCGCTAGCATTGCCACTTTCAGAGCACTTCAACTCTCGCTCCGCGAACGCTGAGAAGTTTTAGTTTCGGTTCCTATTACGACCGCTTGCTCGCCGATCTCTATAGGAGGACGTGTTATGTTGTTATTGTAATAAAGTTTATATTTTTCTAACAATGGAGTTATCATTAATGTACGATGTATAATTGTTCACGCAAGGTCATTGCAGTCACTTCAATTTATTAAAAAACATGGTTAGGTGCCCGTGGAATACCCGTTGATGCACTTTGTTCAGCGCAGTGCGTTTCAGTCTTGTCGAACCAATCGTCAGTTCCACGTCAAACTTTACAATTTATGCAATCAACAAACGAACTGATGAAAATTTCTGTTGTATTTAAAAAATTTTAAAAAAGGTGTATTTTAATCAAGTGTTTAGTACGTTGCATACTACGTAAACGAAGCAGGGGTGAACATAATATTTTTGGGACTTAATCAGCAACACACACACACACACAAAAAAAAAAAAAAAAAAAAAAAAACTGTAAGAATTGAATAATCTTGACCATGTGTAATAACATTGCAATCCACGGCACATATGACGTGTAATAAAAATAAATTTTGGAAAGTGTTCTAATTCATTAAATGGCTTATATAGAAATTTATACTACACTGAGGTGTTGATATGTTAAAGATAATTTTTTAAAACCCCTCCCTTAAAAAAAACTACCAAAACATTTTAGCCAGTTTGACAGTGTAAGCTTTTGTTCTCATTACTTTTCCTAATATAGGATGCTAGTAGCATTACCTTATCAGCATCTTTTCTCGGCACGATTTTTATTTTTCTCTTCTCGGTAGCTAGCACATCTCGTCCCACAGTTACAGTCATAGTAATTTCCACTTCTTTATCAATGTGGGTTTCATTGTTCAAGGCGTAAATAGCAAATGTAACGTTAATTACATTGCCTTTATCTCTGGGCTCATCGTACTCTCCTGAAATTGAAAAACAATACACTTTCATTAATAAAACACTTCACATTTAAATTTTATTTAGATTTCCATCAAAATCTATGTTTTTAAATTTATTTATTACTTTTAGATTAACTTCCCGTTTTGCCAGAAGATTCACCGAGAAATATTGAATATTTGTATCAAGATTACAATGCAAAAAGAGCAAATTTTTGTAGAAAGCTAACATTATTTAAAAGCTTATTCTGTGTTAATATGAAAAAATAGTTATTTTTCTATAATGAATATAGCTCAAAAAGAATAAATGTGCTTAGTATTAAGCGTTTTTAAAAATCAATTTAATGAAACCTAATATTGACTTTCTACAAAACGGAAATTAATCATCTTTAAGAGACAGTGAATAACCGTAGCTGTTGCAATACCAAAAAGAAAATTATTAGCAAAAATAATAAAGCTGATGGTTGATAAAAAAAACACTTACCGACATTGGTCATGATACCAAGGTTCAAACTTGCTGAAGTGTAGATTACAGTATCGTCATTCCCTTCCTTCGTGGTATTGTAAAAGTAGATGTTCTGGGGCACGGGATCGTAGTTTACGTCAAAATCTGAAAAGCAGAAAATGTCGTATATAAATGTAACATATTAGTATCATAATTCTTATTTCGACTCTGAAGAGCTAATTACAGAAAGAAATGAAACTTTCTTTATAAAATATATTTTTAAATTTGAAAAGTAAAACTTAAAATTTAAACGTGTCTGACATGTTTTACATGCCTGAAATAAATAGAACTCTTGTGCTAAAAAATAGGCAGTAGGTTTTTTTCCATAAAAATTGTATATCATTAGATACCTTTAATAACTTATTAAAAGAAATTTCTTTTAATAAGTACAAGGGTGCTTCAAAAAGTAAGGTAATAAATTCTTTAACCAAAAAGTTAAATCCAAGAGATATAAAGACATAGCGACAATAAGACTTTTGCATACAGATTATTTTTCAACATAGATTTCATGCGCATCAAACCGTTTGTCTCATCTGTATACCAATTAATCGAAATACCGGCTGAGAAGAAATCAGGGCCCCGGTCACTCAGCCACTGAACGACTGCGTCGGTCTGAAAATGATGTCCTGCCAGGGGCTTCTTCAACGTCTCAGAGAGATGGAATTCACTGGGTGCGAGATCCGGACTGTAAGGAGGATCTACCATATGCGAATCAATGCGTTCCATTGGAAGCGCTGCACCCAATCACATGGTATCTAGTGGCATTTGATCTCTGTGATCATTTGTTGTACCCAGACTTGCCTGACATTCGCTTGGGAAATATGTGCGACCGTGATAGCTCTTGTTACCTTACTTTTTGTGCCACCTAAATATACTTTAACTGCATGTTTGCATAATAATGTACCTTTTACACCTAAATTTCCCACTGTAACGATATCTGACTCAGTCGGTCCATATACATCGAAAGTAAAATTATCCGATCTAACTGCACAGTGTGTCTTCATCACATAAACGCCAGCACTATCAAGAGGAATCTCCTTAGGCCCAATGAGCTCTATTTCAACATTTCTTTCATCCTGTAAATATAAAGGATATTTTTCATTTATCCACATTCTTCAATGTTAGTCTTGATTAGTACTGTATACTTCAATGTAGCTGCAGATGTCATGCATATATTTAAAAAATAACCTTTGAGAATCACGTGATGTCTTATGTGAAATCTACACTCCTTACAGTGCTCAATGGAGAATACTGGTTTGCTATATAGTATATACTGTAACTTGAATAAATAAAACGACAAATATTTATTTTACAAATCAAATCTTTGCATTTGTAAACACCACACTCATTAAACTCACTCGTTTGATAATTGAAAATTAAGCGTTCTTAAACTATCATCTGGAAGGCTTAATGATATCATTCATAAAAAACACATTGATAATTTAGTAATATGTTGATTCTATTGATAAAGAATTAAAAATATTTCATAAAATAGAGCTTCTCCAGAGAAAGGTGATTTCTATCAAGTCAAGTTTAATGTCGGCCTATATAGACCAACATACAAAATTATTCACTGTTATAGAATAATTACTTTTTATAATTATAGTTTTTTAACGCGAAAAATGTAAAATGCACAAACGTTAGAAAAATGTTATCACTAAATTAAATGAATATCCACTTTATGTTAGCACGCATATGCTTTTCTACTTTTTACTAATTGTTTATTCATGAATTTTCAATATTAACATAAAATGATGATTTACGGTTTAGTTGAGACTGAAAAAGTAAGCAAATAAACAATGTTAAAATATGAAAGATCAAATAAATAAAAATACCTGAAAGCATATTTTTATTAAAACTTCAACAGGTTGCAAAATTCTTTTTTTTAAAAGTAACGTTTTCAGTGATCATTTTGAAAATACGTACGGTAGAATTATGAACTGTGACTTCAGACTGTCCGACCCAGATGTACGTTTCCTTGTCGTATTCCGCACCAGCCGTTACCAAATACTTGGTTTCGTACAAAGTTGCTGGGTTTTTGATTTGGGTAACTGAAAACATTATGTAAATTGAGACTGGATTATCGTTCTTATTCTTCACATTCCCAAAGTTCATAATGGCTCTGTCGTACTGAAAACAAATAAAATATAATGAAACATTTATGAAAGACACAGAGATAAAGCAACAGCTTGAACCATCTAGGAAACATAACATTTCATTCAATATAACGATCGATGGTGAGGGAAGAGCTTCTGTATTTCAATTTGGAGCCCTGTATTAGATATTTATATCCAATGATTATCTTACCATGTGAATCTAATACAACGTGATGACATAAAGACAAAAACTCTAAAAGTAGGTAGCCGGAACGACCTTATCGTATATCAGTGTTTCGCAATCTATTTATATCTGCGGTCTGGCAAAAATAGAAAAAAATATTTCGCGGACAAACATCAAGCAAAAATAATAGATGTTATTGAAACATTGTACTTTATTAATTAAATCAAGTGCTATACAAATATAATTTTTAGTAAGAACGACATTTGCTGCTGATTATTTTTTTATGAATTGGATGTACGTGTACTGGTAGTAAAATTTCGCGGGCCAGTGTTTAGAAAACACTGCTCTATATTATCTGCTGAATGATGTATATGCACATTTCTATTTTTTAGAGATATCTTCTTTTAGAAGTTAAGGGTTCAAATAGACTTGTATGAATAAATGGTAGGCAATTTCAAGAATGATTCTCATATAAATAATAATTTTCCGTAGAAAACCCTCTCTATAATATTATTATTTAACAGATATGTAAAATTACAGTAGAAATAACGAAATAACCCTTAAATATGCGACTTCATGCACTTAAACTACCTCTACGCGTTTTCGGTTGATACTTATCAGTAATTCCGATAACTTTTCCACAACTTCCCACACTCATCTGTCGTTAAAATATAGATTATCTATCTTTTGGATGAAGAAAGGATGTGACCATTTTGCGGCATCGTGTAAAACGTGAATAGCTTTCTTGTTACGATAACAAATGAATACCAGGCTGAACGAATTAAGACAAGGTCTTACCACCGTCATGATCTCATCACTCAACAACATTTCGAGTTCTGGCTCGTCTCCCACTGAAAATGTGAGTCCGTCTGGTTTGTCGTCCATCATCACGTTGAAAAGTCCCAGCACTGGCGTATAATTGCCGTTGCCGACCTCCTTCGTGAATAACTCTAGAGTCATGTCCATCGAATCCGTTTTCGGTATTATGATCTCCAGCCTGTAGTCCAATCGCTTCCCGACAGACATCGTCTCCAGTTCGCCGGAGGTCAGGTTGAAGTTGAATTCTGTCATATAGTTCTCGTTGTCTGCCTAAAATTTAAAATGTGCAATTTGAAGAGCTTCATTTGAAAGAGATGGACATCTACGAAATGCACTGTAAGAAATGACTGATTGAGCTTCTAATATACTGGAATTCGTTTGTGTACTCCTGAAAAGACCTCCATGCTAAAAAAAAAAAAAAAAAAATTCTTTGTTACAGTATACAGAGTATCCACATATAAGTTGTCCTATTTTTATTTTCACAACCGTTAGTCCTAAATGTGTACTTTCAGTTACAAAAATGGCAAAAAGGTGCAGAGTACAGATATTAAAAGCTTGAAGGGAAAAAAAAAGTTAAGAAATGCACAATCTAAAATTATATACAACATCCAGATCCTTGGTATTCATATTTAGGAAAATCTTGCCCTTATCTGTCTTGTTTTTATGGATTATGGGCACTCCTACTTTTACAGCATTTTGCACCAATCCCGAATCCAGATTGGATAGTTAGCGGTAAAAACTGCCAAGGGTTTTAATTTCTACCACAAACTACCGAAGAGTTCATTTCTACTTCATTTGGGAGCCTATTGATGGCAGCATTACCGTTCGTTAGCGCGGCTTTTCAATTTTGAAGCAAATACCAAGTAGAAGACCCCAAGGTTTAGCTTTGTCATCCCCCGAGGTATCGTTTTGTATGGGAACTTGGAGAACATTGCGAGTATTTTAACGTGCGTCAGTCGCCATTACAGAGCACGGCGATCTTTGGTTGGTCCCAGAATCCAACGCACAACCTTTTGGCTACGAGATCAACGTCTCTTCCAACCGAGATACCGCGGCCCAATCTTGCCCATACAATAACATTGCAAACACAAAAAGCTGGACATTGATACGACCCACATTCTTGGAGAAATTTGAGTTCAAATTTTGAATGTATACTGTAGGGACCGTACACAATTGAAAATGGGAATGTCTAGTCCTATCAGATAAAGAACGAGCTTTTAGAGGACGTACGATCATGACAAAAGTGTTGTTGTTCAAGAAAAAAAAAAGAAATTATAATATACATCTGGTCACTACGATTGATAAAAAAAATGTATACTTTGTATAGTACGTAAAAAACACATCACACAAGCTCATACAATTTTAATAGAGTAATTTGAAATAGCAACATGGCAAGTAGTGCTCTCTCGCACGTAAACTCAAACAAAAACAAAACATAAGAGAAATAAAAAAACAAATTGTAACAGATAAATATCCTGTTCCTTACACCCTAATCACATGTGCTCCAAATGTCTTCCTTCGGCTGCAATACTCAGATGGACATGGGACTAAAATTCCTTTTAAACTTTTCTCAGCATTACAGGCGTGAAGCATTTAACCTTAGATAAAATGCAATTCTGAAAATCTACTCGGTTCTCACTGATTTGATGTCTAAATAATTTCCTAAACGAAATTGCATTTTTTTCTGTACTTCATTTTGTATACCGTCCCTGAAACTGGGTAAATGAACACGTGTGTAAAGTGGTTTAAAGTCACTAAAAGCCATGCTTCATATATCTGTGAATATTGATCGAACCGATGTCAAAAATTTTGTGCTAGCAATGTTTTGTATGGACAAGATTTCTTCAAAATATGAATGTAGGGACCTGGGAGCTGTATACATATTTAGATTGTGTATTTTTTCACTTGAAAATTTTTATGTATACTTTTCATCTCATTTGGACAATTTTTGTAACTGGAAGTATGCATCTAGGACTAACGGATGCGAAAATAAAGATGGATACCCTTACGCGTGGATACAGTGTGTACCAAAACTGTGTCTTAATTTCTTGCTAGCGTTTAGTATCAGGACATACAGACATATTGAAACTTTAAATGTATTTCAATTTTGTTGCAAAGTACTAAAAACAGGCTATGAAAACACGTAGCAAGAAAGAATAAACAAAAGTAAAAGAAATTGACTCAATTTAGAAAGTAAATGCAAGAAAAAAATATCGCTTATAATTATCTGTACAAAAGTTTTATAGTGATACGTTATAATCTGCGAACATGCCTAAAGGAATATCATTAGTTTTTCCTTTAACGTACTTTATTTGAAATGAACTTACGCTTCGTTTTCTCCTCGAGTGAGATTCCTCGTCCTCAAGGATGTTATCTCCAAGCCATGTGATGACATTTTGTCTGAGGACTTGTTCCAAGTGATGGTGTCGATCGTCTATTATGACTTTCAACTGCAAAAGTATGCAAGTCAACAACATAAACAAGCTGTCAAATTTTCAAAAATAAATAATTAATTAAGTAAATAAAAATAAGTAAAATAAAGTAAAAAAAAAAAATCTGAAACCCTTTCAGATTTTAAATACGCGCCAAAGTGCTATATATTAAAAGTGTATCATAATTTTTGCATCGTCCCTATTTTCTTCCTTATTCCATAAGGTTGGAAAGTGTATCATTATTCATGAGTGAGCAGTATTTTTCTTCCTTGTTTTATAAAACCCATCTTTTGTATCGAAATTTATCTTGAAATTGTCTACTAAAACTATTTTGCAATCTTCGCCAAGTATATTACAACTATACTTCACCGTTTTAAATATTGTTTCGAATGTGCATCATAATACATGAGTGTGCCATGTTTGTCTTTCTTGGGTTGATTTCTACTTTAACGCCCCAACTCTCGCCATGGTGGCGATCATTAAACATATAAAGCAACCATGACAATTTTTTGTATTTAAGTGGCAATTTTAATTTAGAATTAAAATGGCGATTTGGAACAACCTGTAAATACAGCATTCCGTTACATTTTTATTTATTTTGGGTTGTCAATTAATGTAGTTTTAATAATTAAGTTTCTTCAAATTCCTTAACTAGTGCGGTTATCACTCATTTGTTCACTTAAGTTTTCATGTAGTTGTTTAGGGAGCGTTGAAACTTGCATAACTCCTAGAGACCCATGACTTCCAAGCTCGCCAAAGTGCGGGGAATTTTTAGGTTGGCGAAAGTAGGTGCGTAAAAAATAGAATCAACTCTTTCTTGAACCATAAAGCACATCTTTGGAATCCAAATCCATCTTAAAATCGCCTACTGATACTGTTTTAAAATCTTCACCGGACATATTCGAACTATAGGCATGTTCCAACTATATCTCGTAGACATTTTAATTACTGTTTGGAATGAGCATCATAATCCATGAGTGTATCGTGTTTTCCTTCTTTGTTCTATAAAACACTTCTTCGGAATAGAAATCTATATTAAAATCGCCTACCAAAACTGTTTAACAATTTTCGCCAGGCATAGTCAAACTACACTTCACCTTTATAAATAAATACCATTTGGAAAGTATATCATAATCTATGATGTGTACCGTATTTGTCTCCACTGTTCTATAAAACACTTCTTCGGAATTAAAATCTATATTTAAATCGCCTACTAAAACTATTTTACAATATTCGCCAGGCGTTTTCTAACTATTTTAAAATATATTTATAATAAATTGTCGCATTTTGGCACCCAGTTTAGCGATCATTTATCAAAAATTGCAAACCTTATGCGACTTTCAACATTTTATTACTCCTCCCCCCCCTCTTCCACGTTATCTTGGCAAACATATTTGAAAAGTGACTCGACTCGCTAATTGTACCAAAATCGTGTCTACACAAAAAGCAAGGTTGAAATTAATAGCACTCTGGTGCTAATAAAATAAAAACAACTAGATGAAATAATACCGGTACGAAAATATGAGAATACACAACGTTACAGTATGACCTGAGAAAGACTGATTTTCGGTCATTTTTAAAAATTACATTGAAATTTGGATTGAATTACTGTTTTATTTCCGAGAACATATAAAGTAAAATGACTATAAAAGTTAGCGAATAAACTTAGCTCAGAACGATTTCTCATTATCAATTAAACTCTAGAAACTACTTATAAAATTCAGAAATATTCCTTTTTAAACAGCTGTTATTAGAGGGGAACGTCCAAAATATCTTATAAGCGCTGTATGAAGTCTAAAACTCAATACATTTAAGTATTTTATCCGCAAAGTCAATACTGCTATTTGACTAGTGATGAAAATAAGAAAGAAGTTACTTCATCATGCATTGATTAAAATCACAAGAAACTTGAAAATCCATTTACCTTCATATGGGCATTGGGCGAAGAACTCACTTTGCCGCTGGTTGTGCTAGCGGTGATTGTGAGGTTGTACACACCACCAGATACCACTTTCGAAGCCTCTTTTATATACATATCGCCGGTTATGTTGTTGATGAAAAATATTCTTTCCGGGTCCCCATCAGTAATCGTATAACTTATTTCTGCACAATCGCAGAGCATAGCCTCTGCTGGGCAAGACGTACCCAAGTCTCCATCAAAGGCCTGAGGTGTGTAAATGGAATCTGGGCTCCATGGATCGCTGACGATCGCCGTCTCTCCAGTCTTGATGAATTCAGGCAAAAAATTATCCACTGAAAGAAATTTGATATGAGAAAAGTGTCAATGGATATCTAACTAAAAAATGAATTCCCCCCTCCCTCCCCCTCAAAAATAAATCTGAAATTCTTCCAGATTTTATTTACGTACTCGGCTGGAAGAATTTTTAAAATCTATTCAATCAATTCTGCCATATAGAGGAAAATGATAACTGTAAGTGCTGATATAGACTCCTGTTCGCATAATTTTGTTGCTGAAAATTGCATCCATTGTTGTTTGGCCCCTAGTGGTGAAATGTTTTGGATTCGTGCGTATTGGAAAATCTAAAGTATCCATTTTAGTTATGAAATCGGATCCTTGATCGGAATTTAATTCTATGTTAAAATCTCCTACTAAAACAGTCTTACAATCATCCTCCTTCAGCAACTCTCGAATATAGTGTCTAATTTATCTTCATAAGAAATTCGAGGACTAGCGTATATAGCTGCAAATCTCACTTTATCTTGAATATACGCAATGGCCATTTGAACGGCATTGTTCTGGCTCGTGTAGGCACGGGTAAAGTGTTTCGTGTTCTTTTTATAAAGTGATTTTTATAAAGTTTTTCTCTATAAAAATCATAACTCGAGATGGCTTTCTGTTTTGGAAACCAATGTCTATCCGTTCGACCAAAGTGAAACCTGGTATTTGAAAATCATCTGATGGGATAGTCCATGTTTCCGTTAGCAACTCCAGATGGCTTTCTGTTTTGGAAACCACTGTCTATCCGTTCGAACAAAGTGAATCCTGGTATTTGAAAATCATCTGAAGGGATAGTCCATGCTTCCGTTAGCAATATGAAACCACTCTGCAGAAAACATGAATCAAACGGAAAAGTGACCACGGCGCGCAGCGTAGACAAAATCCCGTGCTTGAAAGAAATAGCACCCGAGTGCTAATAAATAGAAAAGTTTCAGGAAATTCTCTAACAAACTCGTCGAAGGGCCCTGTACAAAAGTTCCTCCCAAACCGCCCTCCGACTAGAAATTGATCTCAATTTCTTTTTGTTTTGAGCATGACAAAATCTTCATCTAAGCAATCCTACGATGTCTTTCTTGGACTGCCTCTTGATTTTCTGCAAAACAGAGTTGCATTGTGAATAACTTCAGTGGAGCATATTCCGTATGCATTCTTAGTAGATGTCCTGCCCATCTCATTCTATTAAATTTTAGAGATTTAACAATGTCTCCACCCGTATAAATTATGTATAATTCAAAAATATATCTTAATACATCATGTATTGTTCTCCTTAACAACCCCCGAAATAGATCTCAACACTTTCCATTCAAAGACTGCCAAGGCATTAACAACCTTCATCGTCAATGTCTAGGCTCCTGAAGCATGTCAAGACAGATTTTATCAGAGCCTATTGTATGGTAAAATTTTCTTCCTTCTCTTTATCAAACGAGATTTCAAAAAAGTTCATAAGCCAAAAAAGTAGCGATTACTTGCAGTAATCCTTTTCCTAATTTCACCATTAATATCATTCTAATAGAAATGAAGATGAAAATTCTGAAAGAATTTCTATATTCATTTCAGAGCCTAAATAGGAGCCTATAAGACGCCCACGGAGGGCATCCCACCCTTCGACCTAGAGCCCATGCGGAGCTAATCGGTCGTAATCCCACAAACAAACAAACAAACCAACCTCAACATGGGAGGTATTTTTTTTTAACACAACACATATATATTTTGTGTTTTAAAATATTTACTCTTAACTTCCTTTTCTTGAGGATTTGTCCAGTGGCAATGATTTGCAGTCATATCCACATCATCGGCATATCCAAAAATTCGAGCTGATTTATTAAATAATGGTGCCGCTTGTATTGTTACCAGCTTATAACTTTGTCCAGAGCTAAATTAAAGAGAACGCACGCAAGCGCATCTTGCTGTCTAACTCCATTATAAACCTCAAAAGATGTGGATGTTTCCCTTGGATTAAAAAACCTCATATCACGCCCGTATAGTGAAAATAAAGTACAAGGAATTAGCTCATTAGCTCGCGGCGTATAGCAACGTTAAGGGATAAAAAGTGTTTGGTAGTAAGTCGGCAGGGCAACAGAATTTGAGAGTCATTAACTGACACTTCGGGTGAAAGTGTATTCCTTTCAAAGTGACATGTTATATGTGGTTAGGTGTTTTCACTACTTTTTTAAGAAAATATGGTCATCTCTCCAGACTGCAGCTATTAAAAATAATGTAATTTTGCTACATTAATGAAAACAAACTGTTATTTGTTGTTTCAAATGCCCCTGGCAACCGCGGTGGGGTGTCAGATCCTCCATAAAAGACGACGATGGACGAAAGAGAGGGCTTCCTAATTATAAAACAATTACAGATGAGAGACCTATCCCCTAAAATATCGTTTGAGCATGGGGGACATTAGAGCCACGAACAGGTTTTACTTGCATTAGCTCCCAATAGCATACACGGTCCCACAGCAGTCCAGCCGAGAGAGGATTTCACCCTCCGAAGCATTTCCAAGCTGGTGCTGCTTCACTTTCCGTGTTCTTACGGGAACGGAGTTTAATAACTAGGCCACTGCGGGTCATAGAAATAAACTAATTACATTTATTACATACGACACTTAAAATTTTTTAGATTGTCTCTTTAGAAGTTGCACGCACTTAAACGATAAACCCGTATCAGTCACGAAAGGAAAATTTTTTAAAATTCGAAAATTTTGCGAAATGTGTCACTTTTCAAACAATTGTACTGTGCAAATCCCTGTGTAATTTTTTTTTTTTAAAGTTTCATAAAACGTAATTTTTTTTCGTTTATGAAAGTATGCATTGCAGCTAATGAAGATTCCTGCTGAATTTATTCCAGCGTCTGCTGGCTCAATTGGCTTATTTGAATGTGCGATGCAGAAACATTTTCTTAATAAGTCTCACCGTAATTCTGACAGCTTTCTCCTTCCCAACAAAGGTCACACTCGCAGGCTCCCGCTTCATTGCAGTCACCATGGTAGCACTGGATCGATCTGAAAAAAGAGTACGAATAAAAAAGAACGTAAAAACAACGAAGCGCTTTTAATAAAAGAGGATGGCCAGGTTAAATGCTGCCTAGCGTGACAGATTATCTGTACCGGAATGTGAAAAACGACTGTCCAAAAATTATTAATAGTGCAAGCTGAGGATTCGCTTGTAAATATCAGGCAGAGAGGTACTTTCGGCAGAAAAGGATTGGATAATTTCCTTTTAAATATATCTAATGTATCGGGATTTTGATGCTTTTAAGTTTTTTCTTTGCAAGAGACTGTCAATGGCAGTCTATAACCGAAACGTAAGAATAGAAGTCACATACAGCCGAGCTCGATGAACCGAATAGCCGCTTAAGTTAGTCATGAAAAATTATTCTAATAAGCAGAATATTCAATTATTCAGGATCATATTGAGAAATTACTATGAAAATGCTTGAAATGTTTTCTGATCCAGACGTTCTACCGACACGGTAATGCTAATTGCAATAGATAAACATAAATACTTTGACTATAAAAAATAAAAAAGAATTATATTGAAAAATTTCCAAGAGCATATAAATGAAACTTATTGACGTTAATCAGACCTATTGTCTCTGAACTATAATTAAAATAAGATTTTCAATTAATATAGAGAATAAATACGTTTCTAAGATGGCTTGAAACGTTGTGTAATGATACAGGTATTACTGTATTAAAACTTGCAGATCTAAATAAGATCTTCAAACTTTTCATAAACGGAGCAAATTTAAATGTAATTAAACAAATTTAAAACAGTTTTAGGAAAAATTTGTATTTCACGTATTTTAATGGTTACAATTTTTAGAAGTTTGTACATAAAAAATATTGAGAATAGTTTTAAAGTGTTGTGTTAGATGCAGAATTCGGCGAATTTTGATTTTCAAACGATTTCGAAAACTAAATTATCACGATAATTTAATCAATTTAAAAATAAATAAAGTAAAAAAAATATATATTTACTTGAAACATGAGTCACCTTCACAGTCAGCAATTGTGTGTTCGCAAATTTGTACACCTGGGAAAACAAGATTGAACTATTCAGAAACGGTGATTGATTAATTGGTAAACTTAGTCACTCTGTGCCCTCAAGAGCAGGCAACGATAATTTAAAAGTATATTACCATTCATTTAAAATTTTAAATTATTAAAAATACGTGATTTGAAATATTTGTACAAAGCAGAAATATTTTAAATAAGCAAGAAAATAAAAATTTCATGACACTTTAAAGAAAATTTAACAAGGCACATATCAGATATATGTACCAAATAAAACTTATTAAACACAATAATTAACTTATAATTTTCTACTGAAACTGTAGAATCAAATAAGATTTCTTTTAATGTGCAGACGATATATTTTCCAAATAAACTATTTTAAAATTCAGCTATACCTGCATAAATACCAGATTGTTTTTAAAGATGAGCCATTTTTATAAATTTTTCAATATCTCCAAACAGAAATTAACTAAATATATATTATTTTCAAAGCAGAATTATTCAGTCATCAGAATATTATACATATAAAAAAACATACGTACATACGTATACGTATGTATGAATGTAACTCGCATATCTGAAAAAATATTAGTCGTACAATATTGAAAATTTGTATAAGATTTTTGTAACATCTAGTTGCTCACCTCCCTTTTTGGTTCCAATCGACTGGATTATTTACAGGCCACCCAAAAATTTTCCATACATTACGCACTATCGGCAGAAATACACTAAAGCGTACTTTAGAGATATTAAGTTATTTCAAACAAATCAAAAGTGATATATGTGTTGCTAAGGATTATAAAATGAACATCTCAATCGAAAATACTGTCTTTCACTAATAGTTCTTCTAGAGGACACTAAAAAAATTCTAAAACATTACTGTTAATGGTAGTTTTAGAGATGTCAGCATTCATTCGTTTCAAGCACAACATCATCCTGCCATATAGTTAGATAAGGGTCGGACGACGGTCATGTGCCTCCCTCAAAAATTGCGCCAAAAGTCTCCAAGCGTAGCGCCATTTAGCGAACGTGTGTGTGTACGTAGTAACTCGCATATTTCAAAAACTATTACTCGTAGGTTGTTGAAATTTTATATATAAGATTGTTGTAATATCTAGTTGTTCACCTAACCGATTTTCGGTTCCAATCTACGGGATAATTTATTTACAGGACCACCCAAAAGAATTTCAATACATTAATATCTATGGACATCTTCAGTATATTATGTCTGTAGTCAGTCATTGTTTTGTCCATGACCAAAATTTCACCATTTGCATCGACCTTGACGAATTTTGTCGAAATAGCGCCAAATTTAACGCCAAAATTTATTACATATTTTGCATAACTCTAAAACTTTTAACCGGGAAATGTTAAAATTTTGTATTTAGAAGTGTTGTAAAATCTAACAGCACATCTCTTTTTTGATTGCAATCAACAGAGTAATTTATTTACTAGATCACCCAAAAGATTTTAAATACACTAAGCACTATGGATACCTTCAATTTATTAAAAGTCTGTGATGAATAATTTTTTCCGTTATGATCAAAATCTCGCTAACTATCTCAAGCTTGTCAGCGTAGCGAAATATCGCCCAAGTGTCAAAAATAGGGGTGGACGCGAGACGGAAAATTGGCGTCTCGCGTTTCGCAAAACAGCCTAAAATCTTTGTCTCGTCTCGCAAAATCCTTATATCGTAATGCTAAACATGCCTGTCTCGTCTCGCAAAAATCTGTAAATCTCTGTCTCGTCTCGTCTCGCGTCCATCCCTGGTCAAAAGACAAATCTTTCAAATTAAACCGAGATTTGCGATATCTCAAATATTTGGGTAGAGATCGCTAAACCTTTGTATTATTGCAGTATTTTATCTCTTTCAAACAAAATAAGTTTAGTTGAAGTGCACCGAAAATATTTCTGATTTAATAGACGTACAAGGAAGTCATGTGGTGTCTGCATCATACTTTTTTTTTTGATTGTGTTTTTTTTTTTTTTTTTTTTTTTTTTTTAAGGAGACCGGCCAATAGAACATTTCAAAAAATATTTCTTGCTTTTATGACGAAATTCAACATTTTGAGGACGTTTTCAGCATACATCCTAACTAATATTATAAACGCGAAAGTGAGTTTGTTTGTTTATGACGCTTTCACGCCTAAACCGCTGAATCGATATAAGGATGAATTTTGGTTTGGATATAGATCGGGACCCTGGAGAAGGTTATAGGCTACTTAGAATTTTTGATTTTTAATTACATTTTTAATTATTAATTAAAAACGGTTTTTATGTTGCCATGCTTGGCGAGTTTCGCCCATATCAAATGATTGATGTTTTGAGCTAACAAGAATGCTATTACTTCAATAAAGAAGCGCGTGCATATGAAAAACATTAAATACCACGGAAATTATGCCAGTTTTATGCCAAATTTATTTACATATATCCGTATAAATAAAAATGAAATTTTGTTTGTTTGTGGATTTGATTAGTATACAAAACCACAAAAATGGACCTATCAGCCTGAAATTTTGCATAGATATGTAAAATAATATAGAATAAATGATAGTCCACTTTAAAACTTTGAAAGTCCACCCGTTCTCGGAATTTAAGAGATTTTTTATGTTCTCCACGCAGAAAGCTTTCCGTAATTGTAACCCCTGTAGTGAAAAAAGTGTGAAATAAGCATCGTGGTTGCCATGTGTGGCGATTTTGCCAAATAAAATGTTTTAAATTCTTAAAGTAAAAATAAAATAATAATAATGA
Source organism: Cheiracanthium punctorium (assembly GCA_038373885.1). Lineage (NCBI taxonomy): Eukaryota > Metazoa > Arthropoda > Arachnida > Araneae > Cheiracanthiidae > Cheiracanthium > Cheiracanthium punctorium. The sequence continues at coordinate 128,703 of JAWZYV010012957.1, forward strand.
TTTTTTTTCTGTTAGTTTATATTCGTAAGGTTATTTTTTTTTAAGAATTATAATATCGTGTGCATGGGAAATCAGAGCAGGAATGAAATGTTTTAAGCAAAACAATAAGAATTGAAGATTTCCAAGGCTAATATGTAAAATTTTTTAGTTTGACGAAAAATAAAATGGCTGAAATGCCGATTTTGAGAAAGTGAGTTCTAGCGGTTTGCACAGTTTTCGGCTTGGCGCAATTTACTGAGAGCTTAAGGAAATAAATTTTTGAAAACAAGTGCATAGGTTTTATTAGAAAACAAGTGCATAGGTTTTATTAAATTTTAATAATCCATGCAGAAATAATGCAGTTATTAAGGGATTTCAAGCGATCTATCTTCAGAATTCTCGCCAATTGATTGATAATTTAAAAAATGCGGCTGTATTAAGAGATTCCACTTTTCAAATAAATGCGTGCTTTACTTTTTGGCGGTCTAACCATTTCCCATATTGATTGCTGCTAAGTCAATACTTCGAATGATTGCTTGAAAAAACTCTTGCAAAATGGCGTATGTTGGCACTTTGGCCAGGCTTAAATTTGAAACTGGATTTTATTTGAGACTGGTATATATAATGACGCTGGTTATAGATAAAAAATGAATGTTGGTATGAGGTTGAAAAACTCCAGCACAGTATGACCGATCACCATGAAATTTGGTTCACCTAAGTCTTTTATCATGGAGAAGGTTTTTATGCTATTCGTTTTCCTCTTGCCACTAGGTGGCGCAGCAGAACGTCGAATTCTATTCCATTTAGCCGTTTGCTATGCGAATATCTTCCAACCGATTTCGATGAAACTTGGTACACGCGGATATAAGAACACTGAGAATATTTTTCATTATCCATTTTGCTGTAACTTGCCGCGAAATGGAGCTGCAACGCATCAACTTCTATACCGTTCGACTGATCGGCATAAAATTTTTTATAGACGCTGCAGCAGGCCAAATTCTTGACCATTCAAACGGTCGCTATGAAAATCAGTATACATAGCTATTTAAACAATGAGAATATTTTGGCGTTATTCATTTTACTATAGCTCGCCACTTGACGGCGCTGTAGCAAATCATGACTTTAATTAACCATTAGATGGCGTTGCAGTGTATCACTTCTTGACTGTGCAACTGATCGCTATTAAAATAGGTATACATAGATATTTGAACACGGGGAAGGGTTTGGCGCTATCATTTTTCCTATAACTTGCCACTAGATGTCGCGTCAATACATGAACTTCAGAGCCTCACCACGGCACAGTGGTTATGCCACTGAAAATGGTAGATGGTCGAAGTGTGAAGGTCCCGGGTTCGGGTCCCATCGCGCGGCTGTCGATCTAACGGTCTGGAGTTTTGGTAGGTTTTCTTCAGATGTAACTTGAATACGCGTTAGAACCCCTTAGAAAGTCCTCCTTCCAAGGCACCTCCCCCTTGGCAGATCGCCCTAGTGTAGCGTTACCATAATCACACACAACAACAACAACATGAACTTCAGGACTGTCCAGCCGATCGTCATGAAAATTCGTATACATCGATTTCTGAATGCGAAGAATATTTTCGCCGTATCTGTTTTGCTAAAACTCGCCAGTAGATTGCGTTACGCCGCATGGCCTTCTACACCGTACAAACGATAGCCTTGAAATTCCGTATGCATGATTATTGAACACATTATAACCCGATATCCATTTTGCTATATCTCTTTATTACAATAAATAGTAATCACAACAAATCGTAATGTCAAAAAGTCCATTCATTCCCGTGCGAAGAACGGGTACTTCAGCTAGTTAATTATATTGTAACAAACTACTGGAGGAGGAGGTATGAGATGATTTATAAATTATATTATTTTATGGCTATTGTACATAAACTTTTTCTTAAATAACGCTTAACAAAGCTGTACAAGTAAGTAGTCATGAATAGTTGGATCACAAAACCTTTTTACAATATTAATAACAATATTTTAATGGAATGTATTGAAAAATGAGCAATTGTATTTGGTTTTAATTTTAAATTGGTGCATTCCACATATTTTCAATTATTATTTTCCCAATGCAAACACTTTCCACTTTGATTGATATGAATTTGCTCCATTCCACTCCATATGACTTTGCATTATTCTGTAAATAATGTTTTTGACTTTTGACGTCATTCTATGAACGTAATTTAATTTTACTTGACAGCAGATTCACTTAAAAGGTTTTAGAAAAACATTTGAATTTCCAAAAATAACTTTAAGAGTAAGTAAATAAAGAACGGCAAGGTTATTATTTATCCTGAAAAAAGTTACATATAATATTTTATTGTGAAGAGGCAAACTAGGAAAAATCTAATAATCTAAAATTGAGATAAACACTGATGTTTGATGGTGATATTCAAATGTAACAAAAGTGATTTGCGGTTTAAAACTGCCTAGTAGCACTATAAATCTGAAGTTTGGGTTATTTAATTTATGACAATTCATTTTTTATTCAATGAAAAAATTAGTTATTAAAACAATTTTATAAACTAGATTACATTATGACTAAATGAAAGTACCCACGAAAAATGCCAACATTATTAATAATATTCGTTTATTAAAAAACTGACACACTGCAAATTGTTAATGTTTTTTACCAGTTTTATAAATTTATTGGAGATATCATTTAACTTAGAGGTAGCATAGTAAGATGAGAGTGAAAGAGCATTCAAAAGCTCTGAAAGCTTTTAATATTAGAAAAGTAACAAAAATATCCCGTAATGGAAGATAAAAACTTCAAATGAAGTAAGGCAAATAAAATGTTTAAAATAAACTGTCGTTTAAGAAACAGAAACGTATGGAAAATTCAAATTTAGGTATTTACGTATGTATACAGTGAAAATGAGAGAATTAATTAAAGCCAAAAATAAATATGTAGACGGCACCTCAAAAGACCTAGACTTCTTTTTTTCTTTATATCAATTAAAAATAGATATAAACTAATTTTTCAATCTTTATATCAGTATTAAATTGATATAAAGACATAAACATTTATATAAAAGGTAATTCATATGGAACATTAAACCATAAACTTAGGTTTTGACAATTAATTTAATGCGACAATTAAAAGTCAAAATACTCCTCAAGCTCATTTTTCTTTTTTACTGAACTAAGTTAAAAAAAGAAATATCTAAAGTGAATTTACTTATATTATCTCGTTAATTATCTCACCCCCCCTTCCAGGTCTCCCTCTCCCTTTTAATTCCAGGGAGGTTCAAGTGCATGCCCCTGGAATTTTGGCACCACCCTTCTGGCACACATGACTTTTGTTTACTAAATATTCTTTTAGCACATCTTCTATATTCATACATTAAGTGATGGATATATTTTACAGTATTTTAAAGTACTATTATTTTTTAAGTACCTGTACTAGATTCAACTAAAAATTACACCGGCTACCACTCTTAAAAAATGTTTTGCGTTATTGTTTATTTCTAAACATTACATTTCTGACATTTCTAATTTACAAACACACATTTTGTGCGTCATTTGCTGTTATAAATATATTGCGATTTTTTCAAAAAAGACTGGTAACGTTAATTTTTTCGATAGCTCTGCTTAAATATATAAAACCATTGCAAAATGATTGTACTGTACTATGAAATTTCCACACTGCCATTGAACCCCATCCTTTTTTTGTCCCCTTAAGTACTTAATTAATGCTATTATAATGAACTCACCTCCAGACAACGATGCCAACAGCGAAACAAGAACAAGGCATCCCAGAGTGTTAGTCCCGTGCATTTTTTTCTGGTATTCGTTTGGTACAAACTTTGTGTCCGCAATTCTCTCCCGGGGATTGGAAAAGGCACCGCGGGGAGTGCCTAATTGCTAATGCAGGGATTTCTTGTCTCGTCCCGGGCGTTGTCTTTGTTTAGCGAGAGATGTTACCCTGGCAGCAAACATTTCGTGCGTAACGTGTTCATGAATTTATCAAACACTCGTTTCATTACTGGGATAGCGAAATTACTGGGGCCTGCAGAGATCTTTTGTGTAATGGGGGGTGTTTATTTTTGGAACGTTAAAGCAGAAGGAACATGATTTTTTGAAGGTTAGGTATGGGCGCATTTACGCCCCAGTATCGTTTCGTGTTATGTAGGGGGAGTTGCAATAAGAAAGATAAATCATGTCTCGATCATTCACTATGAAGCACTTTCTCATTCGGATGGTGGTCACACACTTAAAGGCTGATGATGTACAGATTTTGCGAAAGACCTGTAAAAGCTGAGACATTTCCCGCGCTTGTTTTACAACTTTTTTTTTTTACGAATTCCGTTGTTCGCACAGAAGGATTTTTGCATATCCCCAGGAGACGTTTCGTGTTGTACCGCTGTAATGCTTAACATGAAGACATTAAAGCTCTGCATCAGCTTTGAACATCACCATTTGCTGATTATTGGTAGGATTTGTAAGAAACAAAATATGTTCTTTTTCGCGTACTTTTAAAGAATAAATCCATTGAGCCATGAGTCCAAAATATACAGAAATTTCCTATCCTTCAAAAACATGCCTGTCCCTCGGGAATCGAGGTTACAGCTCTTTATCTGTCAAGTGAATCTTCTTCAAGACAGACAAACGGCCTTTATATTTTAGTTTGCGGCTTTGTTTCGGCGGCACCTACACTGTTGCCTACCAGCCCAGGGAACAGGAGCAGGTAGAGAAGCCTTGAGCGAAATTAGTACTTAATTTAGGAATTTTCTTTTACATTTTAACGCTATTCAAATGACAGTAGCAATCGTAAAGCTGTGCTCTTTATAACCGCAGCTCGTCACACACTAACTCGACAGTGAGAGTGACTGCTTATTTATAGATTTCCACGCGGACGTGATAACATAAAGGATGTGACATTTTTCTAGATTATTCCAAAAACTTCTTTTCTAATTGCGATACACTCACAATTTCACTAGTTTCGAGAACTTTTTTTTTGCCACCAAAGTCACCAAATTTGTCTCCATGTCGCCCAAATGGTCCCCAAGTTTGTCGCCTAGGTCAATTGGGTCACGTACTCATTTCACTTGGAACAATGCCTGCATAACTTACTTTCCCGCAACACACATTGATGCGGGAAAGCAACATTACAATTTTGTAACAATGCTTTCTGCGTAAGTTGCTTGTACGAGATTGCTGCAAGTCATTCCTCGCAATCTGCCAAACATCGCCTCAATGGCATTTTCGACCTTCTACATTCAAGAGCTTAAACCAAGTTACTTCTACAACTGTTAATATTAAATTTAAATCATTCTCTCGCCCATTGGCGTTGCGTCGGAGTCACATGCTTCCCCCCTATGCGTCTAGAAAACCATTTATTTTAAAACACTTTTTTTTTTTTTCAAAACCCGAAGAAATTTTGCTATTCTTAATTTTGAATAATGTGTCGAACTCTGGTGAAACGACGGGCCGAAGCTGGTCAATCGACGCAGGTTCATATCCTGGTTCAGCAAAGATCATCGTGCACATGCGGTGAACGTGCACGTTCAGATTGTGGGGTCGTGTATCCTCTCACTTTTCCCCATTTTTGATCTTGAAGCGATGTTGAGGAATAAACCAGAATAGAACGAACTTAATAGTTCGCTTCATCGTTGATTAGGAAAGAACGAAAATAGTCATAGGTGCAAAATATCTCGTTTCAGCATGGTCTTTGAAAGTTCCACTGGCACCGAGACGAAATTTAGGCAACCGTTAAAAGAAATGGGTTAATATTTCGTTTGCTGAAACTTTTTAATTCCTACCGTTGCAACCACTTGGTGCCGGCGATTCCCATTCTGTGCTTCCTTGTTTCCGGTTATGCATCTTTCCTTCGCTGTGAAAGAGAAGAGGAACAGCTGCCGCTGGATCTTTGTAACCGAACCGTTTAGTAGAGCTGAAGCAAACCGCATGTATTCGGTACTAAGATACGGATAATCACTTAGACTCGAAGTAACGAATTGTTACTTTTCGGTTGATATCGTTACTCGTTACTCGATCCGAAGCTGTTTCGGATCGAGCAGCTTCGAACTTCGAATACAGACTTCCAGGCGAGGCGAACTAGGGGGGAAACGGGTTCCAGTAATCGAGTACTAATATCTTCTGTTTGTTACTGGATATCGGATCGCGGTTTCAAGGGGGAAAATGACTTTTGAGTGTGCATTTCGGATCGACCAGGTTCGAACTTCGAATACAAGACTGCCGGAGGGAGAAAATGAATTTCGGTATTTGAGTAATAGTATGTTCCGTTCCGTTACTAGATACCGGAAGTATTATGGATTCTCGCTGTTTGAAGGGAAAATCAGTTTCGGTATTTGAGTAGTAGTATGTTCTGGTTGCAATTCGTTTGTGCCGAGCCGAATGGTATCGTTTTGATGAGGTTTGGAAGAATCCGTATGTGTTCGTTACAGTTATGGAGATGGATATACTATCTGCTGCTCTATTGATATGGGTCGTACAATGGGGGGATAGGATCCGGTGTACAGTGCGTTCTTATGCGCAGTTGAACTTTTTTTTGCAGGGGGGAAGGGGGTGTTCTTATAATTGTAGAGGAGCAATACATATAAGAGAAGCATGTTAGTAAGGGGTGCTAATTTCGGGCTTTCTAACATTTTAGTACTAAATAGTGGTGCAATCAGAATTCTTTCTTTCAGGGTGGTTCCGAAGCAGGATTGCGAGCTTAACTTTTTCTTTTTTTTTAGCTAGAATCGAAATATGAGTAATAAATAACAAATTATTTATATACACCTTTAAAAAATATATATTTTTATAAAGTAAACGAATTCACACATTTTTATTATTTAAAATATTATTTGGAACTAAAAAAAATATTTAGCATGGAAACCTAAACACATTTTTTAAGTAATTGTTTAAAAAATATATAAAAAATTGGGAGCTACCCGGGATTTCTATGCCCACTCCTGCGTAAGCCACTGGTATTAAAATAATTCAATAAAGTTCAGTATGTTTCTAAAATGTCGGCGTTTAGGGGGCCATCTGCCCTATTTTATGGTACATTTTATTCCATGAACTCATGGAATACGCATAGTCCGGTGCAACCATTCTTTCTGTATGAAAGGAGTGATAATTTTTGTTTAAAGAATGCTCTCATATATGCACCCACAGAAGGGGCTAACCCCTTTCATCCCAAAAGTGCAGAAATAGAACTGGAAATATCTTAAAAATAGATAATTCTCACTGAATTAAACAATTTTAATTTAAAATATGGTAATTTTTAATTTACTTCGAAAAATCGTCCAGCAAAAGAAGTTTTTGATATGAAATAAGAACTCACAAATAATAAAGATATTATGCTTGTAGAGACGCAAAGTAGTTGATATCATACTGAGATCCCCTGCCCTGTGAATTTAATATATATGGCCCAATCCCTGGATCTCAGTATTCTAGAACCCGCTCCCAGAAAAAAACACGAGTCACAAGCTTTCCTTTACACTTTTTATGATAAGAGTGAACAGGTTAAACCAGCGTTCAGAATTTAAAAAAGGGGGGGTTGAGAAAAAAAAGAATGGCATATGTCTTAGGAAGATTTCTATGTGTACTCACTAATTCGGATAATTTAGCATTGTATAAAACCATAAATGTGTATAAAAACAATCTGTAAATCAGAGAAAATAAGCTCTAAATACAACTTTGTACAACTTCGCTAAAAAAAATTCTTTTTGGTTAGGTTTTGTTATGGGTTTATGTATGGGCGGCATATACCCATAACAACACTGTCCCGGATGTGTTGTTATGGGGCACATATAACACCCTATTACCGATTCTATTAGTAGTAACGAAAGTAACGAGTAACGAATACTTAGTAACGAATAGCGAACATCTAAGTAACAAATACATACGGATACTCATTTTATCGTTACTTTTACAGCACTACCGTTTAGACTCTGGGAGCGAATAGTTTGACCGCTTGCTAGGCTGTAGTGTAAACGCACATAAGATTTTCTAGGAAAATGTTCCCTAAATCATGCTTCAAAAACGAATTATCTTCCTTGTTAGCACTTACGTTTGTTCAACGTCTAAGATCGGCAACACAGAGTCTCACGAGACTAGAAAATTTTACTTCCATGTTGCTGACCTTCTGAAAAGATTTATCAACAAAGTCCGAAAAAAACTTGATAGAGTTCATTAATTTATCTGCTCTTTTGACTCAAAGAGAATAAACTCAGGGAGAACGAGGTTTCATTTTCGTTGAGCGAATGAAAGATTCTTGTCAAGTGTACGTCTTAAACATCGCTTTCACAGTATAACTCACTCATTCCGTCCGCGATAGTCTACGCATTTCTGCCTTTCTTGTTTCAATTTCGGAAGATGAAAGATGCGACAAGTGAGAAAAATGGTGCCAAGAAAGACCATATATAAGACAAACAGAGAGACAGACATAAATAATCAAGGAAGGCATTAGTCGTAGTGGCTAAATAAAACTCAACATCTGTTGCAGTTGTTCATACGAGAAAGTAAGTACTGAAATGTAATTTTCAACCTAATTAAAGTATCATATACATGATTTAATTGCAAAGCATATATTTGATTAATTTACTGAATGATTTAGTGATATGCACACCGCTCACTAAAATCTCTTTGCCCTCAATTTAACTGTCAGAAACTGTAAAATATGCAAATAGCTCTCAGAAAGGTGTAAGATATCTGACGCATGTAGCATGAAAAATGTTAAAGTGTCGTGCATGTACAAAGCTCTGCAAATATAAAGCAAATATGCCAGTTTGCCCGTTTTTACGTTTGCCCGTTTTTACGCCAGTTTGCCCGTTTTAGACTTGATTTTAAGATTTTTGTCAGTGTGATGTATTACTGTAAATACCGTAAAATATTTAAAAGATGTTGCTTCTGCAGAAATCCGGCGTTAAATAAAATCCCCCCCCCCACCCCTCAGTTTAACATTCTTAAAAAATATATGTACGTAGGATATAGAGGTCACACAGTGTTCTAGTCTTCGTTTATCTAATTAAATTTTGTCTATAAAATCCTTCTTTGTATATGTTTCTAAATATTTCTCTGCTTGCTTCCGATTGGTATACTAAAAATTAATGACAAAAAGAACTGTAAAGGAAATTAAGGACCATACAAAAATCTGAAAAGGGAATGAGTTTTTCTTTTGAAGAGAACTTTGCATCTCTTAAATTAACATAATGTATGTATATTATATCTATCTACATCTATATCTATATCTATCTATCTATCTATCTATATATATTCCTTTTTTTTCTCCCTAGGACTAAAATTTTTCCCAGCTTAAATATATTTGGGAAAAATTTGAACTCTAATCTGGAAATGAAAACTAAATTAAACTAAACTTATGTTATTAATTTTTTTAAATTCTTTTTAGTATTTATCAGTATTAGTATTTGCTATAGAAAATAACATTTGAGAAAATTTATATTATCTTTTCAATACTACTCACTAAGACCAGCTAACTCAATTCAAATCAAATTCTTTCCTGTACTCTGATTAAAACCCTGATAATGCAGTACAGCAAATATATATGTATATATATATACGATATCGTAACTAAGGCAATACCATCGGTAGCCGCGCACTGGCCAAGGTAGCAAAAGCCGCAAGCGGTATAAATATACAAATTATTACATTTTAGTATAACTACGTTATTTTTATTCTACGCTGATACTACTTAGAACTGCAGCAATTTAATATTTCTTTACATTTGAAGATTTTAGTTATAAATTACGTGTGCATATTTATTGAATAATATTTAAATACGTAGAATGCAGATTTCTTATCCTAGTGCTATAAATATTATTATTCAAAGTATTCGGAACTAACGAGCTATGCGACTCAAATTGCTTGAATCCTTCCATCATCTAATACATTTTGTTTCTAAATACTATAGGGTGCAAAACTACCGGTTTCTTTAATATGTCGGTGATTTTTAATATGTTGATAATCGTGTCTTTGTACAGTTAAAACTCAAGTGATAATTGCAGAAGTAGGTGTTTAATTATTTAATTTCCCAACAAAATCATGAAATCAATTAATCTTTTTACTATTAATAGCTATAAATTTAGTCACTAACTCGAAATTAGTTAAATTTGTTTCATCGCATGATTTATGTAGACAGCAATGATGAAAATTGCTACAGTAGTTGTTGTTTTAAAACTGTAAATTAGAAAACAATCACTTTTCATTGTATTTTTGCAGATTAAGTAGGAAATGTTATGCAACTTTCAATGCATTTAAATCTGCTATTTTTAACTTTAATTATTTATTTGAAATTTCAAACATGAAGTTTTAGAACACGATTCCTGTTTTTTAGTAGGAATCGTTCTTTATTCACACTTATTTCCTCAATGCGCTAAAATTAACTATTTTCTCAAGTAAAATTCTTGACTATTCTATAACTTTAATAAAGAATTTTATGTATTTCAAAAAGTGTATTAAAATATTTATATATCATTTCAGGTAAAAATGCATTTTATATCGGCTATCGTCCTATTTGTTTGCTTGGTTTTTGTGGCACAGGCAAGTGGATATGCTACCCAAACAGTAACAGGTATATATGAGTTTTATTTGCATGTATACTAATTTGAACAATACATAGTCAATATATCGTCTTTCTGTGTATTTGCAAATTTTAATGATTCTGAGGATCTAAGGAATTCCCCCAAAAGTCAGCTATGCGTTCTGTTTCACTTGCAGACAAAATAAAGGTATCATTTGCGTCGGATAACGGTCATATAACTCAAAACACTAGTGAATTTAGTTACACAATCAACATATAGTGTTGACGTAAATAGTATTTAAACATTAAGTATGAAATGTTTTAAGAAAACTGGTTCACCTCATTTATTCCCAGTGTCTCTGGAACACTCCACAACACCAAAATTTTAAAAACAGAATAGCTTTTAGACTTATCTTTTTATCAGTGTAATAATGACTGAGAAATGTAATTTGAAAATACCCAGCACCCCAGTATTACTTGTTAAGTAATTCAATTTTATTTACCAATGTGAATAAACACTGCCTATTTTAGTACAATGTTTTCAACTATATCAATGCATTTCTAAAATATTAGATGCATTCTAAAACAAACCCTTGACCTTTAAAAGACATCCAGACTCCTTAAAATGTCCTCCGACCAAGACAGATGCCCTTCGTGTAGGCTCTCCATAACACAAAACTCAAACTCTTAGTATTAAAATTTGCAATAACTATGAAGCAAAAGTTATATTGACTTGAAATGCTCATTTTGTTTTTCCAGCTAACGTCACCTCATCATGTGAAGAATATGAGACACCTTGTTTGTTTGGATGTTGCCCCTATGCCAATGGACAGTGCTGTTTGGAAGGGTGGGCATGCTGCCAAGAGGGACAAACATGTCTTCCAATTATAGATATTTGCATAGGGCTAGAAAACCAAAATGTAAAGACCTCATTAGTTTCAAGTAAGTCAGTGCCCGTCAGAGAACTGATTTCAGCATGTCCAGCTGGAACTACTTCTTGCGGTGAAGGTAAATGCTGTAGGTTTGAAGATGCCGTCTGTTGCAAAGATGGTGAGCACTGCTGTCCTCAGGGTTACAAGTAAGTTCAAACAATGTGTCCGAGAACTGTATTTTTTTATGTAGTTTTTCTTAAAAAGTGGGGTTTGTGTAAAAAATTTGATTTTGATTTTGTGTAAAATACTTTGGTCAATATTTCACACAAATATTATGATTGAGAAATGCGCTAGAAGCTCTGAACAAATTAAAAAGGAATCAATAGTTTTAGTACTTAATAATGAGATTGTCACAAATAACAACTGCACTTGATGAAGTGCCGCAACTGGGGTTTACGTCACACGAGTCAAAATTTAGTTTTATGCGCCCTTTTCTTTGGAACCATTACGTCGCCCCATCAGCACAGCGCTCGGGCACGTACCCCTCCACCCCTCCAGTTGAGGTCCTCACTTGATAAATTTAGCGCTTTTGTGCTGTTCAGAACTCTGATTCTCAAGATGTACTTCAAATGATACAATTTGTTATATTACGCCCTAAACTAAATGTATCCCCTATTTCATTGCAGGTGTGATGTTGTTGGTAAAAGATGTCTTAAAAAGTCGAATAATGAATTTAAAGCCAGATGGAGCGTCATCAGGCCAGCTCCATTTCCCGTACAGCTTCGCATATTGCAAAATATTCAGCACCAAAAATTACTCTCGAAGAGTGGTTTTCGATTGGGTGAGTTATTATCTCAGATTCACTATATATATTGCATCGAATGTGCATACACCATATTTGCAATGATTGATTAGCTGGCACTGAAATACAAGTGAAAATTAATATAGTAATGATGGTTTCAGTATGGTATTTTCATTTTTGCAAACACATAAAGAGCAACAGTTTACAGTGCGTAAAAAAACAGCTCAAATTCTTTTTTTGGAATGTAGCCAAGGACGTATTTAAGGGGGGGGAGTCCAGGTGTTCCGACCCGCTCCTGAAATTTTGATTTTTTAAAATTAAAATGATAATGATAAAGCCTTTTTGTGAAAAATTCTGCCTTTTTTACCGTTTCGACTCCCTTTGAAATGTTTTTCTGAATACGTCCCTGAGAGTAGCTGCAATGTATTTTAGGACGAATATAAACACACACTTTAAAGTAATTTATTTGATTAGAAACAAGGTTTGCTTCTTAGTTGATTATGTCTTATGTATCTCATTGCGATAATGTTAATGCGTGTGCCTGTAAGATTTAATCGAAAATATCAAGAATGATTTTTTTTTTTTTTAAAGATAACAGGTTAAACTATACATAAAATGTTTAAATTTACTTTTGATTGCGTTTAGTTTGAATTTATACGAGGGACTGGGAAATAATGATGTTTTCAATACATCAATGTTTCGCCTAGACAAAACTACTAAAGCTAATAATGCGAAATTCGAAATGCACATTTTTAACACAGGTGCTATATTAGACATGATTTTACAAAATTCGTAACCTATATGGAGTAGGAAGCCAAAATTTCCTTTTCACGCATATCTATCTTAACCCAGAGATATACACAAAAATCTTGCTGCAAAACACAACACTCACGAATACCAAAAAATTAATGCCAAGATATTTTGAAATTTATCTTAAAAGGAGGGTAAGCGGCCGCTCTCCTCTTTTTTTCACATATTTCTCGAAAGATAGAAAAAAAAAAATTCGTTAAAATTCTTAATTTAAAATGTGATAGATATGAATCTTTTGTTTAGGCTCAACTTGCTTCTAATTAAAAACTCAGGTTTAATTAGGTGAATATTTATTTGCTTAATTTGACGTAAAAATACATTACTTTCTGGTACACTCAATAAATGCTATGTCCACAAATTTCTGTTCCCACTTCCAATATGTCACTTAAAAAGTAAAATTACGATAGTTTCTATTTTGATTAATTTACTGATTAAAAGACTGCTTCTATTATTTAAAAAAATATGGTCCTGTAAATGAATTAACAATAAATAAATGATGTCCTTCTCAGACAAAATTTTCTTGAACGGAATCAAGAGGATTATGATTCAAAGGCAAATGGAAAGGGGTGGACGAAATGACGCCCAAGAACGTGCCGGGAATCGAACCCAAACGTGGTAGAATGGCTCTCTAACCACTACACAACTGGGACGGCTCAAACATAAAATGTAATCATGTGTTAATTAAAAGCCAAGCATAAGAAATTGCTTTGCCGAGTTCTGGTATTGGGAATTAAGGAATCGTAAATTAAGTAATATGCGCTTTCGACAGAAAAGTATGAAGTGTTTTTACTTATATGATAGTAATGTATGTCATATGGTATGCCATGTAACATTTCGAGTGTTTCAAACGTTTTGACCAGTGTGGAACTTTCTAAACTACTGACTTTAACACTACAATTCCAGTTAGAAAAAGTTTTCTAACGACATGTAAGTATTTTTCATACGATAAAACTTTTAAGGTATCGTATTTAAAAAAGAGGAAAGAAAAAAGAAATGAAAAAGGAAAATTTTAGGGTGCCCTGTATACAAGAAAGTTCAATGGAAAAAAGAAAGTCTGACATTTATAAAGTCAACTGCATTTTTTATAAACATAATAAGAAGCATCAAAAGTTAAAAAAATGAGTTTTTTTGGAAGATTATTGTTATTGTGGTATTTAAAAGCTGAATCTAAAATCTCTAATGGAATGGCTGTGCATAAATTGAACATAAACATTTTCTTTTCTTAAAATCTGCTTGATAATTTCTTTAATACTAAGGTTAGTTTTCTATATAATTTCTCATTCTATTTTTCTTTTACAGATTTGTCATTACAGATCATAATTAAACATACCTTTCTAATACAAGGAGAATTATGTGTCTTGCATTAATGTAATTTTGAAAAACGCTAACCAGATATTAATATACTGATTTTATTTCAGTCATAGAAAGATAATGCTGGTAAACTAAACCTTAAAATTTTTTTTTTCGCCAGTGGAACTAGAAAAAAATCAAATAAAAAACAAAGATTTCCGTCCAATTGACGAAAAAATATTTGAAATCTAAATTAAGTAGATTATTAACATTCAAATTACTAAATTCAAGTGCTGATCTCACGCCTATTACGTACATTCCTGAATCGTAGAAAGGCTTATTTTACTTTGCATAATTTATCTTTTAGCAATTTAAGAATTGCCTTTCAGACATTGGCTGTAATGGCTGAAAGCTATTACGTCTTCGCTCCAAAGGTCCACATATGTGGACCTTCGCGTTTCCATTGTTAAAACGATCCATTAAGATTTTTTATAGTTCTAAACTGACGTACTCATTCTTGGGTGCTTAGTGATTTTTACTCATGTGAAGATGCAAATTCTGCACACTGACTTGTGTATCACATTTCGTTTTTGTTTGCCGTTACGCAAAAGAATATTTGAATACTATTGAAATTTCCAAGTTGAACTTGTGAATATTCTTTTTTTAAATTTCTGTAGTTAAAAAGAACTTATAGGGCACCGTTTATCTTTAAAAGTTTCTAGATAGTCTTCGTTTATGGGCAAAAAAACCTTTTTACTACTGAAATGGAGATTGTAAATTAGGCTGTTATTCGAAAAATTATTGGAAAATAAGCTTTCCAGTTGTCGTTTTTAAGTATAATAGTTTTATGAAACAGTTATGAGACAGTTACGAGATTATTCTTTAATTTGAGATGTAAGATTTATGTCGGGTCTGAGGAGGTTAAAATCCAATATTTATGTGAATATTACATTTAAGCATGGGCCGTTTTCTTGTGAATTAGTTTTCAAAGGTTGAACTTCATTTTACTCATTATACTTTTTTTGTATTTTGTGTCACCATAAAAAACTTATTTGTAATATTTTATGAAATATGAGGACACCTATGCAAATATATGGTATAAAAAGTAATATTATGCCATTTGAAAACTGTAAATATAGTGCTAAAGTCAAATGTTAAAAAAGTACCGCATTGATCAAACAGCATAAAAGTTCCATGCTAAAAAAGTAAGGTTTTTAAATATGGTACGAATAAATAGCAATCCCCCTCCCCCCCCCCCCCCCCCCTTGATGAATAGAAATCTTCATTTGCAGGAGGGTTTATACACGGAAAATGCACATTGTAAAAAGAATTAGTTCCACTTATCTATTACATTTTACAAGGTAATAAACAAGCGTCCAGGAGATAACGATTTCATGAATTTCAAATGTCTTACGACTGGGTTCTAAATATTCTGCTGGTGATATTAATGCGCACAGAATTAAAAATGAATTCTAAGTATGGTAAACATCTCTTTTTTTTTTCCTCGAAGATGGTGGAGAATGTTGCAACACACTCTTCGGTTATATGTGCTGTCCAGATGATTATCCAGTGTGTACTGTTTTCGGATGCCATAAGTAAGTACTCTTCCTAAATATACGCTGTAATCTTAATTTCAAAAATCGCAACTTTTAGCAAACACATAGTTAGTAAAATTGTAAATAGGACAATTTCTGTGATTTTTCTTCATATTCTTTTACCACCCTTATAATATTTCAATGAAAGGTTTCTTCAATACTTAAAAGGAAATTTTAGCGCTGCATCCATAATTTATTAAGTTATTAACAATTATTAATATTCATAACAATAACTTGTTTGAATTGAGCTGTTCTTTCTGTAAACAAATTTTAGCAGGACCCTACAAAAGTGGCACTGTACTAAGAAGGCATATCAGAAAGAACTGGACAATTTTGTTTACCATGTTTCAAAAGTCATGCCTTGCATGCAAGTTAATTTTTGTAAATATTTATTTATTTATTTAATTTATTTATTTTTAACATTGCCATTAATGTTCTGTTTCTAAGTGCAAACCATCTTGAAAATTTTAAATAAATGAGTAGTTGGAACAGGCAAAAAACAAATTGCCAATCAAATAGATCGGTTGCCTGTATTCGTGAAATAGAAATTGAAAATCACGTTTCAAGTATGTTGAAATCGGGAGCAATCTAGTTTTCAACTTACGGAATGGCTTTCGCTTCTGTAATATAACGTATCTAAACTTCACTTCACTCCCCTCTCTATTGGAAATGTATGTATCGCCAGCAGTTGAACTTTGTAAAAGATGTAGAACGTATTCCGCAGTGTTCCTACATTTTTGTAAACGTTCAGATATTCAATAAAATTGGACTAATTTCTTTAAGTTCTTCAGTGTTTTTAAGCATGGCTAAAAAATATTCAGTCTGCTACAAGCTTTTCAGAGGTTAGTTCCTTATTAAAAAAAGCAAATACTTTTAATTGTAATGTTTTTCCTACATTTTTAAGCTCTTTATGTTGTTTGGGAGGGTTACGAGGTTTTTTTTTTAACGAAAACAACTATTATAGTAATTTCTAAAGTTGATCAAATAATGTTATCCTCTGATAAAACACTTCAATTCATTCAAAAATTTTTTAATTGCTCAGTTCTAATCGAGATTATTTGATTGGCCACCAATGTTTTAATCTATATTCAATCCTGAAGTCATTCATACGATTAATTAAATAGATGTTAAACAGATTTTATTTTTGCCACTGCTAAAAAAGTGCTTATTTTTCAATTTCAGTATCGAAGATTGACCCTCGAGGAACTTTTATGATGTAGTTATTTACTTGCAAAAACTATTTAATTTAACTCAATTTCATGTTTTCATGGAAATGCGGGTGTGGATAATGATCATGATATTAGTTTGGAATGCTGGGAGGATTTTTGGCATATATAGGGCTACCAGGGGTCAAGAAAGACTGAAAAACCAGGAATAGGAAGAAAATTTTACTTTTACAGAAAAGTGAGGGAAAATTGCGAATTCCCTATAATCTTGAAGTGTAAAGTGAAAATTATCTGAAATCTGCATTTTTAAATTAACGTTACATTAGCTGTATGTCTGAAAAAAATGAGATGGGTGCGCAAAAGTGACTGACACGTTAGTTTTTTTACGTGAGAACCTAGTTAAAAAGAAGACGAAAAAGCTTGTTCAACCTAAACAGAATGTGTGATAAAACAAAACGCTATTTTAAAGCAGTATTTTATTTTACTTTATTTAACTAGGTCTTCTAAAAAAATAAATTCTGTATCCGCCACGTCAGTTTTGCGCAGACCTCCCGGCATTCCGAACTAATAGCGTGATCTTTATCCAAACCCACATTTACATGAAAACATGTTATAGGTTTTTCTGAAGCATAATTTAACTGTCAACATTATTACTAGCCCATTGAAATTCAACATTTTTTACAAGTTTAAATACAGCTTAACTTTTATATAAAAGCTTAATAACTTTAAATCATTTTTTTTCCAGCTGATAGATTTCCCTCTCATGCACTGGAAACTACATCGTGATCAGATGAAGATTTGAAATTTGAAAACATACTTTAAAATATTTGTGTAATGACATTTCTTAAAAATAAAAGGTGAATGTTTTTTATTGCTGTTTTATTGCATTCCTTTTTTAAGCACTTTCAGAAAAAGTTGGTAATTTCACTGTTAATGACTCTGAATTTCGATGAACAATTGTGATAAAATATGATTCAGTTACATTTAAATATATATATGGCAATAAAAAGAGAAAACTCAGCTGTTTGAGCCTCGTCAGGGGGAGACCCCCCTGAACCCCCCTAAATTTTTAGTTTCATTATCGTCATATTAAAACGATATTAATTGACTATGACATTTCATCTCTCATCTTTCGTGTATTTCGCCTAGTAAGCCTATGTTGAAATTTTTATGATTGTAACCTATTTATAGAAAAATACATGTGATGCATATTCTACAGCTTACGAAATATTGTAACAATAGATTAAAGCTGTTGTGTACTAATAGTACTTAACTATATGTAAATTATGTTGCATGTTTATGTCGCTTTTTTGGGTCACATTTTTGGGACAATTTTCAATAAAGGGGGTGAGAGATAAAATGACATAGTCATTAAAATAATATGACAGACTCGAAAATTGTCGACTCTTCTGACACACTCGACTAAGGTGACAGACTTGAAAGAATTCACCACTAACTGCATTCTCACACGCCTTATATGTAACCCACGGAGAAAAAAAATCTTGCACATTGAAATCACATACGATAGGGTTAGGCGTCATTTTAGGCGGGGATTTAATTTGGCGGGCATTTAAGAATAATTTACAAAGCTCTAAAGAGTTAAAATTTTCACGGAGACTGGATGTAATGATTAAATGAAGGATTTAATGTTAAAGGAATGTAAAAATTTAACAGTACAGAGAAAGCTCGATTTAACATAATTAAAGATGCTCGATTCATGCTCGATTTAACCCGCATTTAACGTTTTCCAGCCTATAACGTCATTTTATATTAGGGAGTTTGTGCTCTACGTTTTTACCTACGTTAACGCTAACGGTATCCGCTACTCAGAAGTTTCGAGCCAATCATGAAACTTACTTTATATGTGCGCATGCGCTGTACTGTACAATGGCATTTAACGTTAGCGTTACCGTGAGTGAAACCGCTATGCACAAACTCCCTATTGTTTCAAAATATTTTCTATACTCGTAATGTTAAAAAAATCCCGTTAACCCCCTATCGGTCGCACTATTTTCTAGAAAACGGCCATAAAAATGCCTATTTTTTTATTCCAGAAAACTGCATAAAAATAAGTGCAAGTGCACAGTATATTTATTCATTTTAAGTTTTGGGGATTTTTTTTTAGCGTGAAAGGAAAAAAAAAGTTAAATTTTTAAAGATGCCAATATTCAGGATTATTGTGACTGAATGTGTGTTTTATAGTAGGCGGGGAATCATTAAAAATATATGTTTTAAACACAAACGGAGAGTTTTATTAAACTTACTGCGTAAAATTAATAATTATTTGTAAAGTGTTCTTTCAATATAAGTAAAAAATACGTATCCCAACTACACGTATTTGAGTTCTGTCACCATCTATTAAAAAACAAATAAACCAAAAAGCAACAACAAAAAAACTATCTTCGAATTAAGTTAAAAATAGTCTGGTATTGTCATCTGTTGTGTAAAATGAGATATCAAAAAATCCGTGCACAGTAATTGAAATGCTCTTATCTTTCTGGCGCATAACATTTGAACATTATTGCTCGGCAATATCACGGTCACGAGAAATAGAGGGAATAAGCTTAGCCCGCGATTTTGACGGGAGCGAGGCTTAACCCTTTAACGCGCAGTGTTCTCACTCTGGGAACACCAAACTCTGACGTTTTGACTGTTGCCAGTCACAAAGAATCCTTTACTTTTTAGCACGTCATTTCCAGTAAAAAAAAAAAAAATGGTCACGAATATTTTTAATAGCACTGATATCTGCTGAAAAATGGAAGAATGCGAGAACAGCTGGATAGATTGCCCAATGCTGAAAAAAGGGCAGCCGCTGCCATCGTCGACTTAACTACCAGCAAGATGGCGGACGATCTAAACGTTCATCGCGTGCCACAGATCTAGAGAACCTTTTTGACGTAGCTTGCTGTCAGCCATCTTGCTGGTAGTTATGTCGAGCGATGGCAACGGCTGCCCTTTTTTCAGCATTGGGAAAGGGTTGCGCCTCAAAGGGTTAAAAGAGGTTTGAAAAAAAAAAAGGAAACTACTGAATAACGTGTGTTTTTCGAACTGGAATATCACAGAGCCCACTAATATATCACAGTACAACGGTAACAGTCCAACGACGGCAATAACACGCAGTTTTCAGAAACGATTTAATGTTCCTCAAGGCTCTTCTCTGATGATTATCCGCATGCTCTACAGCAAATTCCAAAGAACAGGCAACTTGGGCAATGAACTAGCGGAAAACACTGGCGCAAACAAACAATTACCCCTGAAAATGCTGCCACAGTTTTTCTGGAATTGTTAAAGGTATCCGAGAAAATCCAATAGCAGAATTGCATAACGGTCTGGTTTAAAATGTTAAAATGCGAAAAAAAAAAAAAAAAAAAAAAACTCGGCGGTTCGAGCCTCGTTGGGGGAGACCCCCCGAATCCCCTAATTTTTTAGTTTCATTATTGCCATATAAAAACGACATTAATTGACTATGTCATTTTATCTCTCATCTTTCGTGTATTTCGCCTGGTAACCGTATGTTTAAATTTTTAGGATTGTAACCTATTTATAGAAAAATACACGTGATGCATATTCTACAGCTTACGAAATTTTGTAACAATAGATTAACACTGTTGTGAACTACTAGTATTTAAATATATGTAAAATTTTGTCGCTTTTTTGGGACACATTTTTCGGACAATCTTCAATAAAGGGGGTGAGAGATAAAATGACATAGTCATTAAAAAGAAAAGAGAGAGAAATACACGTGTGTCTCTACAAAATTCAACAACACAAAGCCATACCCGACCTGATAGTCTAAGAGCCAGCGACCGCCAGACCTTCGTCATAGTATAAAGGCTGAAACTTTCTCTGCGCATACCCCCCAACAGACGTAGGAACAATCGGCCTCTATAAAGTTTGGATGACCGTGGCTTTGGCAGGTAACAGGTGGCAAAGGTGTATAAAATTGCAGAATATTTTCGTCATTTCATAAAGCTTCATTTTTTTATATGTTCTTCTTCGCAGTACTAGAAATCACTTTATCCCTTACCAGACACTTGTGAATCGTAGCAAACCCCCGCCAGAAAATCTCAAAGTCATGGAGTCGGATTTATCGGATAATTTCTTTATATAGAATTATTTGAGTTAAAAAAAGTAATTTCCATCTTAATACCTTAATCAGAAATCTGATATGGACACCACATCACTTTCTTGTACGTCTGTTATATTATAAATATTTTCGGTGCATTTCATCAAAACTTATTTTGTTTGAAAGACATAAAATACTGCAGTAATAATAAGGTTTAGCGATTTCTAGCCAAATATTTCCGATATCTCCAAGCTGGATTCAATTTGAAAGATTTGTTTTTGACACTTCGTTGGTTGATACTCCACCAAAAGCCGAATACTTGAGATAGTTAGAGATTCTGGTCACAGCCGAATTGGAGATTCATCACGATGAATCACTATTTTGGCTATGACTAGAGACGTCAGTATCATTATAATGAATTTAAAGTGTCCATAGACCTTAATGTATTTAATATCTTAGGTAACCCTGTAAAGAAATTACTCGGTTGATTGCAATCAACAAAGAGATGCTGATTAGCTGTTATAATAGTTCTAAATACAAAATTTCAACATTCTACGGTAAACAGTTTCAGAGTTCTGCAAAATACGTAGTTATTTTTGACGTTAAATTTGGCGATATTTCTGCAAAACACGTGAAGGTCGATGACAAATGGTAAGATTTTGGGCAAACAATGAAATAATGACGGAAATAGAATTACGTTTTCCATGACTTAGAGGTTGTCTGGCGGGGGTTTGCCACGATGCAAAAGTGTCTGGCAAGGGATTAAGTGACCTTTAGTACTGCGCCGAAGAACATATAAAAAAAATCTGATGTGTCCAACACATGACTTCCTTGCACGTCTATTAGATCAAAAATATTTTCGACGCACTTCCTCTAAACTTATTTCTTTGAAAGAGATAAAATATCAATAATAGTAAGATTTAGCGATTTCTAGCCAAATATTTCGATATCGCCAAGCTGAGTTCAATTTGAAAGATTTCCTTCTAACACTTTATTTGGCGATATTTCACCAAAAGCCGACAAACTTGAGATAGTCTGCGAGATTTAGGGGATAGCCAAAGTAGTCATTGACCACAGACTTTCAATGAATTGAATGCATTCATACACCTCAATGTATTTAAAGTCATTTGGCAAACCCTGTAAATAAATTCTCAGTCGATTGCTGTCAAAAAAGATATTGAAAACAGTTAGATATTACAATAGTTCTAAATACAAAAGTTCAAAATTCTACGGGTTAAAGTTTTACAGTTATACAAAATACGAAATAATTTTTGGCGCCAAATTTGGCGATATTTCGGCGAAACTCGTCAATTTCGACGACATTTGGCGAGATTTTAAGCATGAACCAAACAATGACAGATTATCTCCAAATATGGCGATATTTCGCCAAAACTCGCCAAGAACGATGACAAATGGCGATACTTTGGGCATGGACCAAATAACTGAATATCGCCAAATTTGGCGATATTTCGCCAAAACTCGCCAAGGCCGAGGACAGACGGCGAGATTTTGGGCATGTACCAAACAATGACCGTCTACAGTTGTATTATATTGAAGATGTCCATAGACATTAAAGTACTGAAATTCTTTTCGGTGGTTCTGTAAATAAACTCTCCAGTAGATTGGAACCAAAAATCGAGATGCACAACTAGATGTTACAACAATCTTATATATGAAATTTCATAATATTTTTTGAGATTTGAGAGTTAAATATGCACACACTTACACCAAAAGTCGCCAAGCTTGGCGACTTTTGGATAGTTCTTGAGGGAGTCACGTGACCGTGGTCGGACCATTACCTAACTTATGTGGTAGGACGGAATTGTGCTTGAAATGGATGAATGCCCCTAAAATTGCCATTGACCGTAATGTATTGGAAATCTTTTGAGTGTTCCTGTAGCTGAACTATAAATGATAAAGACACTTTTTTTTAATGGAGAAATTCATTTTCTAACTCTTTACAGCATATATCACTTCTGAGTCGTATGAAATAGCCCAATACCTCTAAAAAACGCTTTGATGAATTTCGGCCCATAGAGCGTAATGTATTTCGAATATTTTGGGTGGTTCTGTAGATAAACTATCCAGTCGAATGGAACCGAAAGGGGAGGTGCACAACTAGATGTTACAACGTTCCTAAATATAAAGTTTAAACATTCTACTCCTAATAGTTTTTGAGATATGCGAGTTTAATGAATGTCGGCCCATAGAGCGTAATGTATTTCGAATGTTTTGGGCAGTCCTGTAGATAAACTATCCAGTCGAATGGAACCAAAAGGGGAGGTGCACAACTAGATGTTAGAAATATCCAAAATATGAAGTTTGGACATTCTACGCCTAATAGCTTTTGAGTTAGGCAAGTTTAATGAATATCGGCCCATAGAGCGTAATGTATTTCGAATCTTTTGGGCGGTCCTGTACATAAACTATCCATTCGATTATCACCAAAAGGGGAGGTGCATAACTAGATCATAGAACAATCCTAAATATCAAA
>JAWZYV010012958.1:0-226905 GCA_038373885.1 Cheiracanthium punctorium
AATCTCACTTTTAAAAGAAGCGCGTGGAAAATGGGAAAATAAAGGATTAAATTTGCTGCCTTTATTTATAATTTAATTACTGAATTAAAAAAAAGAGAATGTTTGGTGAAAAAGTAAAATCATTTAAAATATTCTAAAACTTATTTATTGCAAAATTGCGACGCTTTGTCTAACGTAAAAGAAAAATTAATTAAAAATGATATTTTGCTATCTACCTTTTAATTTAGACTAATGCCTTAATAATTATAGTTGAAAACTTGAACTACTCCCTTTGTTGTGTAAAAATAGTAGTACAATATATTTTTGGCAGTACAATAATGCTCTTTTGGCTTTTCTCTCTTCGTTCCTTTTACGAAAAATAGAGGAACTACCGTGCTTACTTGCATAATAGTCGCACCCCCGTTTTGAAACAGAAAAAATCGTCAAAATTAACATAACCCCACATAAAAGTCGCAATCATGTATTTGACCTTCATTTATGTCTATAAAAATATTACTGTAAAAAGAAAAATGACGGATCTAGAAACATAATCTGGAGATAATCTGGAAACATTTGGTAAATTAATAATTTTATGATAATACAAGTAATGCTTTAGCATTAGAGTGTACAATATAATGTTGTAGATTTCCCCGTTTAATATCCGCACCTATACTTTCACCATGAAAAATTGGGAAGAAAAAAGTTGCGACTATTATGCCAGTAAACGCGGTAACTGGCATAGATGTATAATAATCGATAAATAATATTCCTTCATCAGATGTTGGTTGATCATGTCCTTAAATAGGGCGGTTTTCTTAGAACCTACGTTCTATTACCTTTTCAATGAGTTTGACAATTTGTGCAAGTGTCCAACTTTCAGAGGTTTCACTTTATAAAAAAAATTACGGCCTTTACTAACTTCCCAGTAAAGGCCGTTTCTCAGACCTTTATAGCAAAGGACCTTTTTAAGGTTTTTAAAGGCAGGAAACTTGGAGTATGTGTCTAGGGTCTCGCAAATTGACAGATTAAATGCTATCTCTAAATGTAACTACTTACATTCATAATTAATTGAGTTATTTTTTCTCATAACCGTTCCGTACTAAATCTAAGATTATTCCGTGTGCACCTTACAAGTAAACTTTTTCGAAAGAAACATGTACTTCATTATTTAACTGCTGGCGAAAAAAACTGTTAGAGCCTGTTGTTTTGTCTGAATTCATAAGAAATCGGAAGAGCTTTGGTCTAAGAGGGCTAAAATCAGTTGCACATGCTATGCTTTATTTTCCCTGCTTTTAAAAACATGTGGAGTTACTATAGACACTTAGTTGAAAGATAACCTTTTTCGTTTCCTTTCAACTGCTTTGTCAACTCCAAGACAGTAATAAATAAAGCAGTTTGAAATCTTTGTGCTACACGGCCCAAGTAAGTAAAAATGTCTGTTCCATGCTCACCATCCTTTTCTTCGTACACAAAGCTTTCACGTTTCGGAGCAGTTAAAAGAACTCCATATGGCATTTAGTGTGTTATTCAATGGAAATTTTCGTCAAACTTATAAATAAAATGAGCAATAATTTTAAAAATCATGAGAATTAAAAAATAAATAAATAAAAAGATAGAACAAAAATTGAGTCTTGAGAAGGAATAAAAAAGTGTAGCTCTTATTTGTTTAACAAATACAACGAAAATCCAATCTTTTTTTTCCCATACGAATTTATCCTAAGGAAACAGATCAATTAAAACCATAGACCATCTCCCCCCATCTCGTTCCGTCCGGATCATCCATCACTTTCAAAACTCCTCCTCTCTTAGAAGGGAAACGAGAGGGCCAGTGATTTCACCCAGTAGCTAGACACGGGTCCCGATTCCTCGTCCCTATTCTCCGCGGTGAGCGGAAAAAACGCCGCTGGAAAAAACGCCGCCGGAAAAAACGCCACCGGAAAAAACGCCGCCGGAAAAAACGCCACATGGAAAAAACGCCACCCGGAAAAAACGCCGCCGGAAAAAACGCCACCCGGAAAAAACGCTACTTTTAATAGTAATCTACTTTTAATAGTTTTATGATGTAACACAGTCTTTATATGCTAATCGATGAGGCAAGGAGCGTAGCCAGAAAATTTTTTCGGGCGGGGGGGGGGTGTTACGAGATATAATTTTGTAATGATAAACATAATTTCTTACTGACGACGTAGGAAAGGGGGGGGGGCTTTGGAACCTAGAATTGGCTTGGGGACCCCGAAATTTTTTCGGGGGGTTGTATGAGATATAATTTTGTATTGATAAACTTAATTTTTTACTGACGACGTAGGAAAGGAGGGGGGCTTTGGGGCTCGAGCCCCCCCATACCTTTGTGGGATGATAGAAAATAATCATATATCGGTGTCTTTTTCAGTGTCCAGAATCCATAAAAACATACTAACCCCCCCTCCCCCAAATCTACTGAATTGCTACATGCTACTGCGCCCCTATCGGATTGAGGGGAGACCTAGGGTTGAGCTATGGCTTATTATTACTGGTTTTCTTTGTATGAGGGCAAGAGTTTATTCTGATTCATGGTAATTTATCTTGTTAGCTCTTGGATTTTAAATAAGAAATTTTAGAATAAGGAACATTTAAACATTGGTACTCTTATTTTAAAGATGCCTTTTTAAAAACTAAATTATGGTATTAATAAGTCAAAAACAATTTTTAAAAAATCTTCTTTAAATTAAATGTTAGTGTAATTGTAATGTTTTTAAACAAATTTTTAAATGCTGAAAAAAAAAACAGCAACACTTTTTAAAGGAAACTGGTTTAAAATCATTTAAAACTCATTTCTTAAAATGTAAAATATTAGTTATATATAACTGTGATTAAAATTATTAGTTAATTAGTTTTGTTAAAATTAGGTGAAAAAGTTTCAATAATACTTTCTAACTTTTGTAACTTTAGTTTTTAAACATTAATTTGATCAGAAATAGAGCCTTTGCTAAAGAACCTGACTGAGAATCAAAGACGACCTTGTAAGTGAACGCGTCCGTTAAATATGTAGGGCCGTCTATCCTTTTGCTGGGTTGTGAGCATTCAAAACTGCATTATTTTGTTAAAACATGATCGATTCCGGTTCTTGTACTACAAAACAAACATACAAAATTTGCAAATCAAATTATTAATTTATAAGTTTTTTATCTAAATAATTGATTTACTTATTTATTGTATTATTTTCAAGACAAAGTACATATTCATTTAAAGATGGAGAACAATTCTTTGTAGTGTCACCGGATGTCGACACCCGTACTCATTTTTAGGGTATACTGTTTTTTTTTTTAAGTGTCAAACTCAGAGCCTGACAAAAGCGAGGGCAGACGGGGCAGCTACCTTGGGTCCCCAGTGAAAGGAGAACACAAAATGAAAACGCCCCTGTCCTAAAGTAATGTAATATTTTTCAGGAGAGGCTACTGAAAAGAAAAAAAGTTAAAAGTGATTATTACTAAAATATATTATTAATTATATCAATTATAATCAATCTTTGATTGCTGTTGAATTATTTTCTTCCGAATTCTTTGATAACAAATTTTAAGTGAATAAAATTGAATAATATATTAAATTTTAACACATTTTAAGTACTGATTTGAGCATTCTAAGATTTTGCTTACAGAAATTTAGTGAATTCTTTTTCATACTGCAGCATTTCTTTCCAGAGTTTATATTACTTTGGTAGAATTATTTAGCCTGTCAATTAGAATTTCTGTAGTTAGCACATTTACAGATTCTGCAGAAGGAAAAGAAGTGTTTTATTCAATTTTTATTAGTTATAGAAAATCAATATTCGTAATGTTATCCTTATAAATGACTCACTATAAATAATAATAATAAATAATAACAATAAATAATAATAATAATAATAATAATAATAATAATAATAATGAAAACAAAGTTTTAAACTAGAAAATTTTTTAAAAATTTGAACTCGTTTAAAAATTTAAATTCTAAATCACATCCAATAAACTATTAACTTTTTAAAAGTTATTTAATGTTTCTTCCTATGAATAAAAATCAGATAGTTATTTGCTGAAAAAAAAAAAGGAATACAACTGATACACTTTTTTACAAATAAAATAATTGGTATATTAATAACTTGTACAAATATTTATAAATTGCGCAGTCATTTTATAAATGAATGTTCAATTTATCTACACGAGAATGCTTTTCAAAGATTTATCACTTTTTCGCCCATTTTTCTTTTGGGATTTTCGGAGTTTTAACATAGCCATAAGTAGTTGTGACATGATTCCAAAAAAAAAAGAAGAAAAAGAAAAAAGAAAAAAGCCTCTGCGAGATCCTCTACCTCCGCTTTGTTCTTTTTTGACCCCCAGGACATGTATATCTTACCTCTTTGTCTAATGGTCAAAACAGTAGGGGCCGAATGCTATTTTTGGAATTCTCCTTTGACCTTGAATAAGTGTTCTCACTGTTCTGTAAAAACGGAATTTTCGTTTAACCTTGAACAAGTGGTTTTGTTTGACGGATTATTGCAAGTTTGTCGGAGGGGGGGGGGTTAGTTTGTCGGTGGGGGCGGTTAGTTAGAAGATTGACATATACCTCCAATAGGATCTTTTACATTAATTTCTTTCTTCTCGGGGGGGGCGGTCGCCCCCTCCGCCCCCATTTAATCCGCCCTTGGTGGCGGTTGAGGAGGGAGGGGGTAATTCTTAAAAAGCACTTCAGTAAGAAAAGTCAAAATTCATTTGATATGCCAAAAAAACCCCATTTAAACATGAAAAAAATAAACCCTTATCCCCCACCCCCACCCACACACGCACACCTATGTGTTAATTAAAATCCCTATTTAACAAGGATTTATTTCTTTGAAATCTTAACACTTCTATGTCATCAGCGTACCTTAGTGGCGTAGCCAGGAACTTTTCATGGGGGGGGGGGCGTTACGACTACTGCAACTCACATATATGCATATTTGCTGTGATAAGGGAGTGAAGAATATACATTTTGTATGGCAAAAAATTCATCATGAGGGGGTGGTATGACCCCCCTATCCCCCCCCTTGGCTACACTACTGGTGTACCTGAATGGTTTTTTGGGGTCATAGCTCCCTAAAAGCTTCATTTACTGTTAAGTAATTGGAAATCTATTTTTTTTTTTTAGCGGAAACCGAAATCTTTTTAGGAAAGTCTATCCCCCTCCCCCCTTCCTTAACGCCTACCAAATTATACACAAATTGAATTATTCAATTAGAAATGTGTCTTCCCCCATTTCTGGAAAACAAAGTACAGAAAACCTCATAATTCAACTTCATACCCCCCCCCCTTTTCTGCAAAAGAAAAGAAATTTTTTCAAGTATTTAAATAAATTATTACACAAATATCTTTTTAGGTGGCGTTTTTTCCGGCGGCGTTTTATCCGGCGGCGTTTTTTCCAGGTGGCGTTTTTTCCGGCGGCGTTTTTTCCAGGTGGCGTTTTTTCCGGCGGCGTTTTTTCCGGTGGCGTTTTTTCCGGCGGCGTTTTTTCCTACATTCATGTTCCGCACACTCTCTAGTACAGGTTCCACGTATCTATGGTGTATTATATCTATGGCCCCGCTTGGGGGGGGGGGCGCGGCCCCAGATTGAGAAACGCTGCTGAACATGTGTCCCGCAATCTCGAAAGATAAGGCTGACAAAAGATCATAAATTCTCCGTAATTGGAATTGTCGCGTTTAAGGGGTCAGTTACAAATGCAAAAGAAACCCCACTCTCCAAAATAAGCGATTTCCTCACCCACAAGTCCGAAAGAGCATTGACCCCTCACCCCGCACCTTTCGAATGGGGAAGCTGAATTGAGGGGTTAACAAAAAAAAGTAATGGTCATTCCTGGACAAATGAAAGTAAGCTTTATAAGCTGTTATTTGGTCTTAAAAACAGTTGACCGTACGAAAAGATATAACGTGCAAGAAAAAATCTCAAACATATGCTTTTTGATAGATATCTTTTGAGTTTTACTCTTTCCAAAATAAAATCCTGCGTGTGACCCTGCGCTTATGAAATTACAAACGAAATCGGCCTTTTATAATCTAAAAAAGCAATTTCTGGGGGGGGGGGGTATTTACCGTTTAAGGATACGGATTTTTCAGTTAGCTCATAATTTCGAAGCATATGTTAATGTTTCTGATATATATTATTTGTTTCTATAATTTCATAGAAATTGGGCACTTTATGAGATAAATATTGAAACTCAATGCAATCTCTGTGGTCAGTACCTTGAAAAACTTAATTAAAAGCCAAGTGCATAGAAGTGCGAGTATAAAAAATGATTAAAAATTGATAAAGATTTAAATGGTGTCAGTAAATTAATATTTATAAATCATTTTCAGTAGACCTAATCTGTGTTTAATGCGAATTAAAATGTTTATTAAAATTCTGAATTTTTATCAACATTTTTTTTTATCAACATTTATTTGTATTTGGATCTTAAAGTTTCTGTAATGCAATAATAATTATTTCTGTGTCAATTAATCGATTAAATGGTTCGAATATTCGATTAATTTTTTTCCTGGCTATTTCTATTCGGTTAATTCGATCACATTGCTGTTAAAAATATATTTATTCACTATTCAAGTTTGATTCAAATCATATTTTCTTCTGTAAGATTCGACCTTCCTAGAGTGTAAATCTTCGTTGAAACAGCGTAACTTGCTGAGTGTAATTCTTTGTTATTATTGGTTATGAAATTTATATTGTTACTTTAAAAACCTCTATGATGATTTCAAGAAGTTTGATTTGTGTTTTGAACGTAAAGAGAAAACGTTGTGAATAAGATCTAATTTCAGATAAAAATCATTATAAATTTTGATCTCATATATAGGTAAATAGCTATGGTACTTAAGTTATCAGTAACTGCCTAAGTATCATAATTGAGCATGTGAAGGTTTAACCAATTTATACATTATTTTACTTTTTAAAAATCAAAAAATGCTTCCACCGCCAAAATTCGGTGAGCTAGGAGGATTTTTATTTTGCAATACGTGCTTAAGCTTAAGACTTTTAACATAAATATATATATATATATATACATATGCATTATTATTGTACATTTTAGTCCTTTTTAAAATAAGATTTATTGATTTATTTTATTTTATTTATAATTACTATTAAACACATTGGGCGAGGAGAGAACTAATTGAATCGATGAGTGCCGATACCACCTCAGTCACAAAAAGGAAATTTTTTAGGAGAGAGAAAAAACTTCATAACTCCTCCAAATTTGAGATTATTTTATGTGGCAAGTTTATCTGTGTACTATAGATGCCAAAGTTGTTTCAAATATTTCAAATATTTTGAGATTTTGTAAAAATCGTGTAAATGTTTGTTCTCATATCCCTCAAAAACAGCTTTAGAGAGTAGAATGAAATTTAGTAACATTATGATCAGTAACAACTAAAACAATAAATGCCTGATTTTATTGTATCTTAAGTTTGAATAAATTTTAAAACTTTGCAAAATTGTATTTAAAAAAAAAGAGAAATCACTATAAGGCGTCCGGAGTTAATATATTAGCTAGCTATTTAATTTTTAAAAAACTGTTGGATTTTTTAGATGTTTATTTGCCGTTTTAGGTTTTTTGAAACTTTTGAGTTTTCTGGAGGCATAATATTTAAATTCTGTAAGGAATCAAACAAAATTTAGTTATAGGAGAGGAATGACCTCTTGACATTAAAACTTTTCCACTAAAACAAAACGTTAAGTTTGAATACAAATACCTTCTCTACTGAGAATTTCACTCAGCACTTACTTACAATCTAACATGGAATCATTTAACAATAGACAGAAGTTATATCGTTGCTTTCAATAATTTTGCCTATAATCTACTTCCATTTTTTGTACTCCTATAATGCTGACGATAAGTCAGGCTTTTTGGAAATCTGCATTACACACTAATCTAAGACAGGTAACTTCATCTAATTATTTGAGACAATTCAATTTAAAGTAATTTAAAAAAATATATGCTTTAAATAAAAACAGGTTGATATATTAATTTATCCTAATTTCAGCATTAAGCTAGCTTCTGATAATCACAATATTTTTAGCACTATGTTTAAAATTTCAAATTTTGATACCTACAACCTCTGGTGATAAAAAAAAAGTTGCAAAAAATGAAGATAAATGCCTAAATTGTTATTAGATAGCAACATTTGATAAAAGGTTCTATTATATAAAGAATTAAAGCGTGACCTGTTTGGGATACCCTGTATATTAAAACTTATCTAAAGATAACCATCTCAATAGCTATTTTCTGCATTTACTAGAAATTGTATGCAATTGCATGCACTTGGCTAAAATAACTAACATAAGAGTCAATTACTGGTGAAATCCATTTTTTCTTACCCAATAATTGATATATAGGTCATCTTAGATAAATAAATAATTTTGTTTATTAAAAAAATCTCTACGTATTTACTTTATGAAATATTATCTAATACGAATGTAGGAAAAAAGGCACCAGGAAAAAATGCCCCCCCCCCCTCCACAGCAGAGCCTGTTTATCGGCAGGGCAACCGGGGCACTTGCCCTGGGCCCACCAATTTCAAGGGCCCAAAATTTTTGTACTTTTCAACACAGATTGTTATTTATTAATTCATAAAAAACTTTGTATAAAAATTTGGATTGTCATTATCTTGAGTCGTAAGCTGATTCTCTGACATTTTACTGTACTAAGGGTCCTCTAAAACCCATGAGCATTCGATCAAAATCCGTGAGCCAGTGTTTGAGCCTTTTTTTGCAAATTTTATTATAAGAAAGTCTCATCAGTTTTAAGATTCGTACTGTAAGTTTTTCGATTCTTTTCATTTATATTTTAAAGGAGTTTAGTATAGAAGTGTACGTATATGTACTATAGTATGTGTCTAGATATCCATTTGTGAAAATAAATTTTATCCATGTATGCAAAATCATTTAATATTCGTTACTGCAATGTATGCATATATTTAGTATCTAAACTTGATATATATTTCTGCAGATAAATATGTGCCCAGAACAACTTAAATGCGGACTATGTAATTTCTCGTAAATGCAAATGCCCAAAAATTTGTATTTGCCCAGGGCCCAATATCGTGATGATCGGGCCCTGCTCCACAGAATTATAATTTTCATAGGGGCATGGGGGGTACGTGCACTCACATGACAAATCAAATGTAGGCTATAAAAGATTCTTTTGTAAATTGAAATGCATTTATTAGAGAAAAGACTAAAAACAATTGTGACCCCTCCTCTCTGCAGAATTTTTTTGGGTCTGCCCCTGATTTTTTTAAATAGTGGACAAAAACTTACTTTGATTTGCTTTTAACGAGGCTCTTGAATTTGCAAAGTGGGGGTGGGGTCGTCAAGCACCCACCTGCCCCTATATGGGCTCAGAGTAAATTTGAAGATACTATTTAAAATGCTATTGTAAAATTCTGTTGTATTTTGATAACAATAGAAATAATTATAACAATACTATAGTTCAAAATAGGCTTTTTTGAACTCTTTTAATTTTAATTAATTTATTTATTTAGGTTTTTTTGTGCGTGTGTGTGAGGGGAGTTATGCAAAAAACGGATAAGAAGTATGATGATAACTTATCTGGAAACATTTAAAATGTATTAAAATAAATAAAATAAAATGCATCGGATATTTAAAAAGGCGCTTAAAGTGATACACATCACTAAAAATAAAATAATTTTCAGATTTAATTTTACAGCTAAGCCAAAGTAATATTAGAAAAACCAAAATGATAGCTAAAAGATTAGTTTTTTTTAATTTTTTTTTTTAAACTTCTCATTTGACTTTCTTTTCATATGACTTTCTTTGCGTACAGTAACCAAGTGAATAAAGCGTGAATGTGACACAATTTATTTAAGGTGATTTGATCATTAAAAACTGCCACTTTGTAGATATATTTCTCATTAATTAATACATATTTAATCATGTCCTTTTGCTATGAGCCTTGATTTCCCTTTTTTATATGAAAATAATACTATTTAGTTCGGTAATTATGTTTGTTCTGTTTTTTATAAAAACTTTTTAAAAAGAAACAGACATACAGTGGGACTTCTTTTTGCATATCTAACCGACCCCTTATTGCGATCAAGATAGCGCCGAAACCCATTACAGGAAATTTATGACTCTTCTGACCTTCTGACAGGCTTCTTGCGAAGAGAGCATACTTTCGTTTGAAGAGGGGTACGCCTGACCAGGAAAGACAAGTCAATTATCTTTTAGACGGTCCCTCTTTTGAACCCCAACACCCCGGCTAAGGCATAAATCCCGTAAAGCGTTTTTCGATGTAATGGGATACCACGGAACATATACACGTCAATTTAAAAAATAGGGATAAGATCCATTCTTTTCGCTTGTCTGCCTCTCTCATTTAGGGTGGGTGGGGAGGAGGAAGGTCTGACCCCCAACCTACCCACCGCTCTGCTTCGCTACTGATTGGAGACGAACCTCACCATTTAAAGCTGCAGATTTTTTTTTTTTTTCAGTGCTAAAATATGGACGCTCCTTCGTACATGCAAATCAGAGCATATTCGGAAACGCGAAAGTGTTCTTATCGCTGAACTCCCCTTTTAAATTTTCATATGACTTTCTTTTCGGTGAGTTATCCCATAAGCAAAAAAGCTACTTTTTAATAACCACATATAAGTGTTGCCCGACTAGGGTGATTTCCCCAGATTCAGCGGATTTTTCACCCTCCAGGGAGTTTTTTAGCGGGAAATAGTTTAAGGGGAATTTTAAGGAAAATTGAAACCAGAAGAAAGCCAGGTTAGCATGCGTTAAACCAAATTCACAAAATCACCCCAATCTAAAGCCCCTTAGTCCAATCTGACAACAGTGAGGAGATTACCTGCCACGTACGGATGTGACCTACAGCCTTCATCCTACTGTTTTTTACATGTTAATTCGACTTCTTGAACTTTATTTACCCAAAATATGAAATTGCGTTTATCTATGGGGAAAACTGAATGCGTTATCTTTTAGAAACTCTATCAGTATTTAAGTACACAATATGAATATTTAAAAAATAGAAACATGTGTAAAATAGAAAGTATTTAAAAATGAAAAATTAAAGAAGTATTTTGAGACGTGATATACTTTATTATAAAAAAAAGTAATTTCTAAATTACATGAAATTAAAAAAAAAAAAAAAAATCTTTTTTCTTCATGCCTTATTAGCTGTTGTTTTCGAAACAAACTCCTGATTTTTTTTTTATGTGTTAAAGTGTATGTCGAAAAATTAAAATCTGCCTCACGGAATTGGTACAAAAATTAAAATAAACTGATTGCAGAAGGTACTCTAAAAATTCAGGATGATTCTTTAAGCTGTACTACACACTGAAATAAGTGGAAAAACAGTGCCTTATACGAAATTTTCAGAATAAAGTTCTTATATATGCAATTGCACTGTCAGAATTTTTCGAAGAGTGGTGCATTCTGACAAATTTTCGGTTTTTAATCGTATTTTTCTAAAAGTTTCTTAGCTGGTACATGTTAATCTTTTATTTCAGTTTATAGTATTGTTTGTATTCAGACATTCTAAAAATGGTAAAATGCTTGACAAATTAATTTTTTTGTATTTATGTACCAAAACCACACGATTTCTTCCAATATACAACAAAACTTACTGTCTGTAGAAATACTTCATTATAATTAAAGGCCTAGTTATTCTTCCATAACAGTATACGGTGTAAATTTTTTAACTTCTTCAAATTTTACTTCGTTAAAGAATGCTCTCAGTGAATGTTATATTATATTGTATGCCTTTTTACATGAATTCTACATTAACACAAAACTACGTTAATAGTTGCTATTAAGAAACTGTAACTTTTTTGTATTCTATTATTCCTATTTGTTCTTTTGTGTGTTGCACTTAAAGTTTCATTATAATATGTTTTTCTTTTATTCTCAAAGATTCTATTGAAATCAGTACAAGACCACCAAAATTTGCATCAGATTCGAATCTTTGTCTTCTTCAAACTTATTTGAAAAGTCCTTTTGAACTATTTCTGCATTCTGTATCACGTCTTTAAAAAATAAGAAAAAAAATGTCTGAGAGTTTGTAAATGCACCAAATTTTGAAACTGAATGTGAGCTTAAAAATGTCAACACCTTGTATAATGAGGCCCTAAATTTTCTACCTCATTAAGGAGCTTATTTTTCAAAATATTTTTGCCGGCTGTGCTGATTTTTATTTAATTATTTGTTTAATTTTAAGAAAGTTTCTATTCGTATTTTTGTTCTTTTTTGTAAGATCAACCAATTTGACCGGGTGTTTCAGATTGTTTGATCAGATATAAGCATTCAATAGTTTTCAGCACTGTACTTTTAGTGAGAAAAATCAGTTACTCTTTTTACCATAAATTTTTAGAGTTCTGTGCATTAAAAAAATAGAAAAAATAATTTATTCTGCTGATCTTCTGCAGAAATGCCCACTTATAAAAAAATAGTACGACCTTCAAAAATGCCATTGGCAAAAAAAAAAAAAAAAAAAAAAAACAACTCTGCATGCATTAAAATGTAATATTCTTTCAATTCTTCAGTTTCACAGCTTTTAGTAGTTATCGGTAATGATTAAAGAACAATTTTTGAATTGAAAGAATATAAACAAATGAAAGAAGTACAGATGAAAGTACAATTGAAAGAAGTATTTCTACGATTCAGGACTGCAATGAAAATATGTTAAGATCAGTACTTATGTTACCTTCACTAAAAATTATCTTAAGATTTCTTCAGAAAATGCCATATTCTGCTGATATTCTATAGAAATTTTAGAATAATTTACAGATTGGAATTTATCTTCAAAATATCTGCAGACTGTTTGTAGGCAATTTTGCAGAAATTTTGAATATCTTAAAACGAAGGACATTTGTCTTAAGATTTTCTTAAGAATCTAAAGAAGAATTTTCAGATTTAAATTTATCTTCAAAATATCCGTATATTATTTTTGCAGTCATCAGAATTTGTCAACAGATATTCTACAGAAAGATTAGAGTAAAATTTAAAAAATGCAGATAGTTAATCTCTGTTTTTAAAAATTCTCTACAAAAAAGTTATACACGGTTATCATTTTTTTTTTTTTTTTTGCATAATTCCGCAATAATATTTTAAACAGTGCCTTTTATCTTGCACTTTTTAAAATATATTAAACCTGTATTTCATAAACCTGTGCTCTCTTTATCAATAAGATATTATTATTGCATTAAATACTTTAATGGATGTATAATTTTATAGCAATTATAATAATTTGAGGTTGAAAAAATAAGTAATGCGAATTAAAAGAAGGAATTTTTTTATCAATACTCTGTAAGCAATAAAAAATGTATAAAATGCCATATATTTTATGCATACAAGACCAACTTCATTAATATGTACGGGTTAGAGAAGGTCACTCCCCCCCCCCCCCCAAATTTTTACCTGAGTACAGCCCTTTTTTCCTGTTAGAAAACGGAAGTAAACTCATTATGGATTAGTTTAACAGAATAAACTAGAAAATTAAACGAAAACTAGAATATTTTTAACATTAGCAAATTTCATAGTTGATGAAGCGAATTGAATAGTTGCTTTTTCCAATAAATAAAAGACAACACAAGATAAATAAAAAGGATCTACTGTAACATTAATACTGTAGCATCAAAAGCTTTTCACAAAATGCTAAAGTTTACTCATATTTGTATATAATAAGTGCAGCATTTCACAATTAACACAAACTAGTTTAATTGTTGCGATGCTAGATTCTCATTCCATTTACCCCTTTTATATTATTAATTGCTGAAATCTTTCATTTTTATCCTTTTTTTTAAAGTGGAACACTATTTTCTATGTTAAATTAAGCTTCTGTACATACTTGGGTACTCGGTTCAATGAAGGCGACAATGAACCTTCATATTCTGAAATACATATATATATATATATATATATCGCCAAAATGGTTTCTCGTTTGCTTCTTTCTTAAATGTGAATCTGTAATTCATTAGCTTTAAAATAAAACAAAAATCGCGCCGATACCATAATTATAAGTGGTGTTATAATAGTTTTTAAAATGTAAACAATGCGACTACTGGGAGGCCTTCTTGCGACAAACGGACTACTAATTCGAATCTAATCGAAGTCAAATCTATTTCGTAGATCAAACACACGTGCTTGAACTGCGTAGTTTCATTTTCCACGTTTACGTGGCTATTTTTGCGATCTTTTATTTTAGTTTAGAGTTTATTGTTTGATTTTTTAAAATAAAATATCAGTGATAACTATTAAGGTAAGTATTTAGTAGCAGCGCTATATCAAAGGTGTGTCCTTCCAAGGCTTAATCATTCGGAGTTGCTTATTTGGACCGACGCGGCTGTGCTATTCATAGATATAGGTGTGCTATTAGCCCAGAAGCTATTGTAGCGTAGTGCGGTCATCGACCCACATCGTCCGAGAGGAAGCTCCTTCTCCCCCTGGGGTCAAGAGAGCTGACCCCCGATGAATGGGGGTGAAAGGTTTTGGAAGGGAGGAGAGAGATGACTTTTAGCGAGAGAGGAGGCAAGTTCTCCGTATGGACTGCTCCGGGCTTGGTACTCCCGTAATGTTTCATCATGTGCCTGTACATAAATACTGTAAATATTTTTGTAAATAAAACTTATTATTTTAAGTAAGCCTCAGAGAATCACGCTACCACTGTGGCGCTACGTCACAGTCTAGAATTGGTGCCAGCGCTGGGATGAGTCCCCTGGCAAATGTGGATCAAATCGATCTTAGCGGAAGAATGAAGGTCGACCCGACCCTAATGAAAATGACGGAGGCCGCCCTGGCTTTATTGAAAAACGGAGAGTCGCCCCGACTCTAGTGGAGCTGGAACAGGCCGTCCGGCCTTTATGTTCCCAAATAACGGAGAGTCGCCCCGACTCTAGTGGAGCTGGAAGAGGCCATCCGGCCATTGTGTTCCGAAAACCGGAGAGTCGCCCCGACTCTGGTGGATCTGGAAGAGGCCACCCGGCCTGAGTTTTCCAGAAAAGCGGAGAAGGTCGCCCTGGCCTTATTGGAAAAGAGGAGGGTCGCCCCGACCCTAGTGGAAGTGACGGAGGCCGCCCTGGCCTTATTGAAAAGCGGAGAGTCGCCCGACCCTTGTGTAGCTGAAAGAGGCCACCTGGCCTTAGTTTTCCTGTGGCCTTATTGATGAGCGAAGACGGTCGCCCCGATCCTGTTGGATGCTCCCGTGTTTTCGTTGGTTGGGATAGCTGGTCCCTGGCTCAAGCTGGTCATCCAGACCCTGAAGAATACTGTGTTGAAACTAATTTTCAGCCCCAGTGTTCCCGATTTAGACAACCGTATCCGAACTGACAAAGAGTTATCTCGACTCCGAAATCGTTGTGTGGAAAATAAACGAACTTATTAACTGTGAAATTTTGTGTAAATTACAGACTGCACCGTGTGCGAAAGGATATTATACAAAGATTTCTCCTGAAAGAGGGGGTAAGTACCTTGATTATACATTGGGGCAATTAATTAAATGTTTAAAAATTTCTATTCTAAATTTAAACCAATTTTAATATTTTGGGGGATTAAAATAAAAATTCCATTCACTTAGGTATTTTGGAACCTAAAATGATTGTTGTTAAATTAAGTTATTGAGTCAAAAGAAAGCAATGGTTTAATCCTCTATATTCAGGTGTGTTTATTGCAAGTGTTGATTTTTAAGTATTCATCTTAGAACAAGTTAATAGTATAAAATATGGTCCTTTAACATATTGTGCATATTTGTGTTTTATAATCTTTTTCTTGAGTATTTTTAATTGTGAAGAAAATTTGGTATTGAGAAGTGCAGTAAAAGAGTTTAATATTCTGGTGTATCACATATGTTAATATAATTATTATTATTGATTTTAACTTCCTATATAGTATAGATTGTTGTTTTTATTTAATTGACTATTTTCCTGGTACTTGCCTCACAAAGCATAATTGCTTTTTTGGGAAAGGCAAGAAAATGCGACCTGCTAAAATTAGCAGACGAGTTAGGTTGCGAAGTGGACGAAAATTTGAAAATGGTCCAAATAAAAACTCGAATTTTAGAGAGCGATGATTATGACGAAGAGTTCGTCAAGAATTTACTAGAGAGTATTTTGTCAGAAAGGGTGGAGCAAGAGAAAGCTACCGCTGAACGATTAAAGCAGGAACAGGAACAAAATTTTGAATTAGAAAAAAGAAATTGGAAATTGAAATTGTGAAACAAAATGGAGATGGACATTCTAACAAGGGAAGTTGTTTTAAAGGGGAAATTCAAAAGTTTATGCCTAAATTTAACAGTAAAGATGATGATATTACATTATTTTTGTCCCTCTTTGAGCATCAAGCTAAAGTTCTGGAAATTGCAGAAGATCAGTGGGTAACTCAGTTGATTGGATTGTTACCCACTGAGACTGTCCATATCATCGTCCGGGAACCCGAAGAAAGGGGAAGGGATTATCGAGTAGTAAAAGAGTTACTACTACAGAGATTTAAAGTCAGCGCAGAAAAATTTCGG
This sequence comes from Cheiracanthium punctorium, assembly GCA_038373885.1. Taxonomy (NCBI): domain Eukaryota; kingdom Metazoa; phylum Arthropoda; class Arachnida; order Araneae; family Cheiracanthiidae; genus Cheiracanthium; species Cheiracanthium punctorium. The sequence continues at coordinate 16,486 of JAWZYV010012958.1, forward strand.
CAACTATTTGCTAAACATCAAAAATCTCCAGAGCGTACCTGGTATGATTTTTTTTATGAACTACAAACGTATTTTGAAGGCTGGCTAGAAGGTTTGAAGGTTGATAGCTTTGACAAGCTAAAAGACTTTATGATCTCTGATCAAATAAAAAAACGCATGCCCATAGAATTTAAAGAGTATTATCTCGGTGAATGGACCAGTATCATTTCCCCCAAAGACCTTGTGACAAAAATTGAGGAATTCATACAAGTGCGTAAAAATCTAAAAAAATCCCCTCTGGTTACTACTAACCGGGAAAAGCCAATAAATAAGATAGACGATAAGAAAAAAGTATCGAATGATAAAGAGGGAAAGTTTACCGAGCAGGTATTTGAGAAACGCAGAGTTTTAAGCTGTTTCGCTTGCGGGGGTCCGCACTATAAGGCTCAGTGTCCGAAATTAAAGGAGCGAAAAGAAAGAGCTGTTGTAAATAATCTCTTTGTTGCGGGTGGGGAGATAGAGTCATGGTTACCTCCTTTCATCTCAGATGGGACTGTTAATGGCATAGCATCCAAATTGTGTAGATATTCTGGTAGCACCATTGATTTGGTGACTAGAAAATATGTCACGCCGGATGACTTTACGGGCGAAACTGTTTGGGTCCGACAGCCTTTGACCTCTGAAGCCGTGTGTTTGCCTTTGGCTCATGTGTCGTTAAGCGGAGAATTCGGCCAGATAATGACCAAGGCAGCTGTGATTTCGGATGACCTAGATCAAGGCCATTACATTTTAGGAAACCGGACAGCTAAAAAATTGGAGATTCATAACCATTTGTCAGCCCCAGGACCAGAGGTCGTAAATGCAGTACAGACGAGGGCCCGTAGTAAACGTGAGAAAGAGGGGGAACAAACAGAAAACCTTTCTTCACGAGATGAGGTTTCGGGTGTGCAGATAAGGGAAAGTGAGAATTTAGAGTCGGAAGTTGACACAGCTATTGTGTTACCCGAAATACAAAAAAGTGAGGATGGTTTATCTCTGGCCGGGATAAATCGGGCAGATTTTATTGAGATGCAAAAGATATGTCCCACACTTAAAGATATTACTTTTCTGGCTAACAAGCCATATGAGCATGCTGAGAAAAGGGGGTACGAAATGGAAAATGAAATCTTATTTCGGTTACAAGAGGACCACCTCGGGAAGGTAAAAAAGTTAATTGTAACGAAGGAACCTCCACGAAGGAATATCTCAGGAACGAAGGAATATCTCAAGAGGTTCCTCCACGAAGGAACCTCCGGCCATGTGGGAGTTACGAAATCAAAAGATAAACTCTTGAGATATTTTTTCTGGCCGGGCTGCTACAAAGACGTAGAAGCCTATGTTAGATCGTGCGATGAGTGCCAACGGGTGGGAAAGCCTAGCTATAAGAAGAAGGCCCCTCTGAAATTAGTACCTGTAATTTCAGAAATATTCTCAAAAATAAATATAGACGCCTGCGGCCCTTTACCTGAGACTACAAGTGGGAAAAGATATCTAATAACAGCTTTGTGTTTGTCATCGAAGTGGGTCGACGCGATAGCTGTTGCGGATATTAAATCTACTTCTGTAGTGGACGCTCTACTAAATGTGTTCAGTAGGATTGGCTTCCCTAAGGAGGTACAGTGTGACCAAGGGACGTCGTTCATTAGCGCTCTTACTACGGGATTTTTTGAAAAATTTGGCATTCGCGTATGCCGAAGTTCTGTGTACCACCCACAAACTAATCCGATTGAACGCTATCACAGAACGATAAAGAGACTTCTAAAGGCTCTATGCAATGAAGCAGGGTCCGAATGGGAGAGCAGTCTCCCACTTGCGCTTTTTGCGTTGCGGACTGTTAGGCACGAAAGTACTGGGTTCACTCCGGCTGAACTAGTACATGGGAAAAATTTGAGAACGCCTGAAACGTTACTTTTTGAAAAATGAACTGATGCTAGTGATAACGATGATTGGTCACCGAATATATTTTTAACATCATTAATAGGCTAAAATTATGCCAAGATTTAGCGGTTCAAAACATGAAAGAGACCCAAATCAAAAGAAAGGTTTGGTATGATAGGAATACCGTTAAACGAGAGTTTCGCGAAGGTGATTTGGCTCTCATTTACACCACGTTTAAGCCTAATAAACTGGCTGTGCAGTGGAACGGTCCTGGCGTTATCCAAAGCAAGCTCTCTGAAACCAATTATCTGGAAAAAATGCCCGGTAAAAAAGAGCGTACTCAGGTTTACCATGTAAATATGTTAAAGCCTTATTAAAAAAGACCTGAGGTGATAAATTTTATAACGTGCGAGGAACAGCAAGATTGGTGTAAGGATGACGAGGTAGATTTTCCGTATCTGGAAACAAATCCCAACATTTATGAATTTACCGAGATCTTACACAAATGTAATTTGGAAGGGCGCCTAGAACCCCAGCAAATTGAGCAGCTCCAAAATCTATTGCAGAAATATTTAGCCAGTTTTTCTAATGACCCTGGCCTCACCGATCTTGTGGTGCACGATATAGATTTAACAGATGAAATACCTATTAGGAGTAAACCCTATCGAGCTTCACAACGCCAAAACGAAATTCTAAAGACGGAAATACAAAGAATGTTAGATTTAAAAATTATCGAGGTTGGAGAGTCTGATTTCCAAAGTCCCATGATCTTGGTCGAGGCTCCTGGTAGAGATCCCCGGCCCTGCATCGATTACCGTAAGGTGAACGAGATTATCCGAACGGAATTTTATCCTTTACCTAACATCGAAGAAAGGGTAGAATTGGTATCTTCTGCGAAATACATCAGCATATTAGATCTGGCAAAAGGGTATTGGCAGATTCCCTTGAGTCCCCGTGCTCAAAGAGTCGCTGCTTTCGTAACCCGTTTTGGTAGCTACCGTCCGTTAAGGCTCCCCTTCGGGCTAAAGAATGCCCCGTATTTCTTTAGCAAATTGATGGCTGAATTATTCAAAGGTTGCGAAACTTTTGCGGTCCCCTATTTGGATGATATCGCGATTTTTTCTGATAGTTGGGAGTCCCACTTAACCCTTTCGCTCCCAAGCTTTGATTTGGAATGCTTGCTAAAAAACCCGGAAACGCCCGAGAAATGTTTTTGAATGCTTTCCCCCACGAAACACCTTTCTTTTGTCTCTGTGTAGATATATCTCTGTCAAAACTGGAGTGCAAAGAATCCGTGGCCGTGCCTCCCCGAAGTATTTCAAAAGCACCCGTTCGTAAATGCAGCTTTTCACTCAAAGGGGGAAGGGGGTTACAATAGCAAACACGAGAAAGGGGTTTTTCACACTTGACACTCTTAAATGGATGTTGCAAATCACGGGGGGGACGAAGCTTCGTCCTGCCGTAAGGCCGGAACTGGGAGCATGCATCTAAAGCCGGTACGGGCGGATTGAGAGTGAAAGGGTTAAAGCACTTGGACTATGTGTTAAGTCAAATAGAGAAAGCGAAATTGACCATCAAGCCTTCTAAATGTCAGTTTGTGCAAGATCACGTAAAATATTTGGGGCATATTGTTCTGCAAGGGATACGCAAACCAGCAGAAGTAAAGATTCGTGCAATAGTGGATTACCCGGTTCCTAGATCTAAAACGGAAATTCGTGCCTTTTTACGACTAGTGGGGTATTACAGCAGATACATCCCAATGTTCTCTGTAATTTCTGCGCCCCTTACTGATGCATTAAAAGGAAAGGTAAAAAGGGTTCCATCACGTGCACAGTAGAGTGCGAGAAAGCATTCCGTAATTTAAAAACAAAGTTGATCGAAGACTCTATGCTCCAGATTATAGCAAAGAGTTTCTGGTTCAAACAGATGCCTCAGACGCGGGAATGGGCGTCGTTCTTTCTCAGTTGAATGACAAGAAGGAAGAACATCCAGTCCTGTACTTGAGTAAGAAGTTTTCGCCTGCTGAGCGAAAATATGGTACAACTGAGAAAGAATGCGCTTCTATAATTTTTGCAGTAAAGAAGCTGCATTATTATTTAGATGGTCAGAAGTTCACGATCGTGACGGACCATAACCCTTTGGTGTGGCTAAAAACGAATGCCAGTTCAAATCCCAGATTGATGAGATGGGCTTTAGCCCTGCAGCCGTACAACTTTGAAGTAGTACATCGATCTGGTAAAAGCCACCAAAACGCAGATAGTCTCAGTCGATCTGTGGACGGATGAGTTTCCTGAGAAAGGATTAATGAATTAATATTAGCTCAAGTGTTATTCCAGACTAAGTTTCGTTTTGTATTATTGTTTAAATTGTTTCTATTTTATATTTTCTCGATAAGCAGAAGAATTGATACTGTTAATTGTATTTTAATTTCTCTCGCCTTGCTTTCTTTTGAACTGCCCCATATGTGCTCAAGGTATTATTTGTGAGTGTGTAACTGTAAAATCTTTCCCTTGAGATGGGAAAGATTTTTTCTTAAGGGGGGGAGAGTGTCTGTAGCGTAGTGCGGTCATCGACCCACATCGTCCGAGAGAAAGCTCCTTCTCCCCCTGGGGTCAAGAGATGGGGGGGGTCCGATGAATGGGGGGGTGAAAGGTTTTGGAAGGGAGGAGAGAGATGACTTTTAGTGAGAGAGGAGGCAAGTTATCCTTATGAACTGCTCCGGGCTTGGTACTCCCGTAATGTTTCATCATGTGCCTGTACATAAATACTGTAAATATTTTTGTAAATAAAACTTATTATTTTAAGTAAGCCTCAGAGAATCACGCTACCACTGTGGCGCTACGTCACACTATTCATACCGTTCTACAGTGTGTTTAAATTATTATAGTGTATGTGTAAGATATCGCTCCTTCAGAACAGAGATAGAAGGCTGTCCCTTCTGGAATAGATTTTTCCGATTGCGTCTATCATTCATGCGTGTAATTGCTTCTATGCTGAATGTGATGGCAGATTAGCTACTTTGTCACTGTAGATGTAGATCGTGAAATTGTCGAAGCACTGATCTCCCCAGAAAGCTGTAATGTGTAATTCTATCGAATTAGAGCATTTAAAATGGTATTCTGATTCTTTTGCTGGGCAGTCAGTGAATTTCGTCTGGCGATGCGCCCAGCCATCAAGGCCTTGAGAGAACCCTGGTTGAAGTATAATTGTTGAAAAGTAAATTTTCTTTTCATTACAAATAAAAAAAAATTCAAGTCTGAAATCACGGAATATTTCAAACTTCTGTTATTCAGTACTTTAAATTTTCAAATTTAATAATGCCTAATTTTTTGTGTATTTTTATCTGATGAATAAAAAGTAAATGCTTTCTTATGGATATTGTCTCATGATGCAAACAAATGGCAAAACCAGAACTAAATTTGTTAAAAGTTTGAAGTTTGCCCTCCTCTAGAAAAATGTCATGAAGCCCCCCCCCCCCTAGAAAAATTCCTATTGGCGCCCATGGTGTTGAATGAAAAGAAGTTTGTAACTGATGAGAAATTGATCCATGCTAAAGAAGAGTTTATAGAAGAAAGTTTCGAATCAGTTAAAGATAACTCATCTGATGACTATGTACGAGATGGGGAGAAAAAATTCAATTAGTGATAACTATATTATTGATTATAATTATTCTATTCAAATAATCATAACTATAATCAATTGTAAAAATAGACTTCGAATAATAATTAAAAAATATATCTAAATAAGTTATAAAAAAATTCAATAAGTAGTAAAAATAAATAAATGAAACAGAAATAAATATTTACTGGACTGAAAAAAGAATTAATTACCACTATTGATGTATTTAAAAACAGAGTGAGTAATTTTTTTTACGATGTCAAAATAAATTCGTGAGCCTGTGGAGTATTAGTGAGCAAACCGCATGTTCATACGACAACTTGTTGCTATTCTATGAATTATTTAAATGTGCCCAGGACTTTTCGGACACCCTGTATAGTCACCAAAATATCGTTTCCTTACGAAAGTTTCGTGTGCTAATTTTTGCTGTAGCGAGAAAAAAGCTAACTTGGACGGGGGGGGGGGGGGGGGCGGGAGGGTCTGATATCAAAAGTAAGAATTGATGCACATGGAGTCTTTTTCGGAGAGAAGCATATCGATTCATATTTTATCATCAAACCATTGTTATTCAACTGAGGTTCTAGACGGAAAATGTATATTTCTTTAAAATAAATATTCTCATTTAAATTCGATGAAAGTACTTATATACCCAGGTAACATCGATCGTTAAAATAACGTTAATTTAACTTGCTTCAGACAAAACGCCAATTCTAAGCGTCTTTTTCCGTTTAAAAAACGTTTAGATTTTCCTACTAAGATCGGAAATTGGCAACGTTTTAGATCTGCAAATTTAATGCAAAATAAACTTTTAAAATGCGCTCAAAGTGTACTTTAATTAGACATAAAAAGTTTCACGTTTAAAATGCGCTTCGGGAAACGTTACTCTGATATATTTGAACGTTTAAAATGCGCTTCGGGAAACGTTACTCTGATATATTTGAACGTTTAAAAAGCGCTTCGGAGAAACATTAATTAGACAAAATTTTATCGAAAAAATACATAAAAGGCTAGATATTTTATGTTATTTTAACGATATTCTATGGCTTGGGATTTTTTTAATAACTGCAACAGTTAAGTTAAATTAACGATTTTATTTCTATGTTTATCCCTAAACTATTTATTAAAATATTGTCCCTGTATAACGGTGTTAAAATACTCAATTAAAAAAGTAACATTTATAAAGTGTGTTAATATTAAAAAATTACACAAAGTTATAAAATGTCTAATTTTTTAAACTTACATTATATCATTTCTTAATTAACGATATCTAAACGACAAACTATTGTTAAGAAAATATGTATACATTTTTTTTCTCCTAAATGCAATTTTTAAAATCTGTATTCGTGAAATTAACATTTTTGCGAAATGAATGCAGAATTAAAAACGAATAAAATTTGTCTATTTCATAATTTTTACATCTTACAATGAAATAAATCAATTTTGCAATTAATAAGGCAAATTTTACTTCTGAAGTTCTTATTTTTGTGTTAAGATAAATATTGAATGAGCATGTTTTTAACTATAAATTAAGATAGAAAAAAAAAAGAAAACTAACCAGAAAAACACAATATCGCGGAACAAAATTTTAAGAAATAAAATTTATAAAGTGAGATCTTCCGTACGTTTCCCAGTATTGTGAAATTCTTTCCTCTTACTTTTAAAACTCGTGTCTTGCCTTCTATTCATACTTGGGAGAAACGCATAAAAATTCTTTGATAATGTGCTCTTCCCACAATACCCCTGAAATCCAAACATCTGAGCAAACGGCTCCTATGTTTGAATAAACTATGGCACATCTCTAAGAAGGAAGGAGGGCGGAAAGGGAGTGAAGAATCTTGATTCTGTTAGATTCTTTTCTTGGAGTGTAAATTTTTACTCACAGCACGCCAGATGAGAACACTAGTTTATAATGTTTTTTGTTGTAGCATAAAAGGTCTAATTAATTAAACAACTCTAATCAATATAATTTATAATCTTGCAATCAATGACTTAGATTCGCTACGGTGTAATATTTCAATTTCACTTTCATAAATACAAAAAGTGTGTCACAAAACGCTTGATGTTGCTTGGAAGTAGAGGTCTGCGCCGCACAGAAATTCGCGCGGCGCACAGTGGAGTATTTGTGTCAAAATCCTGGCCAACAATATTTTTCATGTGTTTAAACGTTAAAATCATTACTGTTGACTTTTGACTTACTTTTTAGTATTATATACTTCTTAAATTATATAAAAAAGCGTGTTGTCGCCAAATTTGGCGATATATCGTCAAACGACTCGAAGTTGGTTTCTAACGAATGTCTTGTCCGGGGAGTGTCCCTTACTGGGAAGTACTACTATTGTATAATACCACTTATAGATGTAATACCACGCGGCTGTCGATCTAACGGTCTGGAGTTTTGGGCGATTTTCTCCAGATGTCACGTGAATACGCATTAGAACCCCTTAAAAAGCCCTCCGCCCAAGGAAACCTTCCCGTTAGGAAAATTGCCGTGCCTTAACCCAGCGGTTCTCAATATTTTAACGTACCCACCCCCTCCCAACAAATGCTAACTTACGGTGGCGCCCCCCCCCCCACATTGTTCAGCATATATTCAGTTTTTTAATCTTTAACAATGAACATTTAGTCGAATTTTCTACAAAATATTGTTATCAGTAAAGTTTGAATGAACATTTTAAGCGAAAATGGATATATTTTTGAGTAAAAATTAGAATAAATGAGGTGATTTTTTAAAATCGTGCATCATTACTTGCTCTTCGGTTTTTCTCGCGCCTCCCCTGGAAACGCTGCCTTAACCACAATAAAAATATATAAATGTAATACTTTACTTATAATAATACTTTTAAATATAATACTTTACTTATAATAATACTTATGAATATAATACTACTTATCTATAAATCAATTTTTATCATAAAAGTTTTTAGATTTTTCACTTATCTAAATGTAGTTACTATAGGGATCTTAGTTTTCTAATGACTTCTGAAGATTAACTTTTTCATTCCGATTCTTTTGAACTCTGATATTCGTCTTCACTCAGAATCACTTTCTTTTTCTTTTTCTTCTTCTTCTTTTTTTTTTTTTTTTTTTTTTTTTTTTTTTTTGAGAGGGAGACCACCATCGGGTCCCTCTGGAAGAAGAAGTAGTAGGGTCTCACTGCTATAAGGCGTGCTATTTTTCATTGGCCTTTATCTAGAGCAGTTCATATAAGGGCACTGCTTAAAAGAAGCCCCCCTTTGCAAACCCAAAAAATCTCATTCAAAGCTGGGAGAAAGTAATTTATTTCAAGCCAGCACTTCAAAATGACTTAAAAAGCTAGCACGTGTTTCTGTTTACACACTCACACTTCAATGACCCGAAGTCACAGTTGCCAACCTTTGAGAACCAAAATTGGGAAGTTTTTGCTCTGGACACAATTTACTACATAATTGGAAAACTAAGCTGTAAATAGGTGGGACTATTTACAGGACCAAGAAAGGGCAATTTTGGAATATGTAGAAATTTACTTCTTATAGCAAATTTACATCAGAAAAATAAGAAATTACACACTGAATTTAAAATACTGATGTTAAATCTTAACTGAAATGAAATCTTATTTACCTTTATCCAAACACTTGCACATAATTTATAGTTTATGAGAAATACAAGCGCGTTTGTTTGTATCCCTTTTGCGATCACCCGTCAAAAAATTATCGAAAAAATAAAAATGGCGCTACATAAATAATTTTTTTTTAAATAAATGGTGGATGTTGGGGGAAAATTTTTTTCTTGGAATAGACACTCAATACTGTAATAATTACGATTATAGTTGAAATTAGGCGCGAGAAGCCCCGACACTCCTTCAAAAAGATTTTTGAAATGTAGATTTAAAAAAAAAAAATTAGATAAAAATGTTTAGAATTTTTTTAATGAAGTCATATTATTTTTTTTCAAGCTAATAGATACATATAATTATAATACATATATTTTACTACAATTATACTAAGTTTCAAATCAGTAAATTAATTTAAAGAGCCCTTAAAATATGCATGACGAAGTAATAGAAAACGCTGAAATATCTTGCCGTAAATGATGAAACTTGCTTTTAAACCGAGTGTTGCATCTTTTGGATATGATTTATGGTCGAAAAACATATATCTCATGATGCATCAGTTACTAGGCTATCCAAAAAAATATATATATTACTGTTTTAAAACCAATTTAAAATTTTCGTTTTCTGGCCAGGATTTTGATACGAATACTCCACTGTGGCGGCGTAAAGACCCCAGAAACTCGTGGAGCGCCACGGCGTGGGAATTTTTTTGTAAAAGAGCATAATGAAAATGAGTGTATGTCTACACAAACACACACATATGTATAAATGGACACTAAAATGAGATTTTTTTAAGACTAGAATGAAGACTAGAATTTTTATGAAAACTAGTCTTCAGTATGATGTCGTTGTGTGATTATGGCCATTTAGCTACACGTGGGCTCTAGGCCGAGGGGGTGGGGTATGGAGATCACGATTGTGTTGGGGCGGTGCCGTGCTCGTAGCATACGTGCTCATAGCGTACACCCCATCAAGGGTGCTTGTAGCGTACATGTGGTATTCGTAGCGTACATCTCCCCCTCCGCCTGTTTCCGTTCTCATCACAGCAAATCCGACTAAATGTAGACCTACTTTAGTAGCGGCCATTTTAGTCCACAAAATCGTAGTTTAGAAAACAATAAAATATGGGGGAAAAACCACCTTCTTTAGCAAGAAAATTGAGTTGCTGGTCATCCTATTGCTGTTCTCTTGTTTAAAGGTGTGCAAGCAATCTGTGTACATAATGTATTATACTAGAAACCTCTTAAAGTGATAAAAAACCATCATTTAAAAATATATTGCTATTTAAACTATTAATTTTTCTATCTGTATAAATGCCTTCTTGCTGCGTTCCCGGCTGAAAATCAAGCTATCAGAAAGAAGAAAATGCAAAAGTGTACAGGCATTAGGCGGTTTTAATAGGCGGGGGGGAGGTAATTACCCTTCCCAGGATTTTGGAAACGAAAGTGAAAAAAATAATTCTGCATAGGAAATTCACAATCGCGAATTACAGAACTCGACCCCGTCTCATTTTAGTAGGGGGGGGGACTTTCCTAGAAAGCTTTTAGTTTCCGCTAAAAAAAAAAAAAGTAATAATAATAAATGCCACCACCCCCCAAAATAAAAGTTTCAGTTTTTTTAAAAATAAATATTTGTTTGAAATTTTTAATAAACTTCCCTTTTAGGCGTAGCGTCGGGGGGGGGGGACGTATCCCCGTGTGCTCCCAAACTTCGTTGCAAAATCAATTAAACAATCATTTCTTGTAAAATTTAAAAGAAACAGCTTAAAAATTGGGGGTGTGTTACAGGACGCCATGTGTCCCCCCCCCCCCAAACTTCGTCTCAAAATCTTTGTATTTTAAATATTTGTTTGATGGGCCATTTTAACCATCCCATTTACTAATGCGAAAAGGAACTCCAGTCTGGGTCTTGACAAAATATTATTTAAAAAAATCTTCACCGTCAGGGTGAAGTTTCAGGTTTAACTTAAACAAGGTTATTTTTTAAGCGCTTAGTTTAAACAACTTTTTTTATTCCCAATCTGTTGTACTGGTTTTGAAATCTTTCTAAATAATGGTGTTTATTCATTTAATTTTATTTTTTAATGCTCTATATATTATTTTATTTAAAAAAAAGTTTTATTTGTTGAACAAAAGTGAAAAACAATTTCACTTTTCTGAATTAAGTAATTCTCACGGATTTACATGAACTTATATTAATTCTTATAATATATTTATTTTATCTTTTTTTTTCCTTGCTTTATTTTGTTCATATATAAAATTCAATATTCGATAATTTATGCATCTACTATTACTATTCTTGCATATTTCATCCAGTTTTTTTTTTTTTTTTTTTTTTTTTTTTTTTTTTTTTAATCTTAAAAGTTTAACAAGTTGTAAGATATAAATTTATCTTATAAAGCTTAAAAAATTATTTTTAACTTTTTACATTATAATATGAATACTTTTTACTAATTTAATGGCAATTTGGTAAAGGGCTGAAGTATGTAGATCTAGGGTTCTGGCCTACAGCGCGACTGTTTTCAGTAGTTCTGGACACTGAAAGACATCGATATATGATTATTTTTAGAGGTGTTCCGGATATCCGTCTCCGTATCCGTGGATGAAAAAAAATATCCGGATCCGCATTTTTTAGCGGATCTTTTAACGATATTTCAGAATAAATGAAAGAAAGAAAACAAAATTATTTCGTTATTATTTATTTATTTATTTTATAATTAAACATAAGGTGTTTACTTGCGTAATAGTCGCCCTCGCATAATAGTTTCACACCCGTTTTGAAGCAGACAAAAATTCTAAAAATATTTTTCCTCTAGAAAAGCCGCAGTCACGTACTCGACATTTATGTCTATAAAAAAATATTACTATAATAAAAATATTACTAAACAGAAAAATGCCTCTTTTTGCGTCTGAGATACCTTTTATTTTACTTTAATGTCTTATAGCCAGCATTGTTTTTAATATTTGAAGCTCTATCCTGTATTCGAACATGCTAAAAGACGTTCTGAAATATACACCGCTTGATACAATTTTTTATTTTAAACACTTCATTATAATTGGGAATCGGCCGTAAAACAGTTCCTTAAAAAAAAAAATAAAATACAATGACTTTTTCTTGACTTGATTTAAACTTCACCTTATTTGTTCAAAATAAATAGTAGTAATGAAATCTACGATTTTGTGGACTAAAATGGCCGCTACTAAAGTAGATCTATATTTAGCTGGATTGCCTTTTTATTTCTTCTTTTCAATTATTACTGTGGTGAAAACAGGTGGCGGGGAAGATGTACGCTACGAGCACCACATGTACGCTACAAGCACGCTTGATGGGGTGTACGCTATGAGCACGTACGCTACGAGCACGGAACCGTTGGGGCTCGGGTGGGCTCGATTATATTTATCTTTAATTTGTAAAAACGGCAAAATTTATGATATTCTATGAATGAAGTAATCGACTTCTATTTATCTGTTAGCTGAAATTTCGGGCTCGGGCTCCGGCTTAAATAATATCGGGCGGACGGAGTAGAATTAAAAGTCCTCGGCTCTGGGGCTTCAAAAAAATGCCATGAGCCTGAGCCTGAACTCATCTCTAGTGGGGGTACCCTCCGTGGGGTTCTCCCTAAGGGGTCCTAACCCATATTTACGCTAAGTTTCGGAGGAAACCACGGAAAACTAACAACGGTTAGGTCGGCGTACGCGACCTAGTTTTGAACCAGACCCTTTCCGTCTCCCTGTTCGGAGCTCTATGCGCTCGTCTACTGGTGGGACTCCAGAATATAAGCTTGCCGTTGTGGTACACTTTTAAAATATCCCTACTGCAAATCTGAAACAATAGATTTTATCAAAATTGGATAGGTTTGTGTTATTACATTATGTTATGATACATTATTTGCTTTTAAGTTTTTTTTTCCTCAACAACCTTCTCACGAACCATTCCAAGCCTATAATGTACATTTGAGGTATAATTCCATGTTTAAACAGTTGTTAAAGCAATCAAATTACGCCACTGGATTAAAAAATTTAAATTGCATCTTTACAAGTTACTGGCGTTAAGAAGTATCCAGAAAAAACAGGCAGTTGAAAATTTAGGTACATTTTTTTAAAAATATAGAAGCCGATTGTACGCTACGGTGTGAAACAGCGATCTTCGCCGGCGCGCCGGCCTTTTTCTCGCTAGCGGCGGTGTGGTACAAATGCCCAACGGCGGCGGCGGCGCAGACCTCTGCTTGGGATCATCTGGAAAATAATTTCTAAGCCCCATGCAGAAAATATTTCAATTCAATCTTTAGTTACTCGTGAGCAGATCAAGTAGCATGAAGTGGATAAAGCGGCAAGCTTAGAGTTCGAAGGTAGGGGGTTCTGTCCCAGAGAAGGTAAATAAGATGAAGCTTGCAGTAATAGTAATATTGCCCATTTTAAGTGATTGAAAAATGCTTTTTAATAATATATGAATTAATAATTATCAATAAATAAAAGCACCTGTTAATCATTATTTTTCTTTAGCTTAGCAAATAAATTATTATTGTGAATGGATATTTATATATGCTTAATGTTATTATGTTCCACAATGGATCAATTAATATTTTCTCCTTTATCGAGAAAAGCATTTACTCACATTCATAAATAATTTGTTTACTAATAAGCCAAAAATATAACAAATAGTTTAATTATAGTTTTAATTTAAAATTGTGATTTTTAAAGTAGAAAAAAAAACATGTGGAAATTACGTTGAAAAGTAATGTAGAAAAAACGTAAAAATTACGTTACAGAAAGTTAATATTAAGGGCAATAATAACCGTATTTTTATCGTGAAGGGGACATTTTAGCGTTTGTATTGCGCTCCGGAGAAATGTTAATTTGAAGAAAGATCGTCCAAAGGACAGGAGAAAAGGAAGATATTTTGCTGTTTATTTAACGTTTGTCTGGGACTTGGGTACAACTTTAAATAATAATTGGAACTCAATCCCACTGATAATTATTTATTTAGTTATTTAAACAAGACCTAAGGTACTTTTTTCGCAAAATAGTTTTTCAAATTGTCTTGGGAAATTCAAAAAGCACTACGCACATTATATTTTGTTGAATCTTACTCAAATTTTACAAATATAATCCTTCATAAATTTTCAAAGTAACTTAAAATTAGTTTTATTAGGTGAATGATTTTTAAAACCTTTTTTTTTTTTTTGTATATATTTAGTTGATATCTTGCTGAAAATCACACACATACACACACATGTATGTGTACCAAAATAATATTTCTTTACTAAAGCTATGATTCTAAAAATAGAATATTAATTTTAGTTGTTGCTATAAAAAGCTAGCTTGATAGAAATTATAATAGGAGCAAAAATTGATGTGCATGGGGCTTCTTGAAATAATATCATTAATTAGTATATTTTAATCATTTTCTTAAATAAACTCTTAGATGAATTTTGATTTAGTATTTTTCGTAATCCGTAACACTCTATCAATGCGCAAAACTTAATAGCAATTAGTGATAAATACAGAAAATGATTTTTATGTTCCATTGTCGCTTTAATGAAACAAAAAACTGAAATAGAAGGAAACATATTGTTTCGAATTTCTGGATCTTTCTGCCCTTTAACAGTTAAATATAGTTCAAAATGTGGATTCTACGCGTTAAATAATTATCATTTTGTTGGATCAAAATCTGTTGAGGGCCATTCCATGTCAAATCAACACACTGATTCAGACTTGATGTCTCAGATTTTCATAATTTTGGTATTCAGTAATATATCATAGACTTATGAAAGAATACCAAATTTCAGTTATGTAGCACAATTATTTTTGAAGTTATTAATTTTTAAAGATTTAAATTTTTATGAAGAAAATTCATATTTGGGCACCTTTAGATACCTATAGGCTGGCAACCAGTGATGGTATAAAAATGAGAGTGGTCTCATTTTAAAGCTGTTGAATGGGGATTTAATATGATATGCCACAAAATAGGGGTTACAATTTTAAAAAATTGAAAATTTTAAAATTAAATTTTAAAATTTAAATTTCACAAAAAGTGGCAATTTTTAAAATTCCAAAATATTATCAAATATAGTTTGTAATGTCTTAATACATACAGCAAAATTCTATCATGGGATCTCAATGGGATCAGGAGATACTGTGCTTCAGAAATATACGTGTTGTGAAAAATACAAGAATTAGTATCGTTTCAGAAAATTTTGAATATTTCATTGAATGAAACAAGCAACACATGTCAGTAAAACAAGTAGTGGCTATTACTTTTACATTTTCTTTAATGAAGAAAGGTCACATAGACGCTTACCATTAAAACTCCAATATTATGAGTAAAGTTAACCCTTTGAGGCGCAACCCTTTCCCAATGCTGAATATAGGGCAGCCGTTGCCATCGCTGCATTAGAGAATAGTACATCGCATACATTTGCATAAGGGGCTATGACCCCGAAGCTGCATTCAAGTACGCTGATGACATAGGAGTGTTAAGATTTCAAAGAATTAAAAACCCTATTAAAATGGGATTTAAAACACATATGTGTGTGTGGGGGGGGACGTATCTCCCTATGCCCCAAACTTTCTCACAAAATCAATGAAACAATCATTTGTTTTAAAATTTAAAAGAAACAGCGTAAAAATTGTGGTTTGGTGATGTTACAGGGGGCACGTGTCCCTCTCCAAACTTCGTCTCCAAATCTTTTTATTTTAAATATTTGTTTGATGGGATATTTCAACCATCCCATTTAATAATGCGAAAAAGAACTCCAGTCTGGGTCTTGATAAAATATTATTTTAAAAATTCTTCACCGTCAGGGTTGCTTAATTTAAACGAGGTTATTTTTTAAGCACTTCGTTTAAACAATTTTTCTCATTCCCAATCTGCAGTACTGGTTTTAAAATCTTTCTAAAAAATAGGGTTTCTTTAAATATTTATTCATTTAATTTTATTTTTTAATGCTCTATAAAATATTTCATACAAAAAAAAAAAAATGTTTTATTTGGTGAACAAAATTGAAAAACAATTTTCCTTTCCTTAATTAAATAATTCTCACGGTTTAAATGAAGTTATATTAATTATTATAGCAGATTTATTTTATCTTACTTTTTCTTGCTTTATTTTGTTCATATATGAAATTCAATATTCGATAATTTATCCATCTACTAGTACCATTCTTGCGTATTTCAGCAAACTTTTTTTTTTAATCTTAAAAGTTTAATAAGTTATAAGTTTTATAAAGAAGAGAAAGAGCTTTATAAAATATAAATTTGTCTTATAAAGCTTAAAAAATTATTTTTAACCTTTTACATTATAATATAAATACATTTTATTATTATTTATAAATTTTATTTTATTATTTATACAGCCCTCTGACAGAAATTTCCAATAAGTAAAATATACTCTCTTGCAATAATGAGGTGATGTAGAAAGTTTTAGCTTTCTCATAAGAAGTCTTACATATGTTTAATCAAAGTCTGTGAGGGGCAATAAGCTTTTCAATATCAAAATTAGTTAACATATAATTATTAAAACTATTCTAACACAACTAATTAATTATTAATTTTAATCACAGATATATATAATATATGGCCAATATTTTACATTTTAAGAAATGCGTTTTAAATCATTTTAAACCAGTTTCCTTTAAAAAGGGGTGGATATTTTTTTTTAGTATAAAGCTTGTGAAAATGATTATTTAATTTATTTACTATTATTCCGTTTTTGACGGTTAGTCGAACCTTGCACGATTTATTAATGCAACGCCAATACACTCTATTTACATATTTCTTGTCTGCTTTGAACAAGAATTCTTCGTGAATCAAAAGATGGCCACCTCTTCCGGATTCTATATACTCTATCTCGCTCATGTCGTCTTGTAAATAAACCCATTTAAAGGTGTTAGTATGACAAAAAAAAAGCAAGGGAAAAAAGTACAGGAGATTTAGGGAAAATAACCCACACGAAAGATAAGAAGTAACATGACCGCTTTTTATTGCTAGGCAACTGCTCCTTTTGTCCCCTAATTTGGCCACCCTCTACAAAGAAGATTCCGAATTCTTTCGGCAGTGGTAAAAAATGGACGTCTTTTTCGCCTTGCATTTCGGGGGTATTTCGTTATAGCTCAAGGCAATCCGCGTCCAAATGCCCCTTAGGCCATGTATATACTGGTGAGCGACACCAAAGGCGAGCAATAATACAATAGCCCGACCCTATTGTCATTTCCCCTACCATCGCTTCGGGCACAAAGGGCTGCGTTCGTCGCGAGCGTCGGCTTCTTCTCCGAGATATTTACGTGCTCAGTGTGTACGTGAATTTGACTGCAATTCGGGGCAGTGGTGGCGCTAGACTTTCCCCGATGGGGGGGCACCACTTCCCGACGGGGGGGGGGGCACAAATATACATCTACATATGCTGAGTGGCGTATCCAAGAGGGGGCTTTGATCTCCCTCTTGGATGACATTTTTGTCACCAAGTATGATATGGAAATTTGGACCACTTGAAAATATTTTACTTTAGAAAGTGATTTGTTCACAATAAATCATTTTCTAAACTAAAATATCCAGGATCCAGATAAGTTTAGAGGAGATGGAGGACAATATGATGTTTTGTATTGTGAAATATTTCCAGGAATCGGATCGACAAACATAATCGGACACCCAGGCCACGGATATTTTAAAAAACCACTGCACAAACTTTCCTGGTAGATTATTATTTAAACTGACCCTAATTAACGTGTCTCAAAATCCTTTTACATTACACAAATATTTCCCCAAGGCCTCAGCAAGCAAAAAATTTCGATGGGTGGAGGGGATCTGTAATGCTAAAATTAAATTAACTGATCTCTAGAATCAACGCAAATAAACTGATAATGCATTTACGGAAATTTTGGAGGGGGAGACAAACCCACATCATCCTCCCCCCTGGTTAGGGCCTTGCACGTTTCTATAAAATCTCGAAAGCTACTTTTAAGAGTTCTTCAGGTTAACGCTTAAAATATTTCATATGAATGAAATTCCTCGAAAAAAGTTTCAGCGAAGAAAGTTTTACGCTTTTTTTTTTTTTTTTTCCCACAGAAAAAATATCAGAAACAAAAGTTTTTTGTGCAAGAATATTGCTGTAAATTCACTGAAAATTTATTTTATAAATTAAGCATGACTAAATTTGCACGCTTTTACACAAATTGCAGTTATTTTTTATAAAATTAAGAGATATATGTAAATTTAATTACACTTTAACTTCACTAAAGTATCACTTTTAAAATTTCAACATTAACAAAAAAGAGTTTAATTAAAAAGGCGAATAACAAACGTAATATTAATCTGTTTAATAGTTAAAGAGTTGAATTCTGATCCATATAATTCTGTAACTCAAAAATCAGTTTAGAGCACATACTATTAGTTTATTTTAATAGTTTATATTAATGCTGGTGCCATCCATGGATTCAATAGCGATTTGTATAAAGATTCAAAATAAGGGGCGTTGTGGTGGCTTACGATACGCCACTGTATTTAACATACAAATCTACACACAAATATAAAACTTTTATTGTATTTATGTTATTTACTTATTTTACAGGATAAAAGTGAAATTTTCGGAAAGACGATATAGACGCTATGTACCATAGTTTTTATTTACTTTGCAGTAAAATAACTGAATTAAAATTCACAAAAGTTGGTTATTTTTTCCACAACGATATAAATATTAAATTATCAGTCAAGATTAATCAGTTTCCTTTAACTTATATTCCGTTTTCAGATCTATCCACAGCCATCTTCATACTGGACTGGAGAGGGCTTTGGTCTATCAGAGGGGCTGGTTATTATTATTATTTATTTATTTTTCTTTTTTTACCCCAAGCAAAATGTAATAAATTCTAATTCCCTTGCAGCTGTTAATTTTCTTGGTGTGCATAGCTATGAACTCTTAGCTAAAGAGGGCCGGTTAATCCAGTTAGATTTCTCTATATAGTGCGAATTCTCACTCGTTGTATATGTATAAAGTATGTTACCAAATAAACAAACTATGTATTTGACTAATTCTTAAATTACAAAAATCAAAACAAAAAACAAATCTTACTGTGAAATTTTTATAAAATTAAAGATTAAATCGTGCATATTGTGTTCGATTGAATCTATTTATAAATAAAAAGTATATTTAGAATGTATTCAAATTTGCCATCTAAGAAACAGAAAAGTACTATTTTTTTTATTTTATTCGGAAGAAGTTAAAAGTTAAATTATCTAATTAACCAATTAGTTATCAAAATATCTTTTTACTAACAGTTTCAAGAGTTCAAGTAAGGATTACTGTGATAAAATAATTTTAGAAACATAGAATACTTCTTTTATAAATTGCATTACACACGACCAGTTTAAAATATTTCTAATTAAATGAAAAATTTTAGTTAAAGCGTTTAAATATTCATAGGTTTATACATATTTTGAATGCCAGAGATGGTGAACTGTAAAATAATTTTATAAATATTTTGTCATGTCAAACTATTACACAATTAAATATACATTTTAAAAAGTTTCCGTAGTGAATAAAATCCGAAATTTTTTTATCGCCCGAGTCGTAAATCTCTTTTTAAAATATCAATTAAGTCTTATAAATTTTGTAGCTCTATGAATAAAAGTAATTCAATGGGAAATTTTATTTTACATTTATGGCACAAAAGCTTTTGACTCGTGAATTAAAATACCGTTAATTTACATAAAATTTTATTAAATCTGTCTTTAATTTAAATTTGCATTAATGCAATTTGAAAGTTTATAAAGACATACCTTTCGTCCTCACTCCAATTACAAAATCGTATTTGATAAATATACCCCCCCCCCAAAAAAAAAAAATCGAAATTGCAACGAAAGAATATATGTTTAAAATGTATATCCTGTCCTGTAATTTAGCGGGAATGACATTGGGGTGAACAACATGTTACTTGTTAATGGTTTAAAAGCAAGAGCACATTTAAAAGTACTCATAGTGCTTAAAAGACCAACTAGGAGTAAATTTAGATTAATTCATACAGTACTCAAACAGTTAATAGAATTTAAAATACAATAATGTTGTGCAACATTTCATAGAATCAGAATGTCAGGTCAAAAATTCCGACTTCTACTCCAGCTTCAACTCAAAAAGTTATGACTCTGGGTCCGCAGCCATGATTAAAAGTGCACTCCAAACCATTACGAGCATCCATGTCTAAGGACATTTAATGATATATATGTATCATGGGCGCCCATAAGGGGGGGGCAAGATAGGGCACTTGCCCCCCCTAGAGCTTTAGGTTAATGTCTTATGATGTATAGAAATGGCAAAACCAGAACTAAATTTATTAAAAGTTTGAAATTTGCCCCCCCCTAGAAATTTTTTTTGGAGTTTGCCCCCCCCCTAGAAAAATTCCTATGGGCGCCCATGATATGTATCATTAAAATGCTGTTAATAAATAAACTTTAAGGCAATATTTTAAAATTTCTGAGACAGAACAAGTGACTCAGTTTTGGAAATATGTGCCTTATTTTAAAATTATTTTTATTTTTAAATAACGCAGAATGTGGTCATTCAAAATTTGCGCTCAAAATAGTTTCAGTTCTTTTTTATAGGGGGGGGGAGGGGAAGGAAAAGGTGGTTTTAGGGCTAGGGCACAGAGGGGCGAGCTCCCCGAGAGAAAAATATTCACACTAGATAAAATACGTTTCAAATAAAATTGCATAGTTCATGCAATTCTGAATTGGTATTCAAGCTTTGCACACTTACTGAAAAATATTTCTGGATCCGCCCTTGGGAAGGGGGCATAGTATATTTGTACAAATACGTAACAAAAAGCAAGTGCTTAGAATATGTAATTCGATGCTTTAGAGAAATAAACTGACCATAGTTTTAATAATAACATATATTAATTAAAGCTTTTAAACACATTTAAAATATATATATGAATGTAATTTACATATAACTTACTTGAAGCTTGTGGATCTGATGAACTTGAAGGGTTTTCTTCCTCTAATTCAGTAGATAAACATACATTCGAAGAGCAAGAAGAAATATCCTAAGGATTCTTTCTCTTAATTCCTCCTTGTAATTAAACAGGCGCCAGTCGATTTTGTTTATGAAGATCTGAATGCTTAAACTTTTACATAATCATTATCAAAAATATCACGACATAAAGCACACCGTACTTTATATTTTGTGCTTTTGGCACCAACGATGTTCTTTTTAGGAAACATAAAGCCAAAAGTGAAATTAAACTTTTATAAACTTCACAATGATATGCTATGCTGCCGTAACAAGAAAAAAAAAATGCCCACTATTCTAAACTCTTCTCAATGGCACAACTCTATCTCAATGGCACAATGCACAATAAGTGTTGGAAAAGTTATGTACTATGGGTTTACGAAGAAAAACTAAAAATACACGGGATATTTCAACAAACCATTTCTTTCTCATCATTCTGTCACTGAGGACCAATAAAAATACAAAAACCGTATTTCTGAAAAAAAAAAAAATCCCCTATTTTCTTGCAAAGCCATACTTCCCTTCCCTCGAAATTTTTTATCTACCCGACTGGTCTAATTAACGGTCACTGTCTGCCCCATCCCGACCACCCACACCCATATTGTTTGTACTTTTCTATGGTGTCGGCTACAAAATGCCGTAACATGGTGTCAACTGTCATTCTGCTAAACAAACAGCGGGCAACCTACTCCCCTTTAGCACAATCTTCAGTGCAGAAAGTACCCGTTTAAGCAATTAAAAGAGCCTCGAATAGAAAGTGGTGGCACATGTGGTCTCATAAATGTGTCGTTTGAAGAATAGACTGGCACTTTTGTTAACTTAAGATTGATGTCTTACTACAAATCCAATAAAATACCCCCCTGAGAGTGGGATCACAGATTTCAAGTATACACTATTCGAAGTCTCCCCCGACGTCACAGTATTGGAAGATGTAGGAAGTGGCTGTTTTTCGACATGAAAAGGATCGCAGAGATAAGAGATGAATGAAAACGGAAAGTAGCTTTAGCCATTATTCAGAAGTTCTGAGGAATATACCCCCCCCATGAGCTATCTCCCAGAAATGTAAACATTTCCGCTTCAATCTCCAATATTCATTTGCCTTTCATGTGTATTAAAAAAGCACAAAATTAATTTTTTTAAATCGCAAAATCAAAATTAAAACTCAGCTAAAAAATATATTTCTTCTTATGAAAATTCCCCGACGAATTAATCAAATAGCCCCGATGGGGGGTCACAAGTTCCCCGACAGGGGGCACGTGCCCCCCCGGACCCCCCCCCATTGGCGCCACCCCTGATTCGGGGCAGAACGAGCAGACGGAAAGACTTTCTATTTCATTTTGCATTCACTGTCGCTTTATATCTAGGCAATGATGAACAGTAAAACACTTCAATATTCGATATAAAATGTCGCATATTGCTACAATTTTGCTTTATTATGAAAAACGCTCAATCAAAGTTAATCTCAGCGTTTAGTTAATTAAGAAAGTAATTAAGTATGCTAAATAATAATAATCTAAAAATGCTTCATTCTTACTAATTTTTGTTGAATCTTGCTAAAATTTGGTTGAAGTGTCCTTCGTAAGTGTTTGATGATCTGTACTTGCATTATTTTATTTAATTTTATCTCAGATTTATAAAACCCGCTTAAGAAATTCTCGAAGGGGATGAAACGCAAAAACTTCTTAGGCGGTAAAACTTCTTAAACGAAATTAATTTTTTGAAAGACAAAATTCAGTATAAATATTCAGGAAATTTTTTTGGCATTATTAAGATATTTCATAAATAATATAAATTTAGATTTACTTCAAAATTTAAATTGTTTTATACTTGAAAAATTAGTTAAAAAATTGAAGCAACATAATTAGGTACGTAAGCATGCATCACTAGAAGAGATTGTGCAGGGAAAAAAATCCTTCATTTTTTTTAAAGTTCAATATTTAATAGATAACAATCCAGTAATCTTACGTTTTAAAAACTTCTTTAAGCACATCTTCAACCCTTTTATTAACACGACTCAAAAGTTTCTAGTCCTTTTACAGCATCCGAAAAAGTAAGAAGTTACCTTAGTTTTACTCATTTCTTCACATTCTCTAACCTCAAACATTTCATCCACTGTAAGCGATACAATTTTTTTCTGCCATAAACATTGAATTTTACAAACAGCAAAGCAAGAAAGAGAGAAGAAAAATAAATAAATAAAAGGTGCTTGTAAACACGTTCTGAAAGAAGTTAAAGAAAACTTTTTAAACGGGAAAATATTTGGAACGAACTTTTTTCGTCCAGCAAGATGGCGGACGAACGAACCTGCAGTTTAAAAACGCGGATACAGAATAATAATTCGAAACCTACCAGTAGACGAAATCAACGCTTAAGAACACTGTGATAGAAAAACACAAAAAAAATTTACACTACCTGCATTCGAACCCAACAAACAGAGGAAAACATCAGTTAAAGAACACAGTTAAAGTATAATACTAGACTATGGACATTCCCCCCATTCAAACCCAAACTCCAGACGAAACAATGGTATAAGAAAACAGTTAAAGAATAATACTACAAAATGGACACTTCCTGGATTCTAAATAATTATCATGAATTACCGATGATTCTTACTGGAGATTTTAATGCTAATTTTCGCTATCAAGAATCTCGCCGTCAGTTGAATTTTAAAAGAAAAATTTGATCTAACTATCAATAATTTTCGACTTCAATCAGCAACGCCTTTCGGTACAACGATAGATGCAGTATTTTCAAGAAAATTAGCAAATTTAGAGAGTAAAATTTGTTTCACATTATAGTTACACAAATCTATAATTTCATACATAAAAAAATTATGACATTCAAGTACCTATTTCCAATGACTAATATGAATATAATCTTTGCATAGCCAAATACATTTATATAATCTTTGTAAAGTACATGAAAAATAAATATAATTAAATTATAATATGATCTTTATTTTAAGTTAAAGTTTAATCATTTCAGTGATATCGTCGTAAACGTCAAAGAAGTTTTACTTCAATCGCGCGTAAAGATTACACTCACACACTTTTTTTTACGTGCAATTCAAACAAATAAATTTTCAGTCATGAAACCATTCTTCGAGTTCGACCGTAGATGAGTAACATTCATGCTTGTAGCAGAGAGCAGCGTCTCACTCCTGCGAACATTTCATCTGTCTAAGAGAACCATCAAGGGTAATAATAACAATTTCAAAATTAGAAAGATTTTCAAAATCGTGAGCAGTCGTTTTGCATATTTCCTTTAAATCATGTGTACGAACCAAGGAAGTTATGAACTCACGGGTCATTTGGACCTCTGACTACATATTAAATTTTCTACCCTTGATATTCTTACTACAAAAAACTTAGAGAGATGGAAGAAATATTTTCCTTGAAAATAATATTTATTTCTTTTAACTCTCGCAAGCGAAATGAATAAAAGGCGAAAACTTCGGAACCTACAAATAGCGTTTTTCATTTTGCAGAAAGTCCCTTAAAAACGCGCAAAAAATAAATCGCAATATTTCCGGAAATTATCATAGAAAATTGGTGAAAATTTACATTTAGGGTAATTTGAAGGTTTTCTTTCGTTTAATAAAGTCTAAATATAGTGTTACCATTGAGAAAAACGAAGTCGATGCAGAATTAAATATGAAGACGACTTCTCATGCAAATTACAGTTATTACAATTAAATTAAAGTATGCGTTATTTGTAAACGTATGGTATATGTAACTTTTCTGTATGACGAACGATGGCGAAACAAAGAGCAAGTGGGAATTTTTTTTCCCGCAGCTGTACATACAGTTCCGATACAAAGCTATGTGCTTTGTATCCGAACTGTATATGATGAGGTATAGATCATATTTGGAATTTTACTTTTAAACTTTAATATACCCTCATTTCAAATGTTCAAAGATTTCAAATGCTTTAAATTGAACCAAAATGCTAACCAAAGTGTGATGACTCTCACACTTCTTGTTATGCCTTCCCAGCATCAAATTTCAAATATTCTTGTACCTGCAGGGAGATCAGTAACATAATATTAATTTTCTTACTTTTTAAAATGTGCTATCTTCGAAATACCTTATATATAATAAAATAATAAATAACAAACAACAGTTTTTGAGAGTAAGTATTTATTTTTAATCCATTAGCAAATTAAAGCTGCGTAAAAAAATGTCCCACTTATACTTTATTCAGCCGTCATTCGTCGTACAGCAATGTTATATATACCAATCGTTTACGATTGTCGTACACTTTAATTTGCTATACATAAAAACTGCATAAGGGACAGTCTCCATATTAAAATTCGCACAAACTTTTTTTTCCAATAGCAACACCTAGATTTCACTCCATATTTCAAAAATTTAGCTTATTTTAACCCCGGATACCCATTTTCAATAAATTTGAACTGAAAATGAGTGAGTTATGAGCACTCAAAATCACCCTCTCAATATGTTAAAATATTTCTTCATACTTTAATTCATATCTCATATAATATTGATATTAAGAAGCTGACTTTTATTCGTACTATTAGAACTAAACGACCCAAACATAATTTACTCTTATTATAAATTTTAATAAAGTATTAATATGAATTATGAATTATTAAACTAATATTAAAAAATTATGAATAGCAACCTAGCCAAATTTTGATGGCAATAGATGCAGAAAACAATGTTACATGGCTGTGCAAAATTTCAAATTTTTATGTTCGGTACTTTAATTTATATTATTTAAAATGTGTTATTTTCATGAGTTAAGGGACCATATATAAATTTATTTAGTGACATTTTTTTGAAAATTGCGTAAAGTAAACGTAAATTAGATTTCTTTTGTCCAAAAACATAGTAAAAAAAGCGGTATTTTAAAAATATCAAATTTTGAAGCATATAAATTAAGAGTTTTTTACATTTTTATGGTGATTCTATAAAGCGTCTATTGTTGCGTCCACTACCATATCCCCAAACAAAATATTTTCCATGTATAGAATTAGATGCAGTAGATGTATGTCTTCCAATACAACGTTCGATTTCAGAAAAACTAACATCCTCAACATTCCAGGCACCAATTTGACCTTCTTATAATATTGGAAACATCAGGTCTTTGGACTTCCGCATACTTTATCGAATATTCAACAAACTTTCAAAATCACGTTTTTCTGTCTAAATTTTAATCTGACTATAAATTAAAATTCCGCCAACAGTCTTACAAGAATATTGCACATTGCAGACGATAATATTAAATGAAGAAAGTGAAATAACATATACAATGATAATATTGGATCGGCAAAAAAGTAATTGCGTTTTTGAAGTAAAAATTCTTTAGGCGCAACTAGGGAGTAACTCAGATTTTTTTTCTGACGGAAGTAACGCTCAGTAAAGGAAGTGACGTATCTTTTTTCCCCTTGCTACCTTCATTTGCGGAACAGCTCTCGGGTGTTCGTTCCTGCGAACGTCGACTGTGCTCCCTTTGCGTCGAGATTACTCCCTACCTGTTTTTAAGCAAGATCTTGTCTGATGACTCTGTTCAGTGGATAAGTGGACCGGCTCTTGTCAGAGCCAGTGTGGGAAGCCTTTCGCTGAACAGGCGGCGATCCTACTGACTGTCTCTCACTGTTGTTACAGGCGGCGACCCAACCCGTCACCTCCGTTAAACAAGGCCTACGCACCGAACACAGAAAGTGGCACAATGTTGCATTCCGTGGTCCAAGCACCGTTGCTTTACTCACATGTTTTCAATGGAATTATTACAATATTTAATGGAATTATGAGTTAAAACTTGACATGATTGGTTGCCATGATACATAAATATTGTTTGTCTGTACTTAAATAGTATGTAATCTTTTAATATTGCTCATGTGTTTTTGAGTTATTTATAATAATGAGCCAAATGTAAATTTTTAAACAGAATAATACTTCGAGCAAAACCAGCAGAAGAAGACAAAAGTTTAAGAACACTGCCATAGAAAAACGCAATAATACACTCAACGTCCCTTCGATACTAACCGATAGAAGAAAGCACCAGTTTAGGAACACAGATAAAGAAAAATATCACAACATAGACATTCTCTCGATTCAAACCCTACGGGAAAACGTTTTAAGAAAACAGTGAAAGAATAATACTTAAACACGGACACTTCCTGGATGCTAACCCGATGGAACAACGGTTTAAGAACAAGGGTATGTAACATCACAAAGAAACAAACACTGACTGCAAAGGGTTTAAGAACAAAATAAAAGATTAACAAATGGACACTCCGTGGATTCTAACCCAACCTCAAGACGGAGCAACGGTTTAACACGGGGATGGAACATTACAAAGAAACGGACCCTGGCTGCAATCAATCCCAAACAATAGACAGAATCTGCAGTTTAAAAACACGGATACAGAATAATAATGCGAAACCTACCAGCGGACGAAATCAACGCTTAAGAACACTGTGATAGAAAAACACAAAAAAAAATTACACTACCTGCATTCGAACCCAACAAACAGAGGAAAACATCAGTTAAAGAACACAGTTTAAGTATAATACTAGACTATAACATTCCCCCCATTCAAACCCAAACTCCAGACGGAACAATGGTATAAGAAAACAGTTAAAGAATAATACTACAACATGGACACTTCCTGGATTCTAAATAATTATCATGAATTATCGATGATTCTTATTGGAGATTTTAATGCTAATTTTCGCTATCAAGAATCTCGCCGTCAGTTGAATTTTAAAAGAAAAATTTGATCGAACTATGAACACTTTTCGACTTCAATCAGCAACGCGTTTCGGTACAACGATAGATGCTGTTTATTCAAGAAAATTAGCAAATTTAGAGAGTAAAATTTATGTTTCACATTATAGTTACCACAAATCTATAATTTCATACATAAAAAATTATGATGACATTCAAGTACCTATTTCCAATGACTAATATGAATATAATCTTTGTATAGCCAAATACATTTATATAATCTTTGTAAAGTACATGAAAAATAAATATAATTAAATTATAATATGATCTTTATTTTAAGTTAAAGTTTAATCATTTCAGTGATATCGTCGTAAACGTCAAAGAAGTTTTACTTCAATCGCGCGTAAAGATTACACTCACACACTTTTTTTTACATGCAATTCAAACAAATAAATTTTCAGTCATGAAACCATTCTTCTAGTTCGACCGTAGATGAATAATATTCATGCTTGTACTCGGAAGAGCAGAGAGCAGTGTCTCACTCCTGCGAACATTTCATCAGTCTAAGAGAACCATCAAGGGAAATAGTCAATAACAATTTCAAAATTAGAAAGATTTTCAAAATCGTGAGCAGTCGTTTTGCATTTTTCCTTTAAATCATGTGTACGAACCAAGGAACTTATGAACTCACGGATCATTTGGACCTCTGACTACATATTAAATTTTCTACCCTTGATATTCCTACTACAAAAAACTTAAAGAGAAATGGAAGAAATATTTTCCTTGAAAATAAATATTTATTTCTTTTAACTCTCGCATGCGAAATGAATAAAAGGCGAAAAGTTAGGAACCTACAAATATCGTTTTTCAGTTCTTTAAAATAAGTTCTTTAAAAACGGTAAACATTGTGAAGTGTAGACTTTAATGAATTCTAGTACTAAAAACATCCATTTAGGTATACATAATTGGCAACATTAAAACTTCAGATGTAGAAAGATTAAAACAAGAGAAAAACTTTTAATGTTAAAAAAATCTTATATTTTGTATATTTACAGTATAGTTTAATTGAACTTGAAAAATATTACATATACAATTGCTACCAAAGAAATAGAGGGTGGTGTGGCTGGCGACATCATTGAAAAAAAAATTGTGCTTTTCCTTTAAAAAGTTAGAGCAGGATTTAACTTGTGTAAAAAAAATCATTAAGTAGCATTCTCAGTATTTAGCCATCAATAACTTTACTTACTAGCTTTTAATTTCAACAATTAATATCATTTTCTATCTAATCTAACCATATCTAACAATTCTTTTAGTGACATAAAAAACTCATTTCCTGGACAAAAAAAAAAAATTAGATTTGTAGCAATAATCAATTTTTACTTTAACGACATTCGAGACTTTGAAAAACAGTGAACTTCTTAAACATCTAAACACATTAGAAAGCGTAATAAAACTGGCATTTTATGTAAAATTGGTAAAAACTAAACATCAAATTGGTAAACGTCCCCACTAAAAATAATCTTAAGATTTTCTTTAAAAAAGAAACTGCAGAAAATCTCAAGTTATTTGGGACTCGAAATCTGAAGAATATCTGCAGAATATAATCAGCTTGAATAACTTAAGATTTTCTGCAGTTTTTTTCCCCTTATTACATTCTGCAAATATTCTTCAGATTTAAGAGTCCCAAATAACTTAAGATTTTCTGCAGATTTTTTCCCCCTTATTACATTCTGCAAATATTCTTCAGATTTAAGAGTCCCAAATAACTTAAGATTTTCTGCAGTTTTTTTAGTAGCTGTTTTATTCTACAGATATTCTTAAGAATTTAATGGACCAAATAACTTAAGAATATCTGCAGAATAATACAGCTACTAAATAAACTGTAAAAAATCTTAAGAATTTAATGGGCCAAATAAGATTTTCTACAGCATTATTATTATTATTTTAAAGATTGAAGTTTTAAACTAAACAATTCTAATTTAAGGCGATTCATTTTTTAAAATGTTGCATTTCACTTTAGATATTCAGATTTCTTAAAATATATTATAATACATTTTAATTTTACATTAGACTTGAAAACTGAAATATTCAATTTTGGTTATAGTTTGTTTGGTCAGTGGCAAGATAATCCCCTTGTTAAATGTACTTTAGATTACTGATAGATATATTTCATCATGTAAATTTGATTCTTTTGTGTAATTGAAAAAAATTGCAGATATAAAAATTTCAATTAAAAGCATAAGTGAGCTATTAAAACCAATTGCTCAAAACATCAAAATATACCCAAAGTACACATTTTGTAATTTTAAAATAAATAAAGATAACAATTTGTACTTACAATTATTTTAAGTATATAGAAAAGCTATCTAAGTGAATGTACACCTGCGGAAAAAAAGGCCCACTTGCTCTTTATTTCGCGATCGTTCGTCGTATAGCAAAGTTATATATACCATTCGTTTGAGAATAACGCGTACTTTAATTTACTATTAATTTAATTTGCATAAGGGGCCGTCTTCATATTTAATTCTGCATCAACTTCGTTTTTCTCAATGGCAACCCCATATTTTAACTTTATTAAACGAAAGAAAACCTTCAAATTACCCTAAATATAAATTTTCACCAATTTTCTACGAGAATTTCCGGAGATATTGCGAATTCATTTTTGCGCGTTTTTAAGGGACTTTCTGCAAATTGAAAAACGCTATTTATAGTTTCCGAACTTTTCGCCTTTCATTTATTTCGCTCGCGAGAATTAAAAGAAATTAATATTATTTTCAAGGAAAATATTGTTCCCATCTCTCTTAAAGTTTTTTGTACCGAGAATATCAAGGGTAGAATAGAATATTTAGTCTGTGGTCCAAATGACCCGTGAGTTCATAACTTCCTTGGTTCGTACACATGATTTAAGGTCAAAATGCAAAATGACTGCTAAGGATTTTGAAATTGTTATTCAGTGTTTCCCTTGATGTTTCTCTTAGACAGCTGAAATGTTGGCAGGAGTTAGAGGCTGCTCCCTGCTCTTCTGACTACAAGCATGAATATTGCTCGACTCAGCTATGGTCGAACTTAAAGAATGGTTTCATGATGGAAAATTTATTTGTTTGAATTTCATGTAAAAAACGCAATTACTTTTTTGCCGACCCAATATTATCACTGTGTTTGTTATTTCACTTTCTTCATTTAATACTATCGCCTGCAATGTGCAATATTCTTAAGACTTTTGGCGGTATTTTAATTTATAGTAAGATAAAAAATTTTTTACAGAAAAACGTGATTTTGAATGTTTGATAAAGTATGGGGAATTCCAAAGAACTAATGTTTCCGATATTAAAAAAAGTCACATTCATGCCTGGAAAGTTGAGGATGTTAGTTTTTCAGAAATAGGACGTTGTATTAGAAGACATACATCTACTGCATCTAATTCTATAGCTGGAAAATATTTTATTTGGGGGAATATGGTATCGGACGTAACAATACACGCTTTATAGAATCCCCAACCAACTGTAAAAACCTCTAATTTATTTGCTTCAAAATTTGATAATTTTAATACTGGTATCTTTTACTGTGTTTTTGCACAAAATAAATCTAATTTACAATTATTTTATGCAATTTTCAAAAAATTTTCACTTAATAAATTTATATATGGTCCCTTAACTCATGAAAATAACACATTTTATTTAATATAAATTAAACTACTGAACGTAAAAATTTGAAATTTTGCACAGCCATGTAATATTAATTTCTGCATCTATTTCCATCGAAATTTGGCTAGGTCGCTATTCATAATTTTTTTTTAATATTAATTTAATAATTCATAATTCATATAAATGATTTATTAAAAATCATAATAACATTAAATTATGTTTGGGTCGTTTAGTTCTAATAGTACGAATAAAAATCAGCTTCTTACTACCTATATTATATGAGATATGAATTGAAGCATGAAAAAATATTTTAATATAGGGGGAGGGGGATTTTGGGTGCTCATAACTCACTCATTGTCTGTCAAAATTTATTGAAAATTGGTGTCCGGGGTTAAAATGAGCTAAATTTTTGAAATATGAAGTGAAATTTAGGAGTTGCTGTTGAGAAAAAAAAAGTTGGTGCGAATTTTCATGTGTAGATGGCCCCTTATGCAATTTTTATGCATAGCAAATTAAAGTGTGCGTCAATCGTAAACGATTGGTATCTGTAACTTTGCTATGTGCGACGAACGACGGCCGAAAAATGTACAAGTGGGCCTTTTTTTTTTCCGCAGCTGTACATATTTACGAACATAACTGAGCAAATAAATAACCAAATATCACTTACCTTATAGGCATACAACTATTTGTATATATTTACTAAAATGACATATTTAGCTTGTCTTTGATTTAAGACAAGCTTTTCCCACAAAAATTTCAGGTATAACATGGGCATCTTGAAACCACTCTTGTAATGGGCGCCCCATTTTTACACAGATGCTGGGTCTATTATTATATTTCATTCAAATATTCAGATGTTTTAAAACTTCCTATTTCACTCATACACATTTATATTTTTAAAAATCTATACTTTTATTTTAATATTATTCTTGAAATTTTAAATACTTAGTATGCCAGTGGACAGAACAACCCTAGTTTTTCTACTTTGAATACATATTTCATCACATAATTTTAATTACTTTGTTTAGCTGATAAAACACACATAGCTTTTGATTATAAAAGTAAGTCAGCTATTAAAATTGTGCGCTAAAAATATAGCTAAAGTTATGAGATCACACCATCAGTATAAAGAAGGGGAAAGATATAGTTAAAAAATTGCAATTAATTGAAATAATTGATAAAATATACTCCAGTTAACACTAAACATAACTCTCAATGGACAATTTATGTAAACCATGTTATTTCAGAGATCCCATTTTTCTGTAATACATATATGTGTATGCTCAGGGACTGATTTACGGGGAAGCATTCAGGGCACATGCCCTGGTCCAATGATTTTTAGGGGCCCCCCAAACTTCATTTTGTGTAATCATAATAACTACTAAAGTTATCTCTCAAAAGTAAAATTTCTGATTACTTACTTCATTTCATCAACAATAAAAATTAAATTAAAAATTTTGAAATGATAAAAATTATGCATTCGACTCGATAGGACACCTCAGCATGCTCCTCCTCTTATCGTTTCTAAGGTGTGTGACAACTTTGAATACCCATAAAAACATTTCAAAATTGAAACATTCATAAAAGTGGTATTTGTCGTGACATTTTACTGATTTGTAAATGTTTACATATGGTTAACTTAGTTTAGTATGGCTAACTTAACTAACTTACATATGGTTAAATATTTATACCTCTGTATTATTATTTATTATTTCATGGTTTCAGTTTTACAATTGTTATTATGTGCTATCTCTTAATGTTTTACTTGGGATTCCATATTAAGTAAGTTTAGCTATTTTATATTATATATATATATATATATATATATATTGAATACTGCAGTGTGTGTGTGTGTGTGTGTATATATATATATATATATATATATATATATATAGTGAAAAATTTTTGTATTTCTGCAGCTTGGTGCAGAAAACATGACAAAATTCTACCGGGTAAAAAATTCACCAGCACACACACACAAAAGAAAAGTTGCTTGTAAATCGGACGTCACCTACTACCGGCATATATTTCGACCCGCTGAATCCGAATTTTAAGTCAGTTTAAGCCGTACACCCTCGAGTATAGACTAAATTTAAAAAATAGCATAAATTGGACAAATGGTAATTAAAAAAAATTATGAATCTAAACCAAGCATAATTCTTATGTATTTCGATCCGCTGAATACAAATTTAAAGTGTATTTAGATTATAAACCGTTCTGCAATTTTCTCAGATTTTAAAATCTGAGAAAATCGCTCTTCTTACTCTGTTTATACATCATTTTTTAGAGATATTACTATTTTTTTGCATTTTCAGATTTTATACTTATATTTTACGCATAAAAAAATACAAGAAACGCATTTAATAATATTTTATAGATTTTTTTCAGTTTTTTTAAACTGTAACTTTTTCTATTTTATCAGTTTTTTGCGATTTTTTGAGAGTTTGAGGGATTCAAAGCCAAATATATTTTAGATTTGGGTTAAGCAAATCAAATTACATAAAAATCCTCTTTGATTTGGGTCAACAAATTTTTTTTCATTAATACAATGATGATTTTTTCCTTTTTTTAACATTTTACAAGTTTTTTTTTTTCATGTTTTTGAGATTTAGAACGGTTTATAATCTAAAATACATTTTAAATTTGTATTCAGCGGATTGAAATACATTAGAATTATGCTGGGTTTAGATTCATAAATGTTTTTAATTACCATTTATCCAATTTACGCTATTTTTTCAATTTACTCGATACTCGAGGGTGTATGGCTTAAACTGACTTAAAATTCGGATTCAGCAGGTCGAAATACATGCTGGTAGATAGGTGGCATCCGATGTACAAACAGCTTTTTTTTGTGTATGTGCCAGTGTTATCAGTAAAATTGTGTTTCAATTATTATTTGAAGTTGTATTGAAAAACCTCAATTATCTGGAAAATTCGAATAATCGGAACATTTATGAATGATCTTTTAATCAAATTACAGTAAGTTAAAAAAAATTCAAGCAATGGAACATTTTGAATTTCCTAAGACAGTTCAAAAATCTGTTTTGAGATTTTAAAGAATTGAAATAAAAACTAAATAAAGAATTATCAGAAAATTTGTCATTTAATGACACTATAATTTAACTGTGGGTTTGGGTACTTTTCATTATTATTTAAAAAAATATTTGTAAGATACAGTTGGACACCAATTTAACGAATTCATTGGGATCGATAATTTTGTTCGTTAAAAAGGGGTCCAAAACAGAAAATAAAAATTTTTCGCACTTAACTTATGAAAAAGCTTACGTATCCATAATTTTAAAAGGCATAATTTTTATTTATCATATAAAAATGCAGCAAAGTATTACATAAATTTAAGATCTTCTTTAATGCCTGCAGTTTTTTTTTTTTTCTTCTTGAAGAGTAGAAAACAATTTTCACAATCATAGTTTACAATTTTACTATTTTCAATTAACAGTACACAGTCTACAACGAAGTACAAGCAGTATGCAGACCAACTAAGTCTGTGTATTCACAAAATCTTGGTACACCAATTCCTTTCAGACAGCTCCGTTAGAATATACAATGGTATGAGATCTGGCAATCATGGTGGCCATAGAACTGGACTTCCGCATCATATGCAGTGTTTGGGGTAATCCACATTTAAAAAATTATATTACACGAGCACAGATTGACACTATGGTATGTCATCAAGGGCATCAGGTTGAAATACTAAGTTTTGCCAGAACTGTTCTGGTGACAGACATGGTCTAAGCAGGCGAGTATGGAAGCAAACACATTTACTGACCAGTGTTCCTGAGGGTGTCTATTCAAATTCAATTAACTGGCTAGTGTTTGTATGTTTACCTTGGTGGAGTGTGTTACATGCTCTAACAGAATTGTGTAGAAGGAGCTTTACGTACGAGCAGTCTTCAGACATGGCACACAACATCATTGCGGAATAACAAGCAGTGGAGCGGCTGATTTGAACGGGGGTGTTGTCTACAAACCTTCTCAAGAATCTGCGACAGGCATCACACGTTTTCTGCAACCAGGGTCACTGACAGTGCAAGTTCGTCAACTCCGTCTTAGAAGTATACTTCTAGACGGAGATGTTCAGAAAATTATTCGTACATACAATGTACAGCTGCGGAAAAAAAAGTCCCACTTGTACTTTCGGCCGTCGTTCGTCGTACAGCAAAGTTACAGATACCAATCGTTTACGATTGACGTACACTTTAATTTGCTATGCATAAAAATTGCATAAGGGGCCTTCTACATATTAAAATTCGCACCAACTTTTTTTTTCTCAATAGTAACCCCTAGATTTCACTTCATATTTCAAAAATTTAGCTCATTTTAACCCCGAATACCCATTTTCAAAATATTTATACTGAAATTGGGCGAGTTATGAGCTTCCAAAATCCCCCTCCCCATATGTTAAAATATTTTTTCATACTTCAATTCATATCTCATATAATATTGGTAATAAGAAGCTGATTTTTATTCGTACTATTAGAACTAAATGACCCAACCATAATATAATGTTATTATGATTTTTAATAAAATATTAATATTAATTATGAATTATTAAATTAATATTCAAAAAAATTACGAATAGCAACCTAGTAAAATATCGATCTAAATAGATGCAGAAAGTAATATTACATGGCTGTGCAGAATTTCAAATTTTTACGTTCAGTAGTTTAATTTATATTAAATAAAATATGCTATTTTCACAAGTTAAGGGACCATATATAAATTTATTAAGTGACAATTTTTTGAAAATTGCATAAAATAAACGTAAATTAGATTTATTTTATGCAAAAACACAGTAAAAGATACCGGTATTAAAAAATATCAAGTTTTGAAGCAACTAAAATAGAGGATTTTAGAGTTTGATGGTGATTCTATAAAGCGTCTATTATTGCGTCCGCTACCATATTCCCACAAATAAATATTTTCCAGCTATAGAATTAGATTCAGTAAATGTATGTCTTCTAATACAACATCCTATTTCTTAAAAACTACCCAAGTAGCACAAACTTGTTCAAAAGCCGTAATTTCTACGTTCAGCTAGCACGTTACCATCCCGTACAGATTTACGGTGTCGCATACGTCAGAATGTCCGGGCAAAGCACGTACAATGATCGTCGAAATCTGGGTCCAGATCAGTGTTCTCCACACGTACTTAAAACGTTGTATAGCTGCTTAAGCAGGACGTACTTAAAACGTTGTGTATCTGCTTATGCAGGACGTACTTAAATCGTTGTGTAGCTGCTTATGCAGGACGTACTTAAAACGTTGTGTAGCTCCTTATGCAGCTATAATCGATATTTTACAGCTTTTTTTTTTAAATAAATTACTCCGCTTATCTGAATCAACGGCTAATTAATAGGATTAATGCTCCTTATTAAAATTTTGTAAAAACGGTGTTCTGATTTAGAAATATATTACAACATTGTTTGTGCAACTTTCATTTAAATACTGACTGATGTATAAGTATTTTATGTATATATATTAGTTATTGATTATTTACTTTCTATTCTATTCAAGTTATTCATTATTTATTTTCTATTCTATTCAATATCTAATTTTTATGTCAAACATATAACCTTTAAAAATTCTTGTTTTATATTATTAAAATTTTATAAATATTGAGAGGTAAGAGAGCTCTTGAGGAAATGGCTACTTTTTTTATTTTTTACTGCCATTGGAAATAAAAAAATAATTTGCAATTGGAAAAATATGTAACTCTAATAAACTTAGGAATTTCAGAGAAAATGAAAAAAAATTATATATATATATATATATATATGTGCTGTCCTGTTCTTGGTTTTTTTTTAAATAATAATTAAAAAAATATTTGTGTTTTGATGTTATATTTGTTTTTTGTTTGTTCTGTTTTCTATTATTTCTCTTTTTTGTGTGTGTTTGTATTCTTTTCTTCTCATTTTATTTATTTATTATTTATTTTTGTATTTCTTTATCAAAATCCCAGGAGTTTCCCTGAAAAACCAGTAGAATTGGTTGCTATACAATGTGCCCTTTTTGTTGGTGTATTATTAGAATGTTATTATTTATTTTTGTACTTCTTTATCAAAATCCTAGGAGTTTCCCTGAAAAACCAGTAGAATTGGTTGTTATACAATGTGCCCTTTTTGTTGGTGTATTATTAGAATGTACTTTCACACTGACATAAAATTATTTTCAATTGTAGTTACAAATAAGGCACATGCAGATTTTAAGTTTTGTACTTAAATTTTTTTTTATTGTATGCATATAAAATAATGTTCATAAAATGCACTCCTCCAATTAAAATGACAAAGCCGAAACTTTTGGCATGCATGTATATTGTCACCAAACTACTAATTTCAAGGTTTTTACACATTTAATGAAATGAAATTCCCAGTCTTTTTTTCAATTTTCCCCACTGCTTTTATAGGTAAAAAAAATAGTTATTTTATACACTGTTATACAAAATACCTATTTTAAATTGGAAAATAATATTATTTAACTACATTAAAAATTTAAAATATTACCAACCAATGGATCAATTTTTACTCTTAAGACACAGGAGATTTCAACAAAGGAATGTTAAAAGAAAAGTATTCAGTTGTAAGATTGATATTAAAATGAATGTGCGACGATTTTCTGAAAAAATTCAGGAACTTACGAACTTTTTAGTATATGGCAAACTTTAAACAAAGTTTACATTAATCAATTGATTTATGTCTCATAAATCAATTTACTGCATTGCAGAGTAAATACTTTTTTTTTAACATACTATTAACGTATCAGCTTTGCTAAAAATTTTAATACTCACAGGCTTGACGACTTATTTATTTATTCTTTTCATACTACATCAAATCTAGAGTGCAGATGGCAATTATGTCACGTATACCTAATTTAGCACACACAAACATTTGAAAAAAAAAAAACCTTCTTGGTACTTTACCTTAATTTATTTTCCTAATCTAGATGATATAAATCAATGTCAATAAAGCCGAAAGAAGAAAAAAAGAATGTTTTCTGAAAATGGAGTTAAGTTATCTCAAACAAAAGAAATAAGATTGTCAATTTTTTAAATATTTATTCGTCAATTTTTAAAATATTTAAAATATTATACACAAGCAAATTGAATTTTAAAGGAGCTTTTTCTTCTTATAATTCTGTCTGAATGTAGCATGTTTGAGCCAGTTTTATTATATCTTCTACGATTTTCGACACTACTTCCTTCATTAGCGGATGTTCCCTTACAGCAACTAAAAGAAAAAACAAATTGCATTATATTTTTATGACAAAATTGTACAATCGATACCAATACAATAAAGTTTGTTTATATGTAAAGGGAAATCTGGAACTCTGTAAATGAAAAACCGTATTTAAGTCCTTCAACTGACAGCCATTTTAAATACTCAAGCAAATACAAAAGAAATTGAATTCATCTGTGATTAGCCAGATGATATAAGTATTCAATGTACATTCATGGAATGACAACCACATTGCTCCCACGACCAAATTTAAAAAATGAAACTTACATATCCTCTTCAGACCCAACAAAAATCTTGCATGTCAAATTTAAGAGCAATCTCTTAATTAAAAAAAAAAAAAAAAAACTATTAACATTTAAAAATGACTAGTAAAAAGTGCATTTTGAAATCATTTTTCGAATAAAATCTTCATTCAGAATCACAATCTCAGTAGTAAAATACTGTTATGATCCATAAATGAAGACTAACAAGACACTTTCAAAGGTAAAGGATGTTTTAACTCTTTGGCTCCCAGGCCCAAGGAAACTTCACATCCATTGGTTCTGAGAGAAATAGCCGGAAAATGCCTCCCCCCCCCCATCTAACGAAAGCGAGCACATTCATCACTAGTTTTTGACAATCGGGAACTTCCCTTTTTGAAGGGGTGATATTCCGAAGAAGGTCTAATGTAACTGCTTTTAACAACAGATTGACATTGGAATGTAACTTGTAGTGTGTAGTCCTGCTACGTTAACTTGACAATCGGTCACGTGAATTTGGTGAGTCCACTGGGGAAATTAGGCAACAGGTTTTCCTTCGGGATAAAATCAGGTAGCCGTATTTGGCACCTTATTGCGGATACAGGAAATTTCTAGCACAATGAAGAATGAGCATGCAGGGCAGGTGTGCCCTTTTATTCGCTTTCAATCTGGGGAGTGGGAGACCAGATGATCACCAGAAATTCTCCCCACTTGGCGAAAGAAGCTACAACCAATTATGCAGTAGCACATAGTAACTTTTCAATGAGCGACCCCTCTCTAGGATTGAAATCACCTAAGGTCGACTGCCAAGTTAAGGCAGCCAAACTATACTTGCAGCTCACTTTCTAAGTATGAACGTTCAAGAAAATAAATAAATGCAATCTGTCTTGAAATGCTAAAATGTTATATATATATATATATATATATGTGTGTGTGTGTGTGTGTGTAAAGGAGGCACTTATATTAGAGTGGTCTTGAAGCATAGAATTGTTTAATGCCATAATTTAAATAATGATGTTTTAGATTAGAGTTTTCCTTTCTTTTTCCCTCTCGTTTCAGCAATCACAGAAACAACCCCCCTCCTTCAATGATAATAGGCAATGGTGCAGTTTTCCATTTATTTCAAAAATCAACTACTCAAACTAATCAAAAAAGCACTAATTTTACAAATGCCTGTCAAGTAGTTATAAGTTTTTGTGAATGTACTGTGAATAATTATAATTTTAAGTAACTATGAATAATTGCGTAAAATTAAATATCGAACATTTCTGTTAAATCGTTAGGTTATGCTGTTAGTTTATTATACTTAATTTTTCTCGTCAATTAGTTGACATTTATTTATTTACTTTAAGTTATCAATCAATTTTTATTCTTATATTGATTTTTCAAGATTTGATCAGTAATTGCGTACATTTTCTTATTTAAAAATTTTTTGTTTTTGTTTTAAAAGGGCCGATTCTATTTCACAATTTTTAAATTATGAAATGTTTATCTTCATTGCCAAATATCAATGCAAAATAGTTTACACTGTGATTAGTATACTTTATCTAAAAGCATGTTCTCCATAAGCATATTTTGCAAATATCACACTCCCATGAGCTTTGAACAAAATGTCCCATTTTTGTTTTTACATTACTTTTACGGCATTTGGGGCAAGTTTTTTTTACTCCCATTAATTTTTATTCTTTATGCTCATGTTCATAAAATCCTTCAGTTACTGAAATATCTCTTTTTCTAGAAGAAAAGTTTCTCACTTATTGTTCAATCAATTTCATTTGAAAATCACGCAAAGTAGGTGGTTTTCGTTCCTCTGGAAAGTTCGTCACCATCATGATTATAAAGGAATTAACAATTGCTGTATCCAGCAAAAACCAAAAAAGGTAGTACCAGCATTTCAACGATTTTCTGGCTACACTGCAGTACTTTCTTCTTTGGTCAGCCAAGTCTACACCTCCCATACATTTATTATACATTTTGAAAGCTTCAGGGCATACTACTTGATTTCTTTTCCTTTTTTTCGGTTAACTTTGACAACATTGTGATTTAAATCTGAAGCAATAATGCTTATTTGTTTTTTATTCATCCAAGTGCTGCATAGAATTTTATTTTCTTCCTTACACTGGAATACAGCTAAATCTCTCTGAGTTTTTAACTGAAATTTTTTCAGGTCTTCAGGCAGCTGCTTTCAGTTTTTCAAAACAGTTCCGCATGCATACATTCCTTTTTTCAATAAATCGTGAAGTAGTTTGATGCTTGAAAAGAACCAATCAAAGTGAAACGTGATATTTTTCTTCCAGTGGTTGGATTAAATTCATCGCAACATCATAGCCCAATCCGTTGTTTGATCGCTCAACAGCATCATTTTTCACTCCATATATATTAAAATTATAAACATATCCAAGGTACAATGTACACAGCATCCAAACTTTTATGCCTCGCTTAGCAGGCTTCAGCGGCATGTACTGGACTATTCCAAGTCTTCCCTTGAATTTTGAGAGCTTCGTCTACTGCCATTTCTTTATATGGCTGATAATTTTCACGAAAATTATTTTTTAATTTGGAAGCCATCGGTTCAAGTTTCTGAAATATGTTGTATTCTGGATTATCTTTATTAACTTCATTTCTTCAGTCCGATATGTGAAAGTATTGCAGTAACTTGCAGTTCTTTCTTCTTTTCTGCGACAAATTCTGCATACTTATTAGTTTTCGCATATATTTTCTATTAAGCTTTCATCCAACAGCAGCTTCAAATATTCAATTTCGTCTGATCCAGGTGGCAACGAATGCGTCGGTCCAGGATTACCTTCAAAAAATTTTTTTTCAACATGTTGGAAACTTTCGTTAGAGGACCAGGTCAAGGAATTATCAGTAATGTCCAATTCTTCACTCTCCGAAGATATTGCTTCCACATTAGCTGGTGGGCATACGATTGATATGTCTTGATCGGAAAAATTTACCTCGATATCAGGGGGCGTAGCCAGAAATTTTTCATGGAGGGGGTTACGACTACTACAACTCATATATATGTATACGTGGGTGTGACAATGTAATGAAGAATATACATTTTGTATGGCAAAAAATTCCTCATGGGGGGGGTATGACCCCCCTAACACCCCTGCTCGATATCAATATCTGAATTGAATAAAATGTCCTCTATATCTTTTTGGGTCAAACCCTTTCTTTTTCTAAATGACATTTTACAAAATATCTTCTAAATAACTCCAAGAAAAAATTGTGATGTCTACACCAGAAAGCAAGAGCAATGACAAAATTTTAACTTCACGCTTCTCTCCCACTTGACCAGAAATTTCCCCCAGCGTTTAAACCCAATCCACCAAAAATCATCCCGCCTCATTCTTCACGCCTTTTATTTGGACACACATGCGGGAGGGGGGGGGTTGCATTCCTCTTCAGCTACCCTCAGCTATTACGGGAATGAACAGACTCGTAGGCTCTTAGCTACTACGGACGTCAAAGAGTTAAAAGTACTTTTCAGCAACTTGAAGTTTGGAAATAAGCAAAAAAGTATTAGCAAATTCAACTTCGGAAATTCCACTAACATTTAAATAATTTGTGTAATGGCAAACGAAGTTATAAAAATAACAGCAAACAAAAAGGATTATACAGAGTGTTGGATTTGCACATTCACACTCGTTAACATTATTTATTTAAGTGAAGCACTGACACATGAATTAAATATGAAAATTAAGAGTTACAAACAATTTTAAAGGCTCACTTTTAACAGGACAAATAAAAAGGTCTGCAATATGGGTACCATGGAATTGAAGAGGTTAAGAAAATGCACCTTGTACTTTAAATGTGTATGGAAGCCTAAGTATTAACAGTGTGACAATCCAAGACTGATCTCCATATATCTCTGCAAATGATTCAAGTGAAATATTTAATCACAATTTAATATACCACCTAAAGTTAACTTACATATTATCATTGTCACAGTTTTTAAATGCTTGCTTTGGAGGTTTCCCACACCAATTATAATTTTGTGCAAAATTGTTTGTTAGAACTTCTAATATTCTTCGAACACTTTGGCTCACATTATGGCTAGCATGGCATCCGAAGTACTTCACCTGAGAATAAACTAATACAGCTTAAGTGAATAAACTTTTATAAATAATGGCATAGATCACCAGTACAAAGAATAAATCAGGTAAGATCAATAATATGGGTATAAAAAGGTATTTACCACTTGCAGTCAAACACCTTGACTTTTAAAGTCACTCAACAGAAATTACTTTCTTATAATAAATCATTCAAAACACTTTACAATTCTATAAAAATACTCAATTAAAAGCACTTCCTAAATCATTATCTTTATTTAAATTACATTATACTACTCTAGTGACATTTATTGAATTCCAAAGTAAATCAATTTGCCGAAAGAAATACACTGAGGTGACAAAAGTCATGGGATACCTTTTATAATAACGCGTCTGACCTTGTTTTGCCCAGCGGAGGGCAGCAACTCGATGCGGCATGGATAGACTAACCAAAAACAGAAAATACAGCACAGAAAAAGTTACTGTATTAATAATAAATCTGATTAATTAGTGTAATGCTTTATACCCTGCTAATTACTTATTGTTGTAAGCATAAATTAGCTTAATTATTTATGTGGGGTCAACATAATCGACAAACACTAAAGCCCTTAAAAATGTTAATAATTAGATTTAACAATAAAATAATTACATTAATTGGTCTAATTGATTATATTAATTATAAAATGATTTTGTGCATTCTATTTCTCACCTGTTATAGATGCAAAATCGCCCCCTCCTTGAGTAATTTCTGGATTTGGCCCTGGCAACTGATATGTTCATGAGCTCAGGAAAGGCACTGCAAGCGATGTTGTGCATTCAGTAGGGGAAACTCTTGTACCTAGGGCCAGCTATTTTCAAATGGCAATATGTTTACTTATAATTAACTTACAATAATAAAAATCACTTCAAGTATCGAAACAAAAAAATTGGAAATGATACTGAAAATTTTTAAAAAATTACAAATGGCCCTAGGTACAATAATACTATTGTACCTAGGGCCAGATATTTTCAAAAACCAGAATTGTTGTTTACAATATAAAAAAACAATTTGTATTCATTATTTCTTTTGTACGCAGTTTCTAAAATCTTTGTAAGGAAGAAATGTTTATTATTCCACGCTTGATTTTCAAAACTGATACCAAAAGTAGATAAA
The DNA here is from genome assembly GCA_038373885.1 of Cheiracanthium punctorium. Classification (NCBI taxonomy): domain Eukaryota; kingdom Metazoa; phylum Arthropoda; class Arachnida; order Araneae; family Cheiracanthiidae; genus Cheiracanthium; species Cheiracanthium punctorium. Next base: position 60,631 of record JAWZYV010012958.1, read on the forward strand.
AAGCATTGGCGTTCTGAGCCTCCAACAATTTTTGGTTAAGGCAATTTAAATATAACATCATCTCTGTTGATAATGTAAGTTGTATCACTGTGATACAAAAATTTGTTCCAATCCTTAGAGTCGTTTCAGGTATTTAACAGTATACTGATCATCTGTAACGTCAACTACTTCTGCTATGTAAAAATGCTTTAGTTTTTTCCCATCTGATTTCGTCAAACAGAAATCTCCCTTTTCAAGTTCATCACTGGGCCTTTCATCAGCTATTGGAGAATCTGTGCTGCTTGCAGAATCTGAAGAGTCCATTTCAAGTGATTCCTCAGGTGTATCAGTGAGAATTCTACACTTGCCAGGTTTTTATCCACCTCTTCTGGCAGTACGAGGTTTAGCCTTAAGAAAAGGACGCACTTGTTCAGGTGTTACACATTGGGTTGATTCACAGTTTGATGTGGAAGGCTGACAATTAACAAATGCGTCCATTTTTTCTGTAACCGTTGCATTATCAATAGGTCTGCTCACAGCCAGACTCTCAGAAGTTGATTCATCTGCAGTTATTGTGGGCCTGTCTGTTACGTAGGAACTCAAATATTCATCCTCACGAAATATATATGCTCATCAACTGGCCATATGCCTGATACTCTAAAACCAGACTGGATATTTGTAGGGGTAAAAGCTAAGGGATATGCTTTGCTAACATTCTCACCTACATCATAAATTATAAGAGGTTTACCTGGATTTGTTTGCATCCAGTTACTGCAGGCTACATTGTAATATTTTTTAAAGGGCCCAAATACACCTCTGTCTAATGGCTGTAATTTATGACTAGTATGAGGCGGTATTGTCAGTAATACCATGCTATTTTCTTTTGCTAAGTTGATGGCATGGTTGAAAAAAAAGAAACAAATTTTAAATATTAGATTTGTGCTTTAAAATCTTATTTATCTTCTCCATCCCCATTTTTATAAAAAGTTAACAGCACAAACAATAATATTTGTACCTAGGGCCATGGCCCTAGGTACAAGATGTTGTTCTTTTTGGCAAAATGGCTTCCACAGCCAAAAATCTGCAAAAACAATAAATGGAACCTTTTAACGGAAGCAGCACATTTACGTCTTTCATGACGAGAACTTGTAGGTCTACCGTCCATCTATAAAAGTAATGAAGTGGTCTTAAGCACAGGGATGAGCTAGACAAAAAAGCAAAGAGTACGAAAAAATGTGCAAACAATACTCAAGCAATAAAAGTCCAGGAAAGTGCGCAAATGATATTTGAGCAGTATGATGTCAGAGCAGGTTCTGCTAAAGTGGCACTCTGACCGGACGTTCATGAGCAAATTTTTCGTAAAATCCAAATTTTTTTTAAAAGTCTAGATTTCTTTTGAAAAAAGCAGAATTTTTAAGAAAAGTCTGAAGATTATTTGAAAAAACAGGAAAATAGGAAAATCCAACAAAAGTAGGAAGAATCTCATCCCTGTAAACAATTCTGATATTGTATAACATATACAATAAAGCAGAAACATTAAAGAAATTTACATTTTTAAAGTTTAGCAGATACAATTTTATCTTTAGGTTTACTAACTTTAAAACAACAAATTATAGAAACATAAGTGGGATATCCCAGGGGTGCAGAATATGTCTGGACCAGGGATGGAAAAGTCTATTGCCTGACATGCCAGAGACATGTATTTGTTTTAGCCACATGCCTGATTGGGCATGTAAAAAAAAAAAAAAAAAAATCAACCTTAAGAGATAATAAAATTTAATTACTTCATTGATAGAATACAATTATTTTTTTTAAGTATGTTTATTTTTTCCCATGAATCACTTTAAAATCTGTTTCAATGATCAATAAAGGTAGGGATGCACCTAATACCATATTTTGCCGAAGAACGAATATTCGTTTAAAATTCTAACCGAATACTCACCGCTATTAAACTTTGATTGCAATGATTAATTTAATTAGTTTTTTCTTAAACAATACTTCATAGGGTGTAAAACTTCAAAAATTAAAATGCTGCAAAATTTAACATCCAAGTGTGTTTCCTTTATATATTATTGATAACTTTTTTAAATATTAGTGAAGTGCTGGTAATTTTTTTACCTACATATTTTATTTAAAAATTTAGCAGTTAATTAACTTCACATATTTACGAACACTTGATGTTATGAGTTTTTTTTCCTGGTTACTGTTTCAAATTTAAATCAGTTAGTAATAGCACAGGTTAATGTAATGTGTCATAAGATTTAAGAAAAACTTTCAAATTTAACATCTGAGTGTTTTCTCTTACATTAAAACTAATTTCATTGGGATATTGGTTATTTGTGTGATTGTGGAACGCTACGTTAGGACTATCTGCCAAGGATGGGGGTGCCTTGGTAGGAGGACTTTCTAAGGGTTTCAAATGCTTATTGGCATGTAATATTAGTAAGTAACAACTTGAATCAATTTAGTACTATGGTACTATACTATATCTTTCATTCATGATATAAAAAATGTGCATGTGTTTACCGATTGGGGAATACTTAAATTTGTTTACTATTCGACTGCCGAATATTTAAGTATTCGGTCAAATCGAATATTCGGTTTGTCTGCCGAATAGGCAATATACCAAATACCAACCGAATACTCTGTACATCTCTAAATAAAGGAGAAATTTTTCATTAGCCCAAATCCTGTCCGGGCCTGGGCTGATCCCATTTCATCTCTATCGGTCACTATTCATTTGGTATTCAGCTATTTTGGTAAAATTGCAAACAGTCGCTTACACAGGATTTTAATTTAGGGATAAACTTAAAAAAAAAAAAAAAAAACACTATGGTGGATGAAGCAACCTAGCTATACACCTATCTAAAGTCAGCATGATTAGAATAACAGACGAATCCCCCAGGATTGTGCCAGAATCATACCAAAACACAAATGTAAACAAAACATCAAAATGCAAACAACACCGACTTCTACATTTAGTCCCATTTATTTAACCCAGTAACTGCATTTAGTATTTTACAGTTATTTACTTTTACATTTGCTTAAAAAAAAGGGGTGGGGAGGGGAGCAAAATTTATGAAACACACATTTATGTACTTTGAAACATTAAAACATTGTAATTGAGGTGGTGTAATACAACATAATTTATTGATGTAGGGGGAGGAGGGAGGATTGGGACATTTTTTCATAGATATTTTTTTATTCATTCTCCCTTATTAATTATAGATGCAAATGATTAGATAATAAACTTACATGTTTTAGCTAATTTTTAAAAAATACACAGAATTTAAATGTTGAATAATTTTATTACTTTTAACTAATTACAAATTACAAGAATTATGTCCCATTCCACCCTCATGGGTGGGAGGTGTGGGACATGAGTACGGGAGGAGTGGGACACATTTGAAAATTTAAAAAAGTCGGTGAATATCATAATGAGAAAGGTCAACATTAAACGAAAATCAAGACTGGTCCGACCAGCTAATTGTGGGGGCAGCAATTTCATGATAATATCATTTTTTTCTATCATACTATAGTCATCCTGTTGAGAAAAATTAAAATTCCCTGTCATGTCTTTTCTCAAAAATTTATCATTGTAGCTTTCAGTATTATTGTCAATACTCTCCACCCTTGCTACGTAGTAAACAAACGATCGTTTGGTGAGGAATTTGACAAGAACAAAATCATTTCCCCCTATATTTGGTTTGTCTTCAATCCAGTCAATCTCTTGTGCTATTTCTATATCATCATGCACATGATAATCAAATATTTCATTATTGGAAGTGCCATGTAATGAAATTAATGACTCATTGTTATCACTGGATTCATCTTTGAATTGCATTTCTTTTGTCTTTTTTAGTATTTGCATGTACAGGTTTTAGTTCACGCTTTTTGTTTTCTAGTCTGGCAGATTCTGCTTCTTCAATTTCCTTCTTCTCAGTTGTATCTCTTAATATCTTTGTTTGTCCTTTTTTTCTTTCCTTTATTTTTTTTTATTGAATGTCATATACATTAAATTACATTGTTATTAAAAATTACATGCGGTGTTTTTGACTTTAAAAATATAGTGCATGAAGCAGCGATTACTTTAATTTCAACATTGTGTCCTTTGTATTCAGCACTACATTTATACAATGCATCATGCACTAGTAAATTTTCAAAAATTTTAATGTGAGAACATAGTTTCAGTACCAATGATTGTTACAACAAAATCTAGCAAAATGTTTGCTATTTTAATAATAGAAGTGAGGGCAGACATATCCCAGTCCTCCCTCCTTCAGAGTGTCCCTCTCCTCCCTCTACACACTGCTTTTAAAAAATAACTTATCACATAATCCATGTTGGTTTTAGGCTGAACTAAACTGCAGATAAACATACATTATATCTTTAAAATTCATTATCATGTGGTACTTTATCACCAATTAAAAGGGGCAAGCTTCTAATCAGAGTCCACATTTGAGAAGCACTTTCACCAGACGAAGTTTGTATGTTTGTTATCCTTTCCTGCGTAATGGGGACTGGCTTACATCGGGATTCACTTTTACCATAACTGAAATTAATAATCCTATCAATTAAAATAGATAATGTGAAATATTTGCATTGGAAAATAAAATGACTTAGAATTAGTAGTGTTTTTGTAGCACACCCACCCTCAAATAAGTCATAAATAACATCAAAAGCTAAATTGTTTGTAACATGCCAGTAACCTATTTAAAGGACTCATTTAAAGGACAATTTTTCTTTACACCATACTCGCTACTTCCATTAGTTTCTCTTGCAACGTGTAGTTGGTGAGATTTTTGCTACGTAATAAAGACACATCTTCTCTTATCATCTTATGCATGGTATTTTTATGTACAAGACAAAATATACAGCAGTATATTGCAGAAAAGCTTTCAACAAAACCAAAAAGCTTATTTAGAGCTAAACTGTCTCCAACAATTTGCCACAGAGCGATTTTATATATTTTTCCGTTGAATTCTATCCCCTGTTCCATAAGTTGTTTCAAATCACGAACAAGAGGTGCAAAAATTTTGTGATATCCATATTTCTGAACATCAATTGTATAATGTACATTTATAATATATATAGAATCTAAAGAAGACTGTAGAAATACAGGACGATCTAAACGATTGGAAAAATATCCAAATCCTAAGTTATGGATGCCAGTATGTAATCCCAAAGGATTGACAACTTCTACATCATCTATATAAATCTCTATAGTTATGGTGTCAAATGATGAAAATAAGGAATTGGAATAATAAAAAAATACATCATGAATACTTCTTAAGGAAGAATCTCTGGTTTGTTTACTTGATTTATATGTTTCAAATATATCAACAAATCCCTCAACTGCAATAATTCTTTTAAGCACTTCAGTTATGGAAATATACTGACATGTATCCGTTTTGAGTACTTGAAAATGAATGCCGTTTTTGTTCTATTTTTCATCATATCTCCTCCCTAATTCAACATGAAGAGGTTCTACATTATGGCCGGTTGATTTAATGCGATTTAAAAGTTTATATTTTGTATTATAACTGCACAAAGAATTGCTGCAGTCATCAAATTTTTTCATGAGATTCTGTATGTCTTCATTTATATTTGGATTTTTATTAAGAAAATTAAGTGTTTCTGATTTTAAATATTTAACAGTTTCACAGATAAGATCAGAAGTGCGATTTATAGAAGCAACAGCACTATTTAAAGTTCTGCCTTTCTCACTGAGTGTTTCAGTGTAAAACTGCACAACAGTTTCTTTAAACTGTTTATCATTATTTTCTGTCTGCACAATTTCAACATCTGCTTCTGGATTGGTAAAAGATTCATTTTGAATATTTGTGACAGATGCTGAACTATTAGGCTTATTTGGATCAACTGGAAGCAATGTTGAACCTGATAATGTACTTGGGATTTCATGCATTCGAAATTTAGTAATATGCCTTTTGAGATTATATAATCTTGCAAAAGATTGTCTGCAAAATTTTTCATAGCATGGATAATACTCTATATTTGGATGACGATTTCGTAAATGATTGCATAGAGCAAGAGGGTAATTAAAGGACTTCTTACAAAATAAGCAAAACATTTCGATTAATAAATTTTAAAAATAAATTATGATTTAAAAATAAATTATGAGACAGGATTAAAAAATAAATTTTGATAATTATATATACTACAAAAAACAAAATTCATACAAACAAATGGCATTATAAAAAGTTATTTCATATTTATAAAAAGACGGTTTTTTAATTCAATTAAGCATGATGGTATTTTGGAATCAAATAGACATTTACAAAAAAAATCTTTAATGAAGTACCAAACCTTTTTGCAATAGGGTGAAAATTCTAAATTTAATATATATGTTAATTTGAAACAGGAATCCACAGCTTTTAATAATGACTTGACCTCTAGCAAGTTGGTCTGTTTGGCAAAAATGATCCCATGAGCTATTCAATGAGTCTAGAAGCTCAGTGATGGATTCAAAGTGTTTTCTACCAGCATATACACGACGAACAAGCATTGCCCAGATGTTTTCTACTATGTTAAGATCAGGGCTTTTAGCTGGCCAGGGTAAAACCTGCACATTATTTGAAACGAACCAATTTTTAACTCCATTAGCGGTGTGAATGGAGGCTCCGTCTTGTTGAAAGATCCACTCTTCTCCTCCTAATTCGGAGCCATAAGGAAGAAGGTCAGAATTTGGCAGCTGAATATAGTCTGTATGCTTCTGCCTATCACTCAGAAAGACCAGACATGTTCTTCCTCCATATCCAACTGCTAACCAGACCATCAAATTTCTTCCCCCCCCCCATTTGTCGAGTTGAATAAAATTGTTCTTCGTTCTCCGTTCTTCAGACAATGCCAGTAGTACTGGTAACCATCTGGACCGTCTAAATTGAATTTTTCTCATCTGAAAATATCACAGAACTCCATTCTGTAGTCCATGACATGTGTTCCTTAGCCCAAGATAAACGGTTATCAATATGTGTTTGTTTCCACTTTGGATGATGTTACCGCTTTTCGAAAATGAATTTTTTGGATCTTTTAATGTAGTTGTAAACTGTTTGCCTTGACACATAAGTAAGTTCTGCTTGAATTAGAGCCTTTTCAATACGTCCATTGCCCTTTTTAAGCTCGTGAGCAACTTTCTTTCATCGCGAGGCGTTAACTTTTTAGGTCTGCGAGTCTTCTTTCTCTTTCCGTTTCTGTCTGGATTTCTGATAAAGTTAGAAACTGTATTGAGGCTGACGTGCAGTATACGAGCAATCTCTCTAACATCTTTACCATCATTTTTATATGCAAAAATTTGGCCTTTTTGAAAATCATTTAAGGGTATTCCTCTTGGGATTCTGGAGAGAAAACAAATAAGGAAAATTTTGTCACGTGTAAAGCAAGAAAAAAACAGAGAAATTACACTAAACGGAGTTTATTGCTGGAAAACTAGAATAATCCTGTCTTCAAAACATCTTTGAATAATAACTAAAATTCTTAATGATGCCATTCAATTAAAATAGAAAACGATAATGCAGTAATTAACAGAAAGCAGACGATTTCATTAAAATTCTTTTGTTAAATAATACACTTACTTGAATGGTAGTGTACCTTGGACCAGTCTGAGGTACGCCCGAAATAGATCATTTTTGCCAGACAGACATCCAATCTTTGTATGATTCACTGCCAAATAGAATATTTGAAATTATAAAATCTAATGGGAAGAGTATTCCTTACCAGAGATGCCAAGTCTCCGGCTTTTTTCGGGAGATTTCCCACCACTAAGTTTTACTTACAAATTTATGGTTAAAATAAGCCCAAATATTTAATGCCAAATAAAACTGTCTAAAAATTGTTGTGGGAAATCTCCCGGAAAAAGCCGGAGACTTGGCAGCTCTGCCTTACTAACATCGCTTGTATTTTATTCATTGGGTTACTGTCCTTCTACTTTTTGTACAGTTTCAAATGGTAGAAATTATTTCTGTTGTCATTAATGTTTCATTTTTGAATATCATGGTTATGATATTGATATTTTCTTATTAAATGATTTGTAAAATGTTGCTTACAAAAAAAAATTCAGTAAAAATAAAAGGTTCCTTATTTTTCAAAAAAAATCTAAATTTCCTTCTACTTTTTTTACGCAGTGTATTAAATCATTAAAAAAAGACGAGCTTAAATTCGTCGCAGAAGAGATATGATTAACTATTCCTAGTGGTGCTAAAGTAATTAATTTGAAAAATTTGATTGAAAATTCAGATATCTATAAACAGGATTCTGAATTTGTGCAAAGTGTAATTAAGAATATTCTAGAGGATAAAAATTTAGAATCTTAGCGAGAAAAATCTGAAGATGAAATTAAACTAGAGCTAGAAAAATTAAAATTATCACGGATACAGGCTGAATTAGATCTAGTAAATGCTAAAAAGGAAAGTTCCCAAAATCTAAATTCTGAAACAGATTCTTCGAATCCAAACATTGAGAATTTAATAAAAAGTGTGAAAACATTATCTATTGGGGTACCAACTAAGGCTGAATCATTTAATCTTTTCTTTCAGTCTATTGAAAAAGCGTTCAGAACGAAAAGGGTTCCTGAAGATTTAAAAGCGGAGATTTTGTTAAATATTTTGGGAGAAAGGGTTACTAATTTAATGGTTTATATAAAGGAGGAAGACATTAATAATTAAGATAAACTTAAGGATTTTTTTTAAGGGAGTTTCAACCAATACCTCAAGAATGTTTGCATTATTTTCGGTCTGCTCAAAAATCGCCCTCCGAAAATTTCGTAAAATTTTTGTCTAGATTAAGTGCAAATTTTGAATACTATTGTCAATTGAGAAATGTGAATACATTTAAATCAATTTGTGAGCTTATTGTATCGGATAAAATATTTACTGAACTTGATCATGATTTAAAAACTCAAATCGTAGTGAAACAGGGAGAATCGTGGTTCGAACCGCAGAAATTAAGTCGAGAATGTGATATATATCTAACTTCAAAGGGAAATCAAAAATCGGATTCTTCATTTGCGAAATCATTTCAGGTTACTAAGAAAAGTGAGGTAATTATGAAAGTAAATAATGAAATTATAATTCGAAAAGTGTTTCTAATGTTTATATGTCTGGTGCAGAAAGCCATAAATGTATTTTATGCAAATCAGAAGAAAATCATAATTTGAGTTCGTGTCTTGATTTCAAAAAACTATCTGTAAATGATCGAGTTTCGTTTTTCAAGCAAAATAACTTATATTTTAAGTGCTTTTCTAGGGACTGCAATATTAAGAAATGCAGATAAAAAAATTGTTTCTGTTCAAAACCGTATAATCAAATGATTCATTTTAAGAGAGATAACAAAACTGTTCCTAAAGAGAAGTTTATGGCTTTAAGAACATGCTTTATGAAAATTTGTGGCCTAGTCACTGTCATTCTTCAGTGTCTAGGCCACAAATGACAGCTCTTTATTACTAACGTGCAGTTCTTATGCTAGCGGTCTTGGTAATAAAAGTAATATAAATAAACTAGTCCTTATTCTATGTGATAATGGATCGGAAAGAGCTGGTGTGAAAATCTCTATCAGATTGTTTAAAATTAAAACCATCAGAGAGGAAAAATTTTATGTTTTTTTCTTTTGGTTCAGTGACACCTATTGAGAAAACATACCTAGTTGTAGAATTAAAATTAACTAGTAGGTATAATCCTAACCAATTTATTCAAGTTGAAATGCCAGTATCTGACACTATTACCAGTGCAGAAATTCCGTTTCCGAATGTAGAGGTACAAAATATAATGAATTCGCGCGGTTCAGTTTTAGCGGATTGTTGTCAAAGCGATATAAATATTCAAATTCTTTTAGGGTCAGATGTGTTCTGGCAGATTATAGAGATAGATTCTTTCAAAAGTATAAATGAAATGATTACGTGCGTGCCAACAATTTTCGGTTATGCGTTACAAGGAAGTCGAGAGAATTATAAACGTAATATTAAAAATTCAGTTTCAGCTAATTTTTGTGTAGCTACATCGGATGTTCAAGTTTTATGGGATCTCGAGACTTTAGGAATTAAGGAAAATGAAGAATTAAATACAGCGGATAAAGCCTTGGTAGAACAATTTGAAAGAAATTTAAAATTTGTGAATGGGAGATATGAAACTGATTTATTGTGGAAATTAAGTAATGATGAATTGGCAAGTAATTTCTTTTTAGCGAAAAAAAGATTCGATGAGTTAGAAAAGGGTTTCTCAAAAAATAATTGGGTCGCTGATGAATACAAAGAAATAATAAATGATCAATTGAAAAATGGGATTATTGAAGAATGTGAAAGGGATCAAAAGGAATATTTTATGCCACACAGAGCAGTTGTTAGAGAAGACAAAGAAACAACAAAAGTTAGGATAGTGTTTAACTGTAGCTCTAAATCTAAAGACAATTTGTCTTTGAATGATTGTCTTGATACCGGCCCCAATTTAAATCCCAATATTCTTAATGTTATTCTAAATTTTCGCAAAAATAAAGTGGCATTTAATGCTAACATAGAGAAAGCATTTTAAATGATAGGAATTTCAGAAGCAGATAGAAAGTTCTTAAAATTTCTTTGGTATTCAGATAATCCTGATAAAGATTATAAAATCATAAGAATGAGAAGGTTACCATTTGGCTGTAAAATTTCCCCTTTTATTTTGAGTGCCACTATAAAATATCATATTAAAAAACTTGAAAAAAGCAACCCTTCATTTGAAATGTTAAATACTGCACTATATGTGGATGATTTGTATTTTGGTGGCAGTAATGTAAGTGAGATAGATCAGTTGTCGTGTGAGTGTGTTTCAGTTGTCGTCAGATGCTGTAACAATATTAAAGAGCGGTGGATTTAATTTGAGAAAATTAAGATCTAACAATATAGAGTTAGAGAAACTGTGGATACAGAATGGACTTAATGTCGGAGAAAAGGAGTGTGTTCTGCAATTGAAGGTTTTAGGATTGAATTGGTGTCTAGAAAAGGATGAACTGTCGTTGGAAGTTAGAAGTTTATTGGACTCCTGCGAAACATTGCGAAACACTAAACGGTGTGTTTTAAAAACAGCAGCACGGATCTTAGATCCAATTGGCTTGATTTCTCTGTTTGTCATTTGCATTAAGTTGTTGTTACAGGAAATTTGGGAAACTGGCTGTGATTGGGACGAAGAGTTACCAGATAATTTGCGGGAAAAATGTTTTACGTGGTGTAAGGAAACTGAGAAATTGTGTGACGTAATCATTCCGAGATATTGTTTTCTGGATTGTAAAAATGAGAAATTGGAGGTTCATTTCAAATAACAATTTTAGGTTCATTTCAAATAACATTTAAAAATAATGAAAGCAGTGAAAGTTTACTCAGGACATAAATGCAGAAAAGTACAAAGGTAAAAAGTGGGTCTAACTCAGACATTTGAAAGAAAATGTGTCCTTTTTGAGGGAAAAAAAGGAAGGGGGGTATAAATGCTAAAGCACAATCAATAATATTACTATCTACTTTTATGAATTATTCAATATATTATTTACATTTGAAAGTTTAATTACACACACACACAGGTGTTACACACGACCATTAACCTATGAAAATATCAAAATTTGTTCATTGATGAAACAATGGAAGATACATGTACTGCTACAGATGGAAGATACATGTACTACTACAGATAAAAGACGAGCAAGCTTACTATTCTTCTAAAAGCACGACTTTAGAAAGGTAGTCTTTAAGTTATACAGTATCTTTACTTGGTCACGCGTTGTCGAAGTTGACTGTCTTATAAACTATATATTTTTCAGTTTCTGAAAAAATGTTAGTTTTAAGTGATAAAAAATATATTTGGGACTTGAGACTGCTACAGAATAAGCATGAAAACAGTTTAGATTCTCGAAATTGATAACCGAAGAATCGTTAACAGAGAAATCTGAAATTAACGGGGGGAAAACCCTAGACGTTGAATATAGAATTCCCTTAAGTTTTTGAAATTCCGCAATAGAGCGAAGCCGTGAAATTCGAAGCCCAATATTGTGAGGGACGACTGTACTAATTATTGACCAAGTATTCATTTAAAATTTGCCCGAGTACAGAGTATTCAGTACATTTCTAGTAAAAAAAAAACATATTAATTCTGAAATATACATACAAACCCTTCTCCTTCTACAGACTTCAGAACTGGAAATGTGGCAATTATATCTTTTGCAAGATTAAGCTTTTCTACTGTGGTAGCCCTCCAACCATATTTCTCTATATAGTTGTCCACCAGCAGTCTATTTAATTTATGCTTAACTAAGATTGATATATGTTCTGCATCCTTGTCGTCAAGCTTCTTTAAAATTTCCGGATATTTCCATTTTACCAAGTGCCTGATATCTAAGCGTTTAGCACTAGCTAAAAGGCACTGATTTGATGTACAGCTGCGGAAAAAAAGGCCCACTTGTATATTTTTCGGCCGTCGTTCGTCGCACAGCAAAGTTCCAGATACCAATCGTTTACGATTGACGCACACTTTAATTTGCTATGCATAAAAATTGCATAAGGGGACATCTACATATTAAAATTCGCACCAACTTTTTTTTTCTCAATAGCAACCCCTAGATTTCACTTCATATTTCAAAAATTTAGCTCATTTTAACCCCAGGCACCAATTTTCAATAAATTTTGACAGAAAATGAGTGAGTTATGAGCACCCAAACTCCCCCTCCCCCTATGTTAAAATATTTGTTCATACTTCAATTCATATCTCATATAATATTGGTAGTAAGAAGCTGATTTTTATTCGCACTATTAGAACTAAACGACCCAAACATAATTTAATGTTATTATGATTTTTAATAAATCCTTAAGATGAATTATGAATTATTAAATTAATATTCAAAAAAATTATGAATAGCGACCTAGCCAAATTTCGATGGAAATAGATGCAGAAATTAATATTACATGGCTGTGCAAAATTTCAAATTTTTACGTTCAGTAGTTTAATTTATATTAAATAAAATGTGTTATTTTCATGAGTTAAGGGACCATATATAAATTTATTAAGTGAAATTTTTTTGAAAATTGCATAAAATAAATGTAAATTAGATTTATTTTGTGCAAAAACACAGTAAAAGATACCAGTATTAAAAATATCAAATTTTGAAGCAAATAAATTAGAGGTTTTTACAGTTTGTTGGGGATTCTATAAAGCGTGTATTGTTGCGTCCGCTACCATATTCCCCCAAATAAAATATTTTCCAGCTATAGAATTAGATGCAGTAGATGTATGTCTTCTAATAAAACGTCCTATTTCTGAAAAACTAACATCCTCAACTTTCCAGGCATGAATGTGACTTTTTTTAATATCGGAAACATTAGGTCTTTGGAATTCCCTATACTTTATCAAACATTCAAAATCACGTTTTTCTGTAAAAAAAATTTCATCTAACTATAAATTAAAATACCGCCAAAAGTCTTAAGAATATTGCACATTGCAGGCGATAGTATTAAATGAAGAAAGTGAAGTAACAAACACAGTGATAATATTGGGTCGGCAAAAAAGTAATTACGTTTTTTACATGAAATTTAAACAAATAAATTTTCAATCATGAAACCATTCTTTAAGTTCGACCATAGCTGAGTCGAGCAATATTCATGCTTGTAGTCAGAAGAGCCGGGAGCAGCCTCTAACTCCTGCCAACATTTCAGCTGTCTAAGAGAAACATCAAGGGAAACACTGAATAACAATTTCAAAATCCTTAGCAGTCATTTTGCATTTTGACCTTAAATCATGTGTACGAACCAAGGAAGTTATGAACTCACGGGTCATTTGGACCACAGACTAAATATTCTATTCTACCCTTGATATTCTGAGTACAAAAAACTTTAAGAGAGATGGGAACAATATTTTCCTTGAAAATAATATTAATTTCTTTTAATTCTCGCGAGCGAAATAAATGAAAGGCGAAAAGTTAGGAACCTATAAATAGCGTTTTTCAATTTGCAGAAAGTCCCTTAAAAACGCGCAAAAATGAATTCGCAATATCTCCGGAAATTCTCGTAGAAAATTGGTGAAAATTTATATTTAGGGTAATTTGAAGGTTTTCTTTCGTTTAATAAAGTCAAAATATGGGGTTGCCATTGAGAAAAACGAAGTTGATGCAGAATTAAATATGAAGACGGCCCCTTATGCAAATTAAATTAATAGTTATTTAAAGTACGCGTTATTTGCAAACGAATGGTATATATAACTTTGCTATACGACGAACGATTGTGAAATAAAGAGCAAGTGGGCCTTTTTTCCGCAGCTGTACATGGCTCTTGTACTGATTTTGGGGCTGTTTGATTTAGGAGTACAACTGATGATGATGAGGAGGAGAGGGGCAAAGAATCATTTCCAGATGTTTCATTACATGATTCACTGGAGGATATGTATCTGTTTAGGTAAGATTTAAATTTCGATCTTGGGCCCGCCTTTGGGATTAAAATCTTCGCTGTTTCATCATCTATTAATTTGAAGCTTTTATCATCGATTCCTTCACCTGCAGAAAATTTGCATTGCGCTACTTAAGTGAATAACTGTCCCCATTTCAGGTCTTCACACATTGCAAAACTGTTACCACAGGTCAAAACTCTTTGTTAATTAAGTTTTAGTATATAACTCTCAGGTTCATAAAACTGAAAATAGTTTTAAAAAATACAGTTTTTTATTAAAATTTCTCAAATAACACACAAAAGAAAATATATAAAAAACACCTTTTTAAAAACCGTTTATGAAATATAGTCAAGTCTAAAGTGAGAGTACATTAAGACTGCTGCTGCAGCAGTTATCTGTCACATTGTTAGTTTCACTGTTTCTCATCTTTTTCAAAATCTACCTCCACACTTCATTGATCTGCGCATGCGCTTTGTCATTCGCTGCCTCTTCTTCAGTTATGATTTCTATAGCTTCACGTTTTATCCATAATTTCCGTTGTTATAATTGGCCCATTTTTTCTATATTTGTGAAATCTATTGCAATATTATTTTGAGTGTAGCGGGATAAGGCAGTAGACAGTTTTCCCAATTTTTTTTTCGTTTATCTTTAATTCTTCTTTTGGGGATACTGATACAGGATTTCCGGGAGTTTGTTCCTTCATTAATAAAAATTATTTTGTAAATTCCTGCAGTATAATATAGGTCTATTTTATCTTTACCTGAACGAACAATTTAAAAAGTATTTTTGTTTGGTTTTGTTGGGTTATGTTTTTCTTTAATGAAAAATTTGCTATTTTTGTTCCTGCTCATCTGCAGAAAGAGATAGCATTAGTAAATTGTTTTCTAGGTTTATGTGCACTTTCATTTATTTTTATTAACTTCTCGAATCATTCCTTAAATAATTTATTAATGATGTTATTTGGGAAATCTGCTTCTTTAAATTGATTCTTAATGAAAGTGATTTCTTCCTGCAGGAGAGTATCATAAGAGCAAACCTTTGTGGTGTGATTAACATAAGAATGCAAAATGGAATGTTGATATTTCGCTGAGAATGACAAAATTGAAAAAAAGCGGAAATTATGCTTGAAGGTAATTTTGAATGAAACTGAAAATAATGCGAAAAATGAAATTAGCGTCGCAACTGAAAATATACGGAAAAACAAAGAAAATTCAATAACGGAAAAGCTAAAGGAAAAATATTCCCTCTCAAGATGGATTGGGGGGGGGGATTGCATTTGGGTTGGAGGAGCAAAAAAAACCTCGATTTTTGTCGATCGATAAAATAAACAAAACTACGGTTTTCCGCGAATACACAGAAAACACTCATGCCTGATATTTAAAGGTTGTTTTTGATTTATAGGTAGATATGACATTACTGTTAGTTGATTTTCGGAAGACAAAAGTGTTTCAATCATTTGATTCATTTCTCACACATTTTACATCAAGGAAACTTAAAGTTTTAGGGCCAAATTCAAGTGAAACGAATTCGAATGTTTTCTCTGGAGGAAAGCGACAACTTCCAATAAAATGAAACTTTCCCATTAAAGTGAAACAGAATGTTCCTATTTTGATCACATGACTGCATGACAGCTACTATGCAAAGAGTTTTCTGAATTTCGATCGAAAAATATGGTAGAATTTTGAAAGTTAGGATTCATCATTACCATAAATTACAAAAAAAATACCATGGAATTTAAACAATCAGCAGCATTTAAGACTGTTTTCAGCTGATAAAAAGCCTTTTTATCCTGCAACAAGTTTAACAAATTATGAACTGAGCTACCAGCTATAACTGTATTGGCGCTATCTTTTGAATAAAATGATATTAAGTAGTTGCTTTCTTTTTTTTTTAATTACTTACGAAGTGTTACTTGATATTTCTATATTTTTATTAACTCACATTAAAAATATACTTTATTTTGTCCTAACTGGCCGAAATTTTTTATCATATTTTCTTTCCTAAAGTATAAAATGTCTTTTATAAGAGTAATAATGTTC
This sequence comes from Cheiracanthium punctorium, assembly GCA_038373885.1. Classification (NCBI taxonomy): domain Eukaryota; kingdom Metazoa; phylum Arthropoda; class Arachnida; order Araneae; family Cheiracanthiidae; genus Cheiracanthium; species Cheiracanthium punctorium. The sequence continues at coordinate 77,057 of JAWZYV010012958.1, forward strand.
AATACTTTTCTCCATTAAAAAATGATCGCTATTATGAAAATAAAGTTTCAAAAGTTAATTTTATAAATGATTGTAAATATTTTTGTGAATGACTGTTTCAAACATAAATTGTAAATGAAAATTCTATCCCTCAAAAAAAAAAAAATAAATAAATAAATAAAAAAAATATAAAACATTTTACTATTAATATTTACTAGCTGACCCGTGTGAAAATTTCGCACAATATCGTATTTAATACTACAACTGTAAATATTATTGTGTGAAAATGAATAAATGTGTCTAAAAGTACATAATATTCTGTTAAATATTTTCACGGGTCAGTTAGATGTTTGATAGGAAATCATTCAAAAAGTAGACATTTATTTTAACACAAATAAATTTATTTTAACTGTTTTATTTTATAAAACCTCTTTAAAAACAATATTAGCGGTTAATAATTATAAGCATACACAAAATCTACTTAATGTTAATTGTATATCAATATATAAATATATATATATATATATATTTGTAATATATTTACAGTTTGCACCACTGATCTCTATATGGAATATGGCGCCTCTTACATTTAAAGTTGAATATATCGATAGTATTAGGGCTATTCAAATGCCATCTTCTGTACATTTTTGCATTTCATAGAGAATAAAAAATATGTGTCACCAACAGGTGGCGCTGATTCCGTCTAAAGTAGAAATTATAAGCATTAACTGGGTATTTTTATATTTTTTTTTGGTAACGTATTTAATGAGATCTAGCCGCGCCCGTTTCAATTCAAGCCACCCACCCGGGAACGCCAGAAAAATGTCGCCAAGCCTTCGAGAAAATGGCATAGAACAAAATATTCTGCCGGCGACTGATGAATACAACTCACTTAATTATCAAAATGTTGCGGCTTGATTGAAAAGACAAAATAAGAAGTTCTTTTATCCTCATTTAAATATTTATTTTACAAACAATTTACAAAAAAACTGTATACGAGTTACCTTCAATGATTCATCCAATCTATACAAAAAACATAATAAGAACTCCTAGCTGTTCTATTTTTATTACATTTTTTATCTGTCGTTGCCACTCATTTTTAAAGAAAGTATATTCACTTCATCTTTCTCCATGGCAATCTTGAACCATGGAGTCTGTTACATTTTTTTGGACACGTATTTAATGAGATCTAGCCGTGCCAGAAAAAAAAACACCTTTGAGAAATAATATATATTTGTTTTTTTATTTGTTTTTTTAAAACAAACATTTGTCTAGCCGCGCCCGTTTCAATTCAAGCTGCCCACCCGGGGGTGCCAGAGAAATGTCGCTAAACCTTCGAGAAAATAGCATAGAACAAAATATTCTGCTTGCGACTGATGAATACAGCTCACTGAATAATCAAAATGAGACGGCTCGATTAAAAAGACAAAATAAGAAGTTATTTTATCTTATGTACGATTTGTTTTTTATTTGTTTTTTAACAAAAAGATTTTTTCCGAATTTTTGCATATTTTCCGTCAAAAGTAGACAGTATAAGCTTTAACTGGGTATTAAAAAAAAAAATTTGGTCAAGTATTTAATGAGATCTAGACGCGCCAAAAAAAAACACCTTTGAGAAATAATATATACTAGCTGACCCGTGCGAAAATTTCGCACAATATTGTATTTAATACTACAACTGTAAATATTACACTGTGAAACTGAATAAATGTGCCTATAAGTACATAATATTCTGTTAAATATTTTCACGTGTCAGTTAGATGTTTTATCGGAAATCATCCAAAATGTAAGCATTTATTTTAACAGAAATAAATTTATTTTAACTGTTTTATGTTATAAAACATCTTTAAAAATAATATAAGCAGTTAATAATTATAAGCATACAGAAAATCTACTTAATGTTAGTTATATATCAATTTATAAATATATATATTGGTATATATATTTACAGTTTGCACCACTGATCTATATATCGAAGATGGTGCCTCTTACATTCTAAGTTGAATATATCGGTAGTATTACGGCTATTCAAACGCCATCTTCTGTGCATTTTTGCATTTCATAGAGAATTAAATACAGGTGGCGCCATTTACGTCAAAAGTAGAAATTATAAGCTTTAACTGGGTATTTTTTATATTTTTTGGTCACGTATTTAATGAGATATAGCCGCGCCCGTTTCAGTTCAAGCAGCCCACCCGGGAACGCCAGAAAATGTCGCCAAACCTTCGAGAAAATGGCACAGTACAAAATATTCTGCCTGCGACTAATGAATACAACTCACTGAATTATCAAAATGTGACGGCTCGATTGAAAAGACAAAATAAGAAGTTCTTTTATCCTCATTTAAATATTTATTTTACAAACAATTTACAAAAAAACTGTATACGAGTTACCTTCAATGATTCATCCAATCTATACAAAAAACATAAGAACTCCTAGCTGTTCTATTTTTATTACATTTTTTATCTGTCGTTGCCACATATTTTTAAAGAAAGTATATTTAGTTCATCTCACTCCATGGCAATCTTGAACCATGGAGTCTGTTACATTTTTTTGGTCACGTATTTAATGAGATCTAGCCGTGCCAGAAAAAAAACACCTTTGAGAAATAATATATATGATTTGTTTTATTTTATTTTAAAACAAACATTTGTCTAGCCGCGCCCGTTTCAATTCAAGCCGCCCGGCCGGGGGCGCCAGAGAAATGTCACCAAACCTTCGAGAAATGGCATAGAACAAAATATTCTGCTTGCGACTGATGAATACAACTCACTGAATAATCAAAATGTGACGGCTCGATTGAAAAGACAAAATAAGAAGTTATTTTATCTTCATTTAAATATTTATTTTACAAACAATTTACAAAAAATAAAAAAACTATTTCTACTTACCTTCAATCATTCATCCAATCTATACAAAAAACATGACAACTCCTAGCTGTTCTATTTTTCTTACAATTTTTCTCTGTCGTTGCCACTCATTTTTAATAAAGTATGTTCAATTCATCTGACTCCATGGTAACCTGGAACCATGAAGTCTGTTACATTTTTTTGGACACGTATTTAATGAGATCTAGCCGTGCCAGAAAAAAAACACATTTGAAAAATAAAATATATGATTTGTTTTTTTTTAAACAAACATTTGTCTAGCCGCGCCCGTTTCAATTCAAGCCGCCCACTCGGGGGCGCCAGAGAAATGTCGCCAAACCTTCGAGAAAATGGCATAGAACAAAATATTCTGCTGGCGACTGATCAATACAACTCACTGAATTATCAAAATGAGACGTCTCGATTGAAAAGACAAAATAAGAAGTTATTTTATGTTATAAATGATTTGTTTTTTATTTGTTTTCTAACAAAAAGATTTTTTCCGAATTTTTGCATATTTTCCTTCAAAAGTAGACATTATAAGCTTTAACTGGGTATTTAAAAAAAACATTTGGTCAAGTATTTAATGAGATCTAGACGCGCCAGAAAAAAAACACCTTTGAGAAATGATATATACTATCTGACCCGTGCGAAAATTTCGCACAATATTGTATTTAATACTACAACTGTAAATATTATAGTGTGAAACTAAATAAATATGCCTATGAGTACATAATATTCTGTTAAATATTTTCACGTGTCAGTTAGATGTTTGATTGGAAATCATTCAAAAAGTACGCATTTATTTTAAAAGAAATCAATTTATTTTAAATGTTTTATGTTATAAAACCTCTTTAAAAACAATATTAGCAGTTAATAATTATAAGCATACAGAAAATCTACTTAATGTTAATTGTATATAAATATATAAATATATATATTGGTATATATATTTACAGTTTGCACCACTGATCTATATATCGAAGATTGCGCCTCTTACATTTAAAGTTGAATATATCGGTAGTATTAGGGTTATTCAATCGCCATCTTCTGTACATTTTTGCATTTCACAGAGAATAAAAAACGTGTGTCACCAACAGGTGGCGCTATTTTGGTCAAAAGTAGAAATTAAAAGCTTTAACTGGGTATTTTTTAAATTTTTTTTGGTCACGTATTTAATGAGATCGAGCCGCGCCCTTTTCAATTCAAGCCGCCCACCCTGGAGTGCCAGAAATATGTCGCCAAACCTTCGAGGAAATAGCATAGAGCAAAACATTCTGCCGGCGACTGATGAATACAACTCACTGAATTATCAAAATGAGACGGTTCAATTGAAACGACAAAATAAGAAGTTCTTTTAACCTCATTTAAATATTTATTTTACAAACAATTTACAAAAAAAACCTGTATTTCTAGTTACCTTCAATCATCCATCCAAGCTATACAACAAAACATAATAACAAATCCGAGCTGTTCTATTTTTCTTACATTTTTTATCTGTCGATGCCATTCATATTTTAAAAAGTATATTTAATTCATGTGACTCCATGGTAACCTGGAACCATGGAGTCTGTTAAATCTTTTTTTTTTGGTCACGTATTTAATAAGATAAATGAGATCTAGCCGCACCAGAAAAAGCACCTTTGAGCAATAATATATATGATTCGTTTTTTATTTTTTATTAACAAAAATATTCTTTCCGAATTTTTGCATATTTTTCGCCAAAAGTAGACATTATAAGCTTTAACTGGGTATTTTTAAAAATTTTTTTGGTCAAGTATTTAATGAGATCTAGACGCGCCAGAGAAAAACGCCTTTGAGAAATAATATATACTAGCTGACCCTTGCGAAAATTTCGCACAATATTGTATTTAATACTACAACTGTAAATATTAGTGTGAAAATGAATAAATGTGTCTATAAGTACATAATATTCTGTTAAATATTTTCACGGGTCAGTCAGATGTTTGATTGGAAATAATTCAAAAAGTAGACATTTATTTTAACAGAAATAAATTTATTTAACTATTTTATTTTATAAAACCTCTTTAAAAACACTATTGGCAGTTAATACTTATAAGCATACAGAAAATCTACTTAATGTTAATTGTATATCAATATATAAATATATATATATATAAATATATATATATTGGTATATATATTTACAGTTTGAACCACTAATCTTTATATCGAAGATCTCGCCTCTTACATTTAAAGTTCGAATATATCGGTAGTATTAGGGCTATTCAAACGCCATCTTCTGTGCATTTTTGCATTTCATAGAGAATTAAAAACAGGTGGCGCCATTTACGTAAAAAGTAGAAATTATAAGCTTTAACTGGGTATTTTTTATATTTTTTGGACACGTATTTAATGAGATCTAGCCGCGCCCGTTTCAGTTCAAGCAGCCCACCCGGGAACGCCAGAAAATGTCGCCAAACCTTTGAGAAAATGGCATAGAACAAAATATTCTGCCTGCGACTGATGAATACAGCTCACTGAATTATCAAATTGAGACGGCTCGATTGAAAAGACAAAATAAGAAGTTCTTTTATCCTCATTTAAATATTTATTTTACAAACAATTTACAAAAAAAACTGTACACGAGTTACCTTGAATGATTCATCCAATCTATACAAAAAACATAAGAACTCCTAGCTGTTCTATTTTTATTACATTTTTTATCTGTCGTTGCCACTTATTTTTAAAGAAAGTATATTCAGTTCATCTGACTCCATGGCAATCTTGAACCATGGAGTCTGTTACATTTTTTTGGTCACGTATTTAATGAGATCTAGCCGTGCCAGAAAAAAAAAACACCCTTGAGAAATAATATATGTGATTTGTTTTTTTATTTGCTTTTTAAAACAAACATTTGTCTAGCCGCGCCCGTTTCAATTCAAGCCGCCCGGCCGGGGGTCGCCAGAGAAATGTCACAAAACCTTCGAGAAAATGGCATAGAACAAAATATTCTGCTGGCGACTGATGAATACAACTCACTGAATTATCAAATTGAGACGGCTCGATTGAAAAGACAAAATAAGAAGTTATTTTATCTTCATTTAAATATTTATTTCACAAACAATTTACAAAAAAACTGTATACGAGTTACCTTCAATGATTCATCCAATCTATACAAAAAACATAAGAACTCCTAGCTGTTCTATTTTTCTTACAATTTTTATGTGTCGTTGCCACTCATTTATAAGAAAGTATGTTCAATTCATCTGACTCCATGGTAACCTGGAACTATTGAGTCTGTTACATTTTTTTGGGTCACATATTTAATGAGATCTAGCCGTGCCAGAAAAAAAAACACCTTTGAGAAATAATATATATGATTTGTTTTTTATTTTTTCATTAACAAAATATTTTTTCCAAATTTTTGCATATTTTTCGTCAAAAGTAGTCACTATAAGCTTTAACTGGGTATTTAAAAAAAAAAAATTTGGTCAAGTATTTAATGAGATCTAGACGCGCCAGAAAAAAACACCTTTGAGAAATAATATATACTAGCTGACCCGTGCGAAAATTTCGCACAATATTGTATTTAATACTACAACTGTAAATATTATAGTGTGAAACTGAATAAATGTGCCTATAAGTACATAATATTCTGTTAAATATTTTCACGGGTCAGTTAGACGTTTGATTGGAAATCATTCAAAAAGTACACATTTATTTTAACAGAAATAAATTTATTTTGACTGTTTTATTTTATAAAACCGCTTTAAAAACAATATTAGCAGTTAATAATTATAAGCATACAGAAAATCTACTTAATGTTAATTGTATATCAATATATAAATATATATATTGGTATATATATTTACAGTTTGCACCACTGATCTATATATCGAATATGGCGCCTCTTACATTTAAAGTTGAATATATCGGTAGTATTAGGCTTATTTGAACGCCATATTCTGTACATTTTTGTATTTCACAGAGAATAAAAAACGTGTGTCACCAACAGGTGGCGCTATTTTCGTCAAAAGTAAAAATTATAAGCTTTAACTGCGTATTTTTTAAATTTTTTTGGTCACGTATTTAATGAGATCGAGCCGCGCCCGTTTCAATTCAAGCCGCCCACCCTAGAGTGGCAGAAATATTTCGCCAAACCTTCGAGGAAATGGCATAGAACAAAATATTCTGCCGGCGACTGATGAATACAACTCACTGAATTGTCAAAGTGTGACGGCTCGATTGAAAAGACAAAATAAGAAGTTCTTTTAACCTCATTTAAATATTTATTTTACAAACAATTTACTAAAAAACCTGTATTTCTAGTTACCTTCAATCATCCATCCAAGCTATACAAAAAAACATAATAACAAATCCGAGCTCTTCTATATTTCTTACATTTTTTATCTGTCCTTGCCATTCATTTTTAAAAAAGTATATTCAATTCATCTGGCTCCATGGTAACTAGGGATGGACGCGAGACGACTTTTTGCGAGACGAGACAGAGATTTACAGCTTTTTTGCGAGCCGTTCGGAATTTTCCTTGGTTTTCTCGGAAACCTCAAGTAAATTCGGGCTAGGAATCCTTATATTTAGAGAAACTACGTACAATTTTTTCAAATCATTTGGTCCCTGGGACCCACTTTTTCACGACTAATGGATAGTTGAGAAAGCACTTTTATGACTATGTGTTTACTCTACTGAAAATCATGCTAAACTTTTGTTAACTAGCTCTTGATTAAGGAGTGGTACATTTGAGCAACAGAAATCTCATCAAAAAATGATCATAGTTTCATTTATGATACCACCAAAAGTATAATAATTTTAAAAACGTAATAACTTTTATTTGTCTTTTACAGCTCTTGGAACAAGTTTACATAATAAATTAATTTAAAAATATTAAAAATAACAAAGTTTATTTTTTGTTTGTATTAGTCTTGTGAGCTGCATTACATGGAAAATGAGTAACACATTAACGCAAAAACTGTTATACACATAGGAAAATAGCTCCTCTAATTAAAATGACGAAAAATAATTTTGATGGGAAGATCTTTTCCTTTAAAAATGTAATAAAAGAAGAAAAATTACAAAATCTATGTATATTTTCTGCATAACTATAAAATAAATAAATAGAATTATGTTAAAATGCTAATAATAGGCCATTTTATGTATTTATATGCTATGTAAAAGCCGTTAAAATATCATCCAATTCTAGCCAGCTATCGGAGAGATATGCGTAGAAACTGTGGCGTCTGACCTTCATTCGCCACCAGTGTTTGTGCACCAACTGAACTGTTCCGAGAATTAACGTCGGAATCAACTCTAGCGAAGCTCCAGATGCTTTTCAGTGTCTATGGTTCACGAGACTGGAGTCGAGCGCCACCTCACTTGTACTTCTGTGCAGCCAGTATGCAAAAACTGTGCAGAGTATAAGAAGCTTGCACGTGCAGTACTCGCAGCAGCATAATTTTGTCAGTTCCCTAGTTTAGCGCTAGCGTATAGCTGAGTGCATAAGGCCCGACCGTACTATGGCGGCTCTTGCACCGGGAACTTTATAATTTATATTCCGATAATCTTTGTTCTGTTATTTTGTTGAGTTTAAATAAAAGTTGTTAGTTACTGTTCACCTTGTCTTTTATTGAAATTAATGATGATTAGCAAAAAAGTAAAAACCTTCTGATATAAGTCAAGTGTGGCTTCCGTAAACTAAAAGTTGGAAGACCCACAACTGGTGACCCGGACGTTGAATATCTATTGACGACTGTTGACAAGTGGTGACCCGGACTATGAATAACTTCTGGCGGCTGTTGACTATCAATAATTTTTGACGGCGATCGACAAGCGTTCCTGAAATCTGGTGTATCAGGATTATGTGATCTGGAGTTTTGGACTCTTCAAGTGAAAGTAGAGTGTGCATCTTTTTCAAGTCATCTGGTTAAAGTGGTTTTTCAAGACTTATTAAGTGCAATAAAGTGCCAGCGTAAAGCAGTGTACCTTGGTGAAAGTTTGGAAATTAACTTGCAGCTACTTGTCTCCTGCACTATGTCATAGCGCTCTAGTGTTGTGGTAAAGTCAATTACTTTTGAAACTAAAGTATTTTAAACAAGTTCGGTAACAGAATACATGTTTATACACCTTTTTCATATAATTGATTTTGAAACATGTTTATACAACCCAACACTGTTTAGTACTGTGCTTATACACTCTTGATTTCACTTTCACATTGTTTTAAGTCAAATTGAATTTAGATTTTAACTATTTCTGAAGTTATTGAATTCATAGTGTTTATACATTAATTCTTGAATTGTATAATGTCGAATCCTAATGCGTTAGAAATCTCGAGAGTGGCATTTAAAGCCCCCCCCCTCTCTCTCTCGAAAAATGAAGTTGAACTGTGGTTCTATCAGATAGAAGCTAGTTTCATAACATCGAACATTACGGTAGAGGAAACCAAATTTTACAATGTTATCGCATCTTTGGATGCCGAGACAATGACAATTGTTAGATATATTATACGTTCCTCCCCCCCTGACGAAAAACCGTATACTGTTTTAAAAGAACGGATAATCCAGCATTACGCGCAATCCGAAAGTTCTTGTTTGCGTACACTGCTACAAGACTTACAGTTAAGGGATAAACGTCCTTCGCAGTTGCTAAATGAAATGAAAACATTGGCTGAAAATAGAATGACTGATAACATATTGAAAGAAATTTGGTTAAACCGTTTACCTATAAAATTGCAACAAATACTTTCAATCAGTAAAGATGATCTCTGAGATCTTGCAAAAATTGCAGACCGAATAATTGAAATTTCTGGATCTCCTGACACGGTTCAAACTATATCTCAGGATGACCTAATAAAAAGTTTGCAGCATCAGATTTCTGAACTCTCTGATAAAGTAGATAAATTGACAAAACAAATTAGCTACCGACCAAGAAACCGCTCAAGATCTAACAGTTTTACTAAAAATAGAAATAAAGCTAAACCATGCTGCTGGTATCACTTTAAGTTTGCTGATAAAGCCAAGAAATGTGTTAAACCATGCTCGTATGCTTTACACAAGTAGGCCCCTCCAATTTGGCGACGGTGGGGGACTGCAAGCGTACAAGTCGCCTAATAGTATTTGATAGGAATTCCGGTTTCAGTTTTCTTGCAGATACAGGCGCTACACTTTCGGTACTGCCTCGTAATACTCTAATACATAAAACTCCGAAAGACTGCATGTTGTGCGCAGCAAATGGTACGAAAATACATACATACGGATTTAAGAAATTGACTTTGGATATAGGGCTGCGTCGCGAATTTCCATGGACTTTCATAATAGCTGAAGTCACGCGACCGATATTAGGCGCAGACTTCCTCGGTAATTATGGAATTTTGGTAGATATAAAAAATTGCAAATTACGCGATCCCCTCACCACAATTTCAACTAAAGTTCCTGTAGTTAACACATCGGCGATAGAATTGCAAACTGTTCTTAAAGAATCTAAATATCATGAATTACTTGCGGAATTTCTCAGCATAACCAACCCAGCCTCATTAAAAAACATGAAGAAAAAGCATAATGTTTCTCATTATATTTTAACTAAAGGCCTACCAGTGTCATCGAAAGCTCGTAGATTAGCTCCCGAAAAGCTAAAAATTGCAAAACGCGAAATTTCAAAATTATTGGATGAAAAATTTTAAGACCTTCAACTAGTCCTTGGGCAAGTCCCATACACATAGTTCCAAAAAAGAATGGAGAATGGAGGGTATGTGGCGATTTTCGTAAATTGAACGCCATAACAATCCCCGATAAATATCCCATTCCTCATATACAAGATTTTTCGCACGCTTTGCATAACAAGCAGATCTTTTCACGTCTAGATCTAATAAAGGCATATCATCAGATTCCGTTGGATAAAGACTCTATTCCAAAATCGGCGCTAATTACGCCATTTTGATTTTTTGAGCACAAATTCATGTGCATGGGCTTATCCAATGCTGCCCAAAGTTTCCAACGATTTATAGATGAAGTGCTCAGAAATTTAGATTGTTGCTTTGCATACTTAGATGATGTGTTAATCGCATCAAGTACAGAGGAACAGCACCTAGAGGATCTAAAAGCAGTATTTAAGCGATTAGATGATTATGGTGTAGTTTTGAATGTCGAAAAATGTGTTTTTGGCCAAACGCAAATTAGCTTTCTAGGCCATACGGTTTCTAGCAAAGGGTTATTTCCTCTACCTGAGAAAGTAGAAACCTCAAAAAAATTTCCTTTACCTAACACTGTACAGGAATTACGACGTTTCTTAGCAATCTTAAACCATTTGTGCTTGTATATTTTTGCGACTTTCTTATCTATTATTTCTGTTATCAGTAAAAATCTAAATTTCTGATGTCAACTTCTTGAACAAGGAATGATTTATTTTAAAATCATTTTGCATAAAAATCGAAATATCAACATCCCACTTGGTCATGTTAAAATATTGTGCGGAGTTGAGGCTCAATACTCATGAATAAAGGCTAGGAAAAATAAATAACGTTTTCGACTAATAGCGAAAATGCCGTCCCAAAAAAGGGACGCTAGGCATAAATGGGTTAAATTTCTATCATAGATTTTTGAAAGGGGCTGCCGCAATACAAGCTCCGTTGTACGAACTTTGTAAAGGCTCAAAAAAGAACGATCGCACTAAAATTGATTGGACGGAAGACCTGATGCAAAAATTTTCGTAATGTAAAGCTCTTATTTCAAACGCAACTTTACTTGCGTATCTCGACCCCGATGCAGAACTAGCCTTAATGGTTGATGCATCGGATTTAGCGATCGGCTCTGTGTTGCAGCAAATCCGCAATGAAATTGCCGAACCCCTCGCATTCTTTAGTAGAAAGCTTACTAATCCCGAAAAAAACTATAGCACGTACGATCGTGAACTACTAGCCATTTACAGTTTGGTTCGACACTTCCGATATATGTTGGAAGGTCGGATATTTACCATATACACTGACCACAAACCTTTAACATTTGCTTTTTCAAAAAACAGTAAAAGTGCATCACCCAGACAAGAAAGACATTTAGAATACATTTCACAATTTTCCACAAACATAAAACACATATCTGGTAGCAAAAATATAGTTGCAGATTCACTATCCAGAATTGCTGGAATTTCAGAAATTAAACCACTAGACAATGTGGATTATAGAGTGCTGGCGCAGACACAGTGCGGAGATAAAGAACGGGAAGATCTTAAATCTAAATCAAACCTAATATTCAAAGAGATTAGGCTACTCTGACTATTTGGTAGTTTATTCTGTGATACGTCGACTGGCAATATAAGACCTTACGTTCCAGAGCAGTTCCGGCAGGCAATTTTCCAAATGCTTCATAATCTCTCACACCCTGGAATAAAAGCTACAGTGAAATTAGTGAGTGAGAGATTCATCTGGAAATCCTTAAAGAAAGATGTAGGAAATTGGACTAGAGCTTGCATAAATTGCCAGAAGTCGAAAATACAGAAACATGTCATTTCGCCGACGGGTTCGTATCCGCTGCCAAGGAACAGGTTCAGCCATGTGAACGTGGATATTGTAGGCCCGTTGCCTCCTTCCAAGGGATTCATATATTGCTTAACTTGTGTAGATAGATTTAGTAGATGGCCGGAGGTTTTTCCGATGCCAGACCAGACTGCAGAGACCGTGGCGACGACATTTTTTCTGGTTGGATTGCACGTTTCGGCGTACCCGACACTATTTCCACAGACCAAGGTAGGCAATTTGAAAGTCATCTCATTAGTAGCTTGGCAAGATATCTTGGAATGGAAAAAATCCATACCACATCCGTCTTCAAATGGCTTAGTAGAGAGATTTCATCGCCAGCTGAAGGATGCTGTGAAAGCGTAAGCTACAGAACGATGGACTGAAGTATTGCCTGTGATCTTGCTTGGCATCAGAGCCTGTTTTAAAGAAGACGTACAAGCCACAGTGTCAGAAATGGTGTATGGTTCACCTTTGCGACTGCCTGGCGAGTTCTTCAAAGACTCTGGACCAGCAGTAGTCCAAGCAGAATTTCTTCAGATGTTGCGAGAGCATATGCAGAAGTTACGACCTGCACCCATGTCTCGTCATAGTGTGCCTAACATTTTTGTGCACAAAGAACTGAAAAATTGTTCAGCATGCGAAAAGTTGTTCGCATAACTGAAAAAGTGTTCGTTAGACAAGATATAGTGCGAAAACCACACAGCAACCATACGACGGTCCTTTCAAAGTTATCTCTCGTCAGACCAAGCATTTCACACTTGACATAAGAGGCATACAGAAAGTTATTTCTATTAACCGCCTCAAACCAGCCTACCTGCTAAATCCAGCTATTTTGCAGGATGAAAAGAAGACTCCTAATCCTACTGAAAGTCAAGGCATGACTTTGCGGTCCGGTAAGAGGTGAACTTCTGTGACCAAGTATCGTCTAGCCGACTGGAGGGGGAGTCCTGTGGCGTCTGACCTTCATTCGCCACCAGTGTTTGTGCACCAACTGAACTGTTCCGAGAATTAACGTCGGAATCAACTCTAGCGAAGCTCCAGATGCTTTTCAGTGTCTATGGTTCACGAGACTGGAGTCGAGCGCCACCTCACTTGTACTGCTGTGCAGCCAGTATGCAAATACTGTGCAGAGTATAAGAAGCTTGCACGTGCAGTACTCGCAGCAGCATAATTTTGTCAGTTCCCTAGTTTAGCGCTAGCGTATAGCTGAGTGCATAAGGCCCGACCGTACTATGGCGGCTCTTGCACCGGGAACTTTATAATTTATATTCCGATAATCTTTGTTCTGTTATTTTGTTGAGTTTAAATAAAAGTTGTTAGTTACTGTTCACCTTGTCTTTTATTGAAATTAATGATGATTAGCAAAAAGTAAAAACCTTCTGATATAAGTCAAGTGTGGCTTCCGTAAACTAAAAGTTGGAAGACCCACAAAACAAAGATTACCATTTTGAGAAAAATTAATAACAAAATGATAATAGCCTAAGTTAAGTTCATAAGAGAGTTCAAACTATTTCCTTAATAACTTCATAACTACTTCGAATTTTTTCATGGGGTTTGTTTTAAAATGTTTCTAATGAATCCTATTTTTTATAACTTAAAAAAATTATTTTAAGATCATTTTAAAAGTACCCGACTCCGTAAGCGGGAGACTAGGCTAGTATGAAAAAACAATTTTTGACACTTATTTGTTATAGCGACTACTAAAATTCTATCACCAAGCAACTGAAATGATATATCGCTAATACGGTGGAGGTGAAATCTTGCCTAATAAATTATTTTAATTAATAAATCATTTCATAATCATTAGCAAACACATGGGTGCTTTTATTATTTGTTTCCACATTCACACTTCACGAGATTAGGTATGATATTTGCATAAGCCTAATGTTACCAAGCAATCTCGGTAGCCGCTATAAAGAATAAAAATAGCCATTTTTTTTTACTAATTATTACAAATTTCACATAAAACTAAATCACTTACTTTCAAAGTTGTTGTAGAATTCTTCGAAATTCCATTCCTTCAGAATAGACTCAACGGAATTTTCCATGACGATCACGTGCAGCAAGAAGAGAGAGATGGGGCGATTGTAGAATGAGTACACCGCGTGCTCTTTTTGTTAAAGTATTCATGCGCTTGGTGTGACACATACGTGATAGGATATAGTTCGTTAGGTTTGGGGCACATAACTAATTTATTCTAATAACTATTTTGAACTTACTTCTAAACTCCACATAGAAGTTCATTAAATAATTTATTAGTGTGCAAACGGCGTACTAAAAGATTATGTTTATATTTATCCACATACTTATTTTTCAGTTGAATTGTTAGTTATTTTTAAGCCCGACACGTACTCGTTTACGAAGCATATGTACTTAAAAATATATACCCAGACAGCACAGCAAACTTGCATCAAACTTGCAGCAAGCTTGATTTATCAAGTCAATAAACTTGAATGAAGCTTGAAAATTTCAAGCGTGTAAGCTTAATGCAAGCTTGAATCAAGTGTTCAAGTTTACACTTGCCCAGCTTGTATTAAGCTTGACATAGCAAGCTTGAATCAAGCTTGACACAGCAAGCTTAATTTCAAGCTTTAAAAAAATTTCCTAAATACATGGGGCGCCCGTCGGCGAACTCGCCCCACATATTTTATTTTTCCACGCATTTCCCTCTCTATGCTGAAACTTCAAGTTATTTTAATCTGTTTTCATCATGCGTCCGCGGCTGGGATCGAACTCGTGACCTAAGGGTTGGGAAGCCAGCGTCCTAACCTTTTAGCCAATCTGCCTCGCGCTGGTATGACTGAAGTTTGAAGTGACTGTTATGGTTGTCACGACGTTTTCTGGCGAGATCGATCAGTGGCCGATGACGATCTGTTTCTTTTATTTTTCTGTGAGATGAATCAAAATTAAAATAATGTTATGTGTGATTTATAGACTCTACTAATAAGGATATAACCATAATATAAACTTAAAAGCAGCACACGTTTTAAAACTTTCAATAGCGCACTGATGTTGGGCAATACTGGCCAAAATCGAGACAAACGACTGATTTTGAAATCAATTTCTTAGTATAATTGTATTTTATTTTGAAGAATTTCCATATTTGGAAATATAGAATCTTTTTTTTTTTAATTCTATGGTCAAGTACATTTATGACTGATGATAAATTATTTGTTATGTGGATGCGGCTTTCCAAAGCAAGCAGTAATCAAGTTGTATTCAAGCTTGACAGTTCAAATGACTTCTCCAAGCTTGCTGCAAGCTTAAAATGAATTGAACTGTCAAGCTTGTATTAATACGTCAAATTCAAAGAAATTTCAAGCTTGATTTAAGCTTGTGTGCTGTCTGGGGTAAGGACATTAACGTACTCATATTTGAGTAAATCCTTTTTAACAGTGGATGGAGCATACTTCACGGATGGAGCATACTTCACACGTGAGGAAACCTACAATCAGCATAACGCCCATGTGTGGGCTTTTCAGAACCCTCATCGTACACAACCACGTGCAGCTCAAGAGCGTTTCTCAGTCACTGTTTGGGCCGGCATTCTTCGAGACCACCTCATTGGACCGTAGCTTCTGCCCAGTCGTTTGGACAGTAGGGCATACCTGCCCTAGTAGCACAATTAGTTCAAAAAACGTTGAAATTACTTTGGAAACACGTTTTTGGACGTTTAAAAACGTGTTTTAAACGTCTTTTGGACTAATTGTGCTACTAGGGTGATCTTCTTGAACAAGTCCTGCCCGAACTTCTTGAAGCAGCACATGTTCCTCCATCGTTGTGCCGCTGCATGTGGTACCACCATGACGAGGCTCCTCCACATTACACGATTGACGTTCGCCGACACCTTGACGTAACCTTTGGAGAGCGGTGGATAGGTCGTGATGGTCCGGTTCATTGGCCTGCCAGATCACTGAACCTATCATGCATGGACTTCTTCTGGGGTCACATTAAGAGTTTGGTGTACGAGGCGCCTGTTACTTCAGTTGAAGACCTCATCACTCGCATATCTGTAGCTGTCGGGAGGATACGTGACATGCCTGGAATCGTCCATAACGTAAGAAATTCCATGCAGCGCCGCTGTCAGGCCTGCCTGAGGACTTCTGGTCGTATTTTGAACACCTGTTGTCGTACAACCTTTCAATAAAATGCTTTCTGCCCCATTACTGTGTTGCCGTTTCTGTTCTTTTTTGCTACTTCTTTGCATCATAGCTCGCAACTACGGCATTTGCGACCCCATTCCTATGTGATTCCGAGTCATCTGTGCACCCCCTATACCCCCTGCAAGTTTGTCAGTCTGGTAGCGAATTTCCCTGTATATATTACTTAATGATATGTAAAAAGTACATAAGAAATAAATTGTAATGACAAGTTCTGTTTAAGAGAGGCTTAATAGTTATTTATATGTATATGTTGTTAATTATGTGTTACTACACACACTGCTCAAAACAATTAAAGGTTATTGCGGTTTTAGGTGGATCTTGTGGCTGGGAAACTTTTTAGCTGATTGATACATGGTCGACAGACGTAGTAAGTTATATGAGAATAAATTACACATGTTTGGCAGAAAAAAATGCATTTTATTGCGCATTTGTGTAGAAAAGGAAAATAACACAATTTGTGCATATGAGAAAAAAGAATAAGAAAAGGTGTTTTCTTCAAAGGAAATCATGTTCAGTAGGGGGTATGGTTTCCACGGACGGCCAGCAACGTTGAACACCTTTGAGACATGGAGTCAATGAGGCTATTAATCACGAGGTGGGGTATTCTGTCCCACTCTTCCGGAAGAGCTCTTTCCAGTTCTTGGAGAGTTTCTGGGGGTGGTTGGCGGCCAGCAACTCGTCTTCCTAGAGCGTCCCAAACGTGCTCTATTGGATTCATGTCTGGAGAACACGCTGGCCATTCCATTCGTACGATTCCTTCCTCGAAAAGGAAATCCTCCACCAGGTTAGCACGAATCGTCCATTAAAATGAAGTCATCTCCGATTGCTGCAGTGTAAGGGACTACAATAGGTCTGAGGATCTCATCCCTATATCGGCGACCAGTCAGATGTCCATCTCGAATGATGTAGAGGTCTGTGCGCCCGTCAATTGAGATGCCACCATACACCAACACTCCCCCACCCCCAAAGCTGGCACTTTCGTGCACGAACGCAGGATTATTCCTACTGCCACGGTCCCTCCAGATGAAAATACGCCTATTATCAGGATGAACTGAAAAACGGGACTCGTCAGAAAAAAGAACATTGCTCCATTCATTTCTCCTCCAGTTCGCATGCTCTGTTGCCCACTCCCTGCGGTCGCGACGATGCCTTGATGTTAGTCTAACACATACCATCGGTCGGCGAGCATACAGACCAACACCATGGAGCCGGTTTCGGACAGTCTGAGTTGAAACCGTGGTGCCAGTAGCCGAACGAAGGTGTTGTTTCTGAAGAGTAGCGTTCATATTCCGGTGTCTCAGAGCCGTTAACACTAAATAACGATCTTCATTGGGCGTTGTTGCCCGTCTACGACCTTGCCCTGGTCTCCGGCCTGTACTTCCACTCGCCAAAAATCGGTTCCACATCCTGGAAATCACACTTTGTGACACTCCAATGGCTTGCGCTACTTCGGCTTGAGTTTGGCCCCCTTCTAACCTACCGACAACTCTCCAAGCTTCTGAATCGGTTAAATGACTTCGCTGAGACAACGTACTCATCGAAACAAAGCAGTCACTGAATGCCAATCATCCTTGTCTTCATTGTCTTTTATTCAGTTGAAAGTCCAGTTTCATTCGTTGCCGCTGAAGCGACGTTTTTGACGTCGAACTCAAAATTAGCGTACTCCACAGTTTGAAAATCAGAAAAATTTGCATTTGTGATTCTCTTCTTCCATTTTCGGCAAATAAATTTCGCTTATATCTTTATTTTATATAAAACTTACAATATCCTTTAATTGTTTTGAGCAGTGTATTTTGCTGTATTTGACAAAGACTTAAGCGTTAAAAAACAGAAAGAAAAAGGGAGAGAGAGAGAGAGAGACGTATAGTATCACTTCGCCAGTATCACTCTGATGACCCTTGGCATTATACATTTCTATTATTTATGAATTTCTATTTTGCAATTTTGGACAAAGAATTAAAGTGCTTTCGCATGCGTGTGTGTACAACAGTTAAACTTTTATGTACGTATGTATAATATTCAGTAATGCCCCGATTATCTGCGCAATTGGGTGGCAACGGCTCATCGGATAGCAAAATTCGCGGCTAACCCGAAAAAGTCTAAACAAAAGTCTAAAATACTGATCATTAAAATTTACAGTAAACAAAAAACAGTACTGTACTGTTAGCAAAAAATTTAAGAAAACTATATTTATTTATCTATTTATTTTTAATTAGTCACTCGTTTTTGCTTTTTGCTTTGGAAACACAGTTTCTTTATTCTGGATCGTGCTTTTCTCAACATGAGATTTTCTGCCAGGTGTGAATCGTCGTCTTGCGCCTCCAAGATTGAAGCCAGAGTTGAATATCATTAACTAAAATATAACTTGAACTAAACATTCAATTAAAAAATAACAGTTGTTAATTGAACACAACTAAATGTGCACGTGAAGCAGTTGTTAGTTGAAGGTCCAACTAAATCGGCTCAATAAAATAGCTTTAGTTTTCTGTTCAACTAAAACTAATTTAGTTCAGTTAGCACACCCTACAAGTAAAACTAATAGTTGTTGAACTTTAACTTAACCGTTCATATTTTTATTGTAGTTTTCAAATAAAAAATTATAACTAAAGGAAACGAAAAATGAATTTTTATTCGCTATTTGAATTTGAGACCATGGAGCTGTAGGAAGAGGGGATCCATAAACTCTCCAACTCGGGTCGTTAAGGTCAATAATTTGGCCCTTCGAATTGTAGGGCTTATTTTATTTTTTCTGTTGTGTTGGCTTAGTTTTTTGAATTTTATTTGGGGTTCGTAGTTATAAATTTTTCGCGGAGGCAATCACGGATCTTTCGCTCACGGATAATCGGGACTCTATACATACATATATATTTAAGGGTCGTCCAAATGAATGCGGCAGTACAACCGGTTTGAGAAATGGTTTAATGGTATTAATATAAATTAGTATACAAAACGAAGAAGTAATACAGGCGCATTAGATAGGTTAGATACAGTCACCTTGTAGGTTGAATCAAGTGTCCCCGTGTCGAAAGACGATGGATATTTGGGTGAAGAAGCTCCGGGGGATAAAGGTAACCTTTCATACAGTATTGTGTGCACAATTCCTTTGCTCATAGACATTTCCTACGCTATATCGCGATTTTATTCGGCCATTCATTTTTCATGAAACGGTCCACAGCTGCAACTGCTTTCTTGGTGATAACCACAGGCACCTGACCAAATCGTTACCTGTCGTCAGTACTCCCCATTCCACTAAGAAAATGTCTTCACCATCGGAATACCGATCTGCTTGACATACACTCCATGAGATACACATTGTGCATTCGACGATAGATTTCAATAGCATTCATATTTTCCGCAGGTAAAAATTGCACGACTGAGTGTCGACAAGGTTTGGAGGCATTCATGATGCGAACTATGGCTTTTAACGAACTCCAACGCTATGAGACTGGCATCTGGCGGGAGCTGACGAATCCGCATGCACTCCCAGAACTCTGCTCCTTCTATAGGGGCATTCGCTGTCATCCTTCATTTCAAATGGCGAAGTGATTACAGCAGTGCCACTTTCATTTGGACGACCCTTATATATATATACACTTATGAAAAATATTTTTTACGAAAATAGTAGATATTAAATTGCTTTTTAGAGAATTTAAATTAAAATTTAGTTGTAAATGAGAATTTCAAATCCTACATCTTATTTTTTCTTCCTCTTATCTTTAGTTGCTTTGCAAAGTCCATTCCTTCGGGAAAGATGTCATCAACTGCATTCGGACTCATCAAGGGACCAAGAAATGCTTCTACCATCGAATTAAGCAGGAATATCAGCACAGTTTTAGAACATTTACTTGAAAATTATGATAACCGCCAAAGACCGGATCACGGAGGTAAATAACTAAAGTGTATCCCTCTGATAGATCGGTTTTAACCTGTCTTCACCCACTATTGCAAAGGCACAAGGACAGCTATTTATTTTTCTTCTGCGCTCACCTTTGTTTCAAGTCTCCACATCAGTGTTTGATTTTGTTTCACATTTGTGCCCCATATCTGTATCCGTTGACCTTCTTGAAAAACAAACCACAGTGTTCGGATCCGTGTCAACGGATAAGAATGCTTCGTATCAGTGTTCAAGCGGATCTTTTAATGATACATTTTCATAAATAAAAAACCAAAAACCAAAAACTTCATGAAAACTAATTTTATTTCTAATTGATGACACTATTGGGGTAACCCGCTGTTCTGGGGTTTAAACTAGTTTAAAATTCGTATTCTACGCGTCAAATAATTAAATTTTGCTTTTTGTTGCATCAAAATCGGTTAACCAGACGGAGATACGGAGTTTTGGGTTTCCAGATTGGCTAATATAGGGCTTTCTAGATATCTCGAAAAATAGTGGTGCTAGAGCTTAGCTAACCTCAGTTTTGGGGAACTTACTTTTGGCGCCAAATTTGGCGAAATTTCGAAAAACATTTGCCTAGCTTGGCGTGATTTACAAGACGCAGAATTAAGTTGTACGGACTGTATTTTATCGACTGGGACACATACAATGTATTACCATCATATCAATCATGTAATGTCAAGTTTTTTGTAAAGGGGGTGTTTTTATTATTGCAAAAAGATTTTTGCAATTTTTTTTTTTCACACAAAATTACAAAATCGTTCCTACGATTCTTGAAGGGGGAAAAAAATCTTAGTTTTTAGGAATTGTATATAAAATCACCCTCTTTTTTGTTCTTTATCTTTTGTTTAATAATTGAGCTTTATAAATAAGTCACATTTGTTTTGAAAATAAACACTCAAAAAACTGGTGTTAAAAGATAAAATAAATAAAAATTTTGTGAAAAAAACACACATAAAAGGTTACTCCAAGGCGTAACGATCGTTTCGACCGAAAATTCGTTCGGTCTTCGTCAGACAAACCCTTCCGTCATACAGAGCAGAGGGAACTCTTTTTTGTCGTCTGGTCTGACGGTTTCTCTGACGAAGACCGAACGAATTTTCGGTCGAAACGATCGTTACGCCTTGAAGTAACCTTTTACGTGTGTTTTTTCACAAAGTTTTTATTTATATTATCACATTTGTTTTGTTTCCGACTCTTTATTTACTGGAGCTATCATTATCCTTAATTTATGGATATGAGCGTAATATGTATCTGGATTCCATCAGTGCACTTGAAGATGTATGAGATGCATCCACATCCTTAATAGACAAGAGCCTTAGCTATAAACAGAAACGTGTCGGCCCAGTCCGACAGGATTTGCGTATGTAAAACTCCAGAGGCCTTTTTCAGATAAAGATGTATAATAATAATCCTGGGGAAAAAATCTAAGATCAAAGAAGTAAGATTGGTATAAGAATAGAAGGAAAAAAACAGAGTTAGGTAAGCTAATTGGAGCTTAGAGGAGCAGTGCCCAAAGCCGACCGCCATATGTTCTTTCAGTGTTACCAGAGATCCGAATGAGCTGTTGAACTAACGCCGGAGACAAAATAAAAATTGTTAGACCAGTTGTGGAGCTAGAGTTCTTAGATCTGCCGATTTTGGGTGAAGAAAATTGATTTTAAGAAAAGGTACCCAGGGAAGCTTTCTTATTTACTCATAAGGTAAACAGGGGTTAACACGATATCACTGAAGATCATTAGATAAAGGAGGTACGATTTTTCTTGGGAACTGTGATAGTTATCAACTTTTGCGATTGAAATATTTTTAAAAATGATAATGAATATAAAAAGTGAATAATTATCTGATAGCTATTGTATAACAATGCTGATCATCCAAAATGCTACACCAAGAAAGAGTAAATACATCACAGCAAAAGTTACTTAGGAAATAACACGTTGTACAAAGATCAAGTGATATAAATTACAGCCTCTCGTAAAGAGAGGAAGAAGATGAAATCATTATTCAGTGTTTCCGGTATTGATAGCTTTTTACGGTGCTACAAGGTTCGGCATTGAATCAAAGAGGATTTTTCTGTGTTGCTGGAGTATAGCAGTCCAGGCTACTTGTACATATTGCCTTAGTTAATCTGCTGTAGCATCGGGAGGTTTACTCGGGGGAAGTCGTTCTGTAACCATTGACCAGACGTTTCTGATAGGAAATAGATCGGGAGGACAAGGAGGCAGAGGCATCAATGCAGTCTGATGTGCGACGAAGTCTTGAACTGTGTGCCACATGTAGTTCCGTATTATCCTGTTGGAATATGGCTGATGGCAACCTCGAGATGCACGGGAAGTAAACGGACTCCAACACCTCAGAGATATAGATCAGTGTACCTGCAAGAGTACTAGGGGTGTGGGAGTGGTACATAATACCACCCAAAACCATAATATCAGGTATATGGCCTTATGCATCGCCATACAGGACCAGTATGGCGATGCATAAGGCAAGGGTTCAGCAGTCCCTCTCTACGGTGTCTCCAGACTTTGATCCGACGGATATCATGGTGTTGAAGACAGAAGTGGGATTTGTCAGTAAAAATAACGTCGTTTCATTCGATTGTCCATGTCCGTCGTTCATTATACCATTGCTCGTGCAAACGCCCGTGGTTTTGACTCTACGATAAATGCACCAATGAACGCCTTGCGGACATTCCACTTTGCTGCAAAAGGCGTAGAACCGTACGTGCGGATACCGATTACTACGCAACAGACCGAATTTGTCGTGATATGGTTTGTGATGTGGAAGACCGATCCATCAATGTCATGCGTACAATATGCCTGTAATCGCGAGCAGTGGTGCAACGAGGAGGCTGAAGTCGTCCCCGTCGGTCTCTCTTCACTCCTGCACACAGTGATTACAGATCCGCAACACAGTTACTTCATTCCATCCAACACGATCACCGATTTCTATGAAGGGCAATCCGCAATCCATATACACCACTATTCTTCCCCAATCGAAGTCCCAAACGTGCTGGAAAGACGCTCGTTTTCTGCTACGAGACACACTGAAGCAGCTTACCAAAGAGAAATGCACTAAAAAGCCGTGTTTCATTCTTTAAAATGGCCTTCTTTTCTTCCTTTATATAGCGATTGAAGGTGCTGCTACCGGCGAACCTGATCTGCGTTAACACTGACATGTTAATAGGGAGTTTGTGAATACTGGTTTTACTCCCGGTAACGCTAACGTTAAATGCCATTACATAATACAGCGCATGCGCACGTATAAGATCCGAAACGTGGCTAGTCAAAATACTCCGTATAGCGGACAGTGTCAAAGTAAGAAGAAACCGTATGCTCAAACTCCCTAGTCATTTGCATATCTCTCCGTTGCAAGTTTCACTTCATTTGGATGCTTCTTTCTCAGTGTTGCTTCTTCGATCGCCAGCATTGTTGTAAATACATATCGGGTGTTTCAAAATAGATGTTACAGCGATTATCTCTTAAACTGCAAGTGATAGAAACAAATTTTCAATTAGAAAAGTTTCTCAGATTTAGATAAGTTTTAGATATGACATTTTTTTAAAAGGGGCTGAATACATACTAAAATACAAAATTTAATTTTTATAATGTCCTCATTTTCTATCACTAATAATAGGGAAATTATTGTTCTGTGTCTAAGAAGACAAAAATAATCCCATGTCTCTGAGTCAAATAGCTACCGAGATATTCAACGTTAAAAATGACGACTTACACACATTTAAATCTGTCCTGGCGTTCGTTTTCAGACGAAAAAATATTTACTTTAGGGACCGGCTATGAATTAATAAAATTTAAATAATGATATATTTTTGTTGGAAAAGGAAAAACAAACGCATTCAAACACCTTGGTTTAACAGGTTTTATTATAGCTAAACTGATAGGTACTGCAGTACGAAATTATCAGTCTTTTAGGGGTATCCACTACGTCACGATTCCAGAGAAAAAATTTCGAAGTCTGATAGAGAATCACAGAAAAAGTGTGTGGTTTAACTTTCACTAGAAACTTACGAACATGCATTATAGGAAAATTATAGCTGAACTAGGATTCCTAATAGGGTGGATCGAAAAAATTTTTTTTTTCGAAATCTTTATCTCCTGAGGTTTCAAAAGTTGTAAATTGGCATAAATAAGACATGTGTAAAATTTGAATGTTCTACGACAACGTCTTGGGGTTGCGCATCGAGCTTGAAATTTAGAAATTTTTTTAAAATATGACTTCTTTAAAAAATTTACCAAAAAAATTCCTTTCCGAATTATTAGGCTCCCGACGTTTTAGAAGTTGTATATTATTATGAATAAGACGTATGCAAAATCTGAAGGGGCTGTGACAATTTCTAGGAGTTGCACATCGAACTTAAAATCTATAAATACCTGAAAAATATGCGTTTTTTGGCAAAAATATGTAGAAAGCGAAAATTATATTTTTAATGAATTAGTCCCGCGTAAAAATAGCCAGTAACGTTCGCAGTTCTTCTCTAGTACAACCACAATCGCAACTACATTACTCAGGACTCACCTCGCTGATTTGCCTGCGATCCGAGTCCAGCCCGTGCCAGTCCAAGCATCCAATTATTGAAGCATATGTTTTAATGAATAATGTAAAGCCCGACTTCAAATCAAACTGTGGCATTTTATGTCAAGTGTTATAATCTAAATAGTAAGAAACCATCATCTGATAGATGGATAGACGGCAAATTTCGGAGTGGCTGTTTGCTATGGTGTGAAGTTGGCAAATACAACATTACATAGATTTAGTTAGATTAGAGAACTGCATTTCTAGATTTCGGATGGCGCTTTTGTTCTTTCCAGAATTCGATGATTCGCCACCATATCCAATGCATGTGAGGGTCTCAAGATCAATGGATTTCGTGTCAAACTCTCTCAAATTTCCTGTGAAATTCTTAAAATCAGATCATGGCATATGGCCAGTGTATATTGAACCAGATTCCATTATCAGCGAGATATGTTCTTTGTGGCAAACACTTGGGTGTAATTTGCCGTCAGCAAATTTTTCTATGTATCTGGTTTTGTTCTTTCTCCTATAAAACACAATCCAAAGAAAATTTTAAATCCTTCTTCCGTTTCTCTCACTGCTAGTCATCTCAGCCTTCCTCTAATTTTATATGGGTCGAGAATCAGTGGAGAAGATTTCTCTCCATCTACTTTCCTTCCGCTTTCTAGATTGTGAAATAATGTTGATACGAGAGTTGCTGCTGCCTAGTCTGTAATAACTTAGAGTCGCAGACTTGTGAAAGCACTGAGATTTTTATTCTAACTTGGTCTTTTGTGAACGAATCTCCCAAAGTGGCAGTAGATAGGCATTCCGCGTTTTCTTCAGTCTTTCGTACTTCTCTTTCGTTATTTTCAATTTCCAAATCAATGACTAAAGTTGGAGACTGGATATTGGAACTTTCACCTCTTTCTCCCCTAATCTCGAAAGTTCTCTTTCCAACTTTCCACTCATTCTCCATAAACTTCTCTTCTTTACTACTCCATCGATTGTCACATATCTTGCTCCCCTCTGGTCTACTAATGGCTCCCGTTCTGTATGAGGTATGTGAGACTCTGAGCCACACCTGCTCCGGGAAAAGTCAGGACTTTTGCAAGTGCGATATTCCATAGCTCGGTAAGGGAGAGTTTATCCCACTTTCTTCATTAACAATTCCTAATGTCTGTCTCTAACGTACGATTTATTTAGCTGCTGAACTTGCTCATGACCTTTTTTAACTATCTCTTGAATTCCTTAGATTGACACAGTAGGGATACTGGCCTTCATCAACATTTCCTGTACTTTGATAGCCTCAACTAAGGTTACTTCTCCATCCAGTGGATCCTGAACTTTATTCAGAAATTTTTCTTCTTAAGTACAAAATAGTAATATAGCAAGTATGTCTTCTCGGGTTGGTAACTTGGTACAAGGTAATTCTTTCGATAATCCCAGCTCTTCTAAGAACACTGATTTTGTTCCATGTCCTGTTGCAGACAGTTTCACTCTATTCAGAATCGTAGCAGTGCAAGGCAACCACCTTTTAGCTTTTTTGAGAGTAAACTGAAAGCACCATCTATCTGAAACGTTAAACTAAATGCCTGTTTCAATGAAATATCTCGTGCCTGGTTTAACCGAATGCATCGCCATCACTCGGCAGGCAAACTGGCGCTAGTTGTCTAGAGCACAGCTTGCGTACTGCGCCCAAGACGAAACGACCGCATAACGTGTGCATTGTATCAAACTATTCTTAAAGCCATTTTTTGTGATTTACTGAGCTTCTCTGAACATTTTTAACATATAAAAGGACCAAATTATTTTTAACAAATAAAGTTTGCTTTCTACATAATTTTTTCAAAAAACACTTAACTTTCAGATTTTTATAGATTTCTATCTCGATGTGCAATCCTTAGAAATTAACGTAGCCGCTCCAGATTTTTCATACGTGTTATTCATAACGATATACAACTCCTAAAACCTCGGGAGCCTAATAATTTGGAAAATAATTTTTTTGGTCGATATTTTAAAAAAGCCATATTTTTCAAAAATTTCTAAATTTCAAGCTCGATGCGCAACCCCAAGACGTTGTCGTAGAACATTCAAATTTTACACATGTCTTATTTATGCCAATTTACAACTTTTGAAACCTCAGGAGATAAAGATTTCGAAAAAAAATTTTTTTTCGATCCACCCTAATTCCCAACTGTCGAATGATCACTAACATAAATTAACGTCAATTGAAATTTTTTTTTCCAATGGCCTGCCGCTGCCGTGAAGGCTTTGGCCAGAATAGGCCGGAATTGTCGGCCTATTTATTATGGGGGCACCTAGTAGGTGGACCAACGTCATCCCCTATGAAGGGGGGGACATTGAGAACCACGCCCAGTCGGAAATCGATCCCCCACCGCCGGGAGTTGAACCCGAAACCGTAGTACGGTGCTTTACTTACCATACAATCCGGTCGGCTCAATGTAAAAGTAATTTTGTTTTTCTCACTTTAGGCATCCCCTTAGTATTTGACGATAAATGCTAAAATTTTAAACTTTCGATATCTCGGTAGCTGTTCAACTCAGAGACATGGGATTTCTTTTTATTTATCTTATGAGACACAGAGAAAATTATTCTTAATATAAATGCTGGGAAATGTGGTACCATATAAGGAGACCATATGAAATTAAATTTGGTATAGGTATTACGTATACAGCCTCTTGTTAAAATTACCATTTGTGAAAGGCGCTCTAAATATGACAAACATTTAAAAATGAAAGTATGATATTTCCCTTACGGTTTAACAGGTACTCGATATAACATCTGTTTTGAATCACCCGGTATATGTGCATACCAAGACGCATAAGTTGACCGACCTATATTTTGTTATTATTATCCGTTAGTCCTGGACTCATACTTCCAGTTACAAAAATGCGCAAAATTGGATGCAGAGTGGAGAGATTATACATTTCAAGTGAAAACACAATTAAGTGAAAAAACAGAAAATCTAAATTTGTACAAAGCCTTCAGCTACTTGCATTCACATTCAAGGAAATCTTTTTCATGCAAAAACATTGCGAACAATTTAAATTCGATAGTGGCAGGACAAATATTCACAGAAAAATAAGAGTTCAAGTTTTAAGGACGGTACACAAATTGGGAAGTAGTCCTATCAGAAGAACGAGCTTTAAGGGTATGCATGAGATCACGGAAAAAATGTTGTTCACTCAAAAAAGTGCGATATTTGTCTAATCATTTATATTGAAAAAAAAATATGTATGTTTTTTATAATACTTAAATACACTGACCACCAGCTGATATAATTTTAAAAGAGTAATCTGAAATAATAAGACAGTAAGTAGTGATTTTTCGCAAATAAAGTAAAACAAAAACAAAAAACATAATAAAGATAGATAAATTGTAACAGATGAATATTCTGTTTCTAACTTTCTGCACACATGTGCTCGAAATGTCTTCCTGGGACTTCAATACATAGACAGAGAAGTGAATGAAATTCCTCTTGAAATTTTTCTCAGCATTAGAGGCGTGATTCATCTCGTGGATAAAATTCCGTTCTGCAAATCCAATGGGTTCAATGATTTGTGATCATCGAATAATTTTCGAAATGAAATTGCCGCTTTGTCTGTACTTAATTTTGTATACAGCCCCTGAAAATATGTAAATAACCACATATGTAAAGTGGAAAGTGGGTAAGTCACTAAATGCCATGCTTCAAATCTCTGTAAATATTGATCGTACCAATGTCGAACTTTTCGCGCTTTTAATGTTTTTGTATGGGAAAGATTTCCCTAACTATGAATATAAAGACCATGGGGCTGTTTCAAATTTAGATTGTGTATTTTTTTCAATATTTTACTTTTCGCTTCAAACTTTCGATATCTTTACTCTTCATGATTTATTATGGTATGAATATGTTTTGAATGCAACAATGTATACAACTGCAGTACTGTCCGTGAGTTTTTGTGAGCATCAGTGATAATTCAAAGTAATCATTCATTGGTTACCGCCAAATAAAGGAAAGGGAGAAAAGAGTTGCATTTGTATGCTTTTTTATTGGAAAAAATATGACCTACCTTTTCCCTTAATAACGTTTTCAACACGTTGCATTATTAAGTCAACAAGTTTTCCGTTATTTTCTGATTTTAGCTGATCTTGAAACCATACAGATTCTATTTTTTTTTTTGAAAGTTTAGCTTTTGCAATGTCCCACAGACATATCTAGAATTTAAATCATTTGAGTTTCTGGCCAATAAAACAATGAAATATTTTGTCCTTGAAATGTTTCTGTATAGCCTGTTGAAACTAGTTCTTTCCGCAACCCACAGCGTTTTGGTTCAGTCACACGCTGCCCCATGCTAAAGTTTTATTTTGTTTTTGTTTAGTTGCTTGCGATCTAGCTTTGTGATGTACCTGTAATCCGCGCTGTAATCAAGAATTCCTCTCCCTACCTAATTTACCTGAATTTTTGTTTCTTGTACTGAAGTATTTCTTGATAAGTATCCTCGTGTCACCTTGGCGCTAGGAGCACGGCGCATTTCATATATTCTTGAAATTTGGAATGTCTTTTTCCTTCTAGAAAGGTACTATAATAAAGTAATTAAAAAACTTTGTAAAAAACACACATAAGAAGTGTGTTTTTTACAAAGTTTTTTAATTACTTTATCGTTTAACACCAGTATTTTGAGTGTTTTTTCAAGGTACTATAATCTTTTATTACTAAGCATGACAAAGGACATTCTTGAAAATTTAGAAAAATTTAATACTAAACGAAAAACACTAAGAACTAAACGAAACTAAACGAAAAACACTAACTTGCTCTAAAGTTCTAAATAAAGTAGACTTACTTGACAGAAAATTTAAATATTGAAAACTTGAATGACGAGGAAAACTTTCTGAGTACTTAACTTTATTAGAAGAACAAGATGAGTTTAAAGCTGTAAATGAAAAAAAATCGAAGAATGCATAAGCTGCTATGTTGCTACTTTCAAAATTATCTTGATTATGATGAATCTATTAATTACTTAAAATTCAAAATCAGTAGTAGTTTAAGATTAAACAAGCTGAATCAAATAAAAGTGCTGTAACTATTGCAAGCAATGGTGCTGTTTCAAGTTCAATTAATTTACCGAAACTCCGAATTCCGACATTTAATGGGGATTCTAGTACTTTCTTGGAATTTTATAATAACTTTAGATATGCTATGGACTGAAATGAGTCATTAATTGATGTAGATGAATTTACACATTTTAAATCTTTTCTAACTGGCGAAGCTTATAAAATAGTTGTAGATTTCGCACTTACGAAGGAAAATTAAAATATTGCCTAAATTTGCTAAAGGAAAAATATAGTAATCAGAAAAGCTTGATTTATTTGTTTAGTAAACAAAATTTAGGGACTTGAACCAGTTAAATTTTCTTCGAATATAAGAGTTCTTATAAACTTATATTATGAAAGTGAAGTTTGCATTAGTAACTTAGAGTCCATGGGAGTTACTTCGGATAAATTTGGTTATTCGCTTTTTCCATTTTTATTAAAACAATTGCCACATATCTTAGAGATAGAATATCATCGTATAACTGATCAGAAAAAGAGCTGTGACGTGAACGAATAAATGAAATTAATTAAACTTTAAATGGAATCTCGGTAAGCAACTAATGCAGTACTTGCTCTGTCGGACTTGCTCTGAAATCTCAAAAAACAAATCACTCTACATATGATTCGGAACAAATATCATTCAGGCAAAATCGACTCCGAAAAAGAATAATATTCCAACATCGTATGATTTAAATACTGATGCTAATTATTATTATTATTATTATTATTATTATTATTATTATTATGTAAACCCATAAAGCATGTGTGTTCCTTCGATACGCGATACTTTATCTAATTAACAAAATCGGTATTAATTAAAAAAAGAAATGTATTCTTATCGATTTTGAAAATTCCCTTTTAGAATCTAAATGTGGAAATAAGTCGATTTGTAAGAAACGTAAAACTACAGAAAATAGTAAACTGACGCAAAACTGTGATAATCGAACTGTACTTTCTTCCGCATCGGAAGTGAGGAAAGTCATGAATAACCATAAAAACCGCATTATTACAAACTTGTACAGTTCGCTCGTCATCAGAAAATGAAAAAACAATTGCTCCAATGTTAATGGACTCAGGTTCAGAACGTTCGTTTATCAGAAAAGATCTAGCTAATAAATTAAACCTGAAACCACTGAAACAAGAATATTGATTTATTCTTTTGGAAAGGGGCGAACCTATGAGTGATACTTTGACGAAAGCGTTAATCAGCCAGAGAAAAAAAAGTGGAATTGAGACATTTATTTCTAATGAGATGACTAACGTTGTTGTGCATTACACATTAGATAAAGAAATAAAGAAATCTGTGAGTGGTGATAATTACGTACTTGCTGACGCTGGGAGTTAGAAAGAAATACAAATTTAGCTAGGGTCTGATTTTCTTTGGCAAACTGAACTAGGAGCAGTAAAAAAGAATAAAAATAAAAAAGGAATTATATGCTTTTAATACAATTTTCCGTTATACAGTTCAATGTTTACCCATCTGAGTAAAAAGCTTGAATAATGAGCTGCAATGCTTTTGGAATTTAGATTCGACTGGGTTGTTAAATGAAATGGAGAAAAGTTATAGCCACTACCCAGCAAACACTCACCTGCCGGCGGAGTACCTTGCCAGTGCCTTTCTGCCTTTACGTCCAGAACCGGCACGACACTGCAAAAAGTAACTGTATCTTACCAAAAGTGGTCGCCCGAGAAGCACCTTGCCAGAAGCCTGGGAAGACAATGGCACTGGGCTGGCGGAACTGCATGTGCCGGACATCATTTACAGTAAAGGGTCTACACCATTAACCCATTTATGCCTAGCGTCCCTTTTTTGGGACGGCATTTTCGCTATCAGTCGAAAACGTTATTTATTTTTCCTAGCCTTTATTCGCGAGTATTGAACCTCAATTCCACAAAATATTTTAATATGGCCAAGTAGGATGTTGACATTTCAATTTTTATACGTAATGATTTTAAATGAAATCATCCCTTGTTCAGAAAGTTGACATCAGAAATTTATCAATTACTGCTGGTGTTAGCAAAAATCGAAGAAAGTCGCAAAAATATCCAGGCACGAATGGGTTAAGTTTAAAATGCCTAAAATGAAACGGCGGGATGCCAGTGATTATTAAAAATAAAGGCACTGGCCTGATATCTAAACAGTGACTGTAATATAATGGCAACGTGCCGGCTTAGTGCCTATTTAACAATGTTGCCGTAATTAAAATACGAGCCAGTATCGTATCCAGGTGAGGGGTTAGGGGGCTTATTCATCAACCCCCCTTCCCCCCCTAAAAAAAAGACATTTCTTAAGGGTAGCATTTGGAGTTACTGTACGTTTCGTTTAGGTAAAATAAGCTTTTCTTAGTCTATGTAAAATAAGCTTTTATTAGTCTCTATCTAATCAATTTATATTCAAGCCATTTTTTTAATCAGCCCCCATCTCTTGACAAAAAATTGTTACATTAATCCATTGTTACACTTCAACTTTCAAACAAGTTCCACTTTCTCAAATCGTAGAAGCTTTTTCTTCACAGTTCAGTATTATCGTCGTGATCTGTAAGAATTTCACTTCTTCATTTGATAAAATCAACCGCTATGATTTTTCAACCGCGGTGCTCTACACAAATTTCCGTGCGTCATCAACATAATAAATTAACATAGTCCCGGTTAAGACGTAACCCAGATAATCCGATCTCGATTAATCGAGAGTCTACTGTACTTATATGGCGCACATGGGAATAACTCTGGATGAGAGTGATTAAAACTACACAATAAATACAACAAACATAAGCAGCAAAATCTGTTAGTCCATAGTTTGCAAATTATGCTCACTCACCATATGTGAATTCTGTACAGTTTTCATAAACTGCAATTTTCTTACAAATACTTACAATATACATACATACATATACACTGTCTACCAAGAAGTATTTTGACACCTGTGATAGAAAAGAAAAAATAACTTTATTCAAAATCAATAATTGGTAGAACCTCCATGAGAGGCAATTACAGCGTTAACCCTCCGGGGCATACTTTCCATAAGTCTTTGTATTACAGCTAGTGGTATTGTCTTCCACTCGGCTTGGAGTGGACATAGAAGTTCCTTGACGGATTTTGGAGGGGTAGTGCACCCCTAATTCGGCGATCCAACTCGTCCCAGAGGTTCTCGATAGGGTTCAGGTCTGCGCTCTGGGCAGGCCAGTCAATTCGATGAACTCCATTGGCACCATACCAAGCCTTGGTTAACCTCGAAACATGACAACTCGCATTGTCGTCCTGAAAGTAACAGGGGTCCAACCCTTAAAACTGCCACAACGTAGGAAGCACATTGCCATCCAAAATAGTGCAATAGGCATCGGCGTTGAGCTTACCATGAATGGGGACCAAGGATCCCAGTTCATACCAGGAGAAACACCCCCTGACAGGCGCGTAGCCAGGAAAATTTTTCGGGGGGGATATGCGCCTGGAAAAAAATATCGGGGGGGGGATATGAACTTATATGTGTATAAATAGACGGAATTTCATCACTAATCCAAACATTTCGGGGGGGGGATATATCCCGATATCCCCCCCCTGGCTACGCCCCTGCCCCCTGACCATAATTCCACCTCCGTCGAACTTGACTGTTGGCACAATGCATTCTGGCAGGAGACGTTCTCCAGGCAGACGCCAGACCCAGACCCTGCCATCTGAACGGTAAAGGGTGAACCTTGATTCGTCGCTCCAAAAAAAACCATTTCCACTGATCTACGGTCCAATTTCGATGAGCATTACACCACATTAACCGAGCAGCGCAGTTCGACTTTGTGATCAAAGGCTTATGAGCAGCAGCACGACCATGAAAACCAAGCAGATGTGCTTCCTTACGGATGGTATTCATTGAAACAATACTCCCGGATGCGTGTTCAAACTCCTCGCGGATGAGGGCTATCGGTTGGGTGCGGTTCTTCCGAATTTCTCTGGACAGCACTCGTCGGTCTCTATCTCCCAGTTTCGTGGGTCTGCCGACTCGGGGCACATTCCAACAATCACCGCTCACCTTCCAGTTCTTAATCACATAGGCCACTGTCAATTTTGGGTACTTCAGATCGCTAGCTATGTCCCTTAAGGATCGGCCAAATTTGTGATACCCAATAATAATACCTTTCTCGAAATCAGAGAGCTCCGAACTGCGCGACATCTTGCATGCGACTAATGCCGATGCTGTTTCCTACACGATATATACCGGCGGAGGCCGTGACGTACCGCAGGACCACAGATATTGTTATTTGCATAGTTGTCCAAATACTTATTGGTAGACAGTGCATATTAATCAAATTCTTACAGGAAGTAATAATAAAAAAAGTTGTACTATGGTTACACACACACACACATAACTTTAGGGTAACATTTTGCTATGCATTGTACAGGTTGTTTAGATCAAAGATTTTTCTTATGTTAGCTATTCTAAATAGAAATTTCTACATCTACACCTGTTGTATAACTACATCACTCAAATTTTATGGAGGAAAATACTTTTATACACTAAAATACGCTATGAGATTATGTATATTAAAAACCGTGAAAGTAAAAATTTAACTGTAATAGTATCATCCAAGTAATTTGTAGAATCCATAAATCTTGTATCATACACCAACAGTGTTTCAACGTTGAAGCAATGCTATTCTTATATTGCTCCAAACGACGAAACCAAATTAGTTGTCTTGAACAGCTTAACGTTAACCAAAGCAATTAAACTTTTCGAAAGTTGGACAACAATAAAAAACCGGAAAACATGTGTATCCTAAAAAGTGTACTTGATTCGTAATTCATCAATTATACTATACGTTCCTCAACGTATGCAATGTAAGCGACCGAAATTAAAGACAAAAAAATTGGTTGCTAACTTAATGCACTCTAAAATACGCCTAACTCGAGAATTTTCAAAGCATCTAACTGGAGCGGTCCTCTTCCCCCCTCGCACCAAATTAACTTCCTGTTTCATATTTTATGTGCATTATATTGTTGCGGAACTACTCTTCTTGTTTCCGGGGTTCGTCGTTCTAAAGTCCAGTTGGTGTGGAACGTGCTGGTAAAAAGTCCACTGGTCAGGATGCTCCTAGAACTTCGTGGAACAATCAGCTGTACAAAAATTCACAAGCACAATTAAACAGTAATGTGCTTTTAACAGTTCTCTTAGATCAGAAGTTCTCACAAATGCTGTATTTCTCACACAAAATAAGTCACTTTCACAGGCAAAAATTCAGTGAAAATATTCAAGAGATATCGTACATAATCCCTTAAGACACAACGCACTATCAATTCACAAAGCGTACAGCTCTTCACACATTGAGCGTTCAACTCGCACTGAACTGTCAGGGCAACGCGCTGGGAAATTTATAGAGGAGGCAGAAACTGCGAGCAGCTTCTAGAAGAGTATATCTCTCGAAGATTCCAGATAAAGCGGGACTTTTGATTACATCATAGAAGAGAAATGTTAGGTTATTATGCGTTTTTAATGCAGGAAAAACAACTTCCAGGCCCCATTGGGAAAATCACGCCAAATGACCAAAAAGTCGCCAAGCTTGGCGACTTGTGGCGAAATATCGCCAAATTTGGCGCCAAAAATAAGTCCCCAAATGTGAAGAGATGAAGCCCTAGGACTAATATTTCTCGAGATTTCTAGAAGCCCCATAGAAAAACATATGCGAAAGCAAAACCTCCGTATCTCCGGTTCTAATTGGCCGATTTTGATGCAACAAAAAGCAAAATTTATCTATTTGAAACGTAGAATACGAATTTTTAACTATTTTAAGCCCCAGAGCAGCGGGTTGCCCCAAAAATTTGTAACATTGCCCATTTCCCAAGGACTGCACGTCCCGGGCAGGCTGTTGAGAAAAGTAGTGGCACTGGTGGTTATGATTTGAAAAAAGCTGATTTTTTACTGTGTGGCATTTATTTTCTGAGACTGACTGGAATTTTCTGAATGCTTTTAATAATGTTGATGAAGTTGTGCATTGCTTTTATATGTATCTTTATGATGTTTTAAGCCATACGATGCCTGTGAAATCTTCAAGAAAAAATTTCCCTTCTGGTATTCCACTGAAACTATTAAATTAATTAAATGTAAAAGTAAAGTTCGTAGGCTTTTATTAAAAAGTTGTGATCCGATAATTTCCGATGAATTAAGTATTTTAGATCTAAATTAAAGATCAGCATTGGTAAGGATTATGCTTCTTATTTGCAGAATACAGAAAATAAACTGATCTCTGACCCTAAAAAGTTCTGAATTGATTTCTAAAAGTTCTGATTTGGTTTTCTAAAATTTTAATAAAACCAAATTTTTGCCTAACAATATTTGTTATAAAAATGTCTGCTTTAATGACAATAGTGATATCGCTATTGTTTTTGCCACCTACTTTAGCTCTGTGTACAAATCTAGTTCGGATTATGACAGAAATTCGCCCTTCTTTGACAACTCCTCGTATGATTACATTAAAATTGATAATATTACTTTTGAGGATGTTCTTTTTGCATTTAAGAAGTTGAAGTCTTCTTCAGTTGTTGGTGTTGACAAGGTACCTTCCTTTATTGTTAAAGGTTGTGCTGATGGGCTGATTTATCCTCTTCTTATTTTATTTAATCTTTCTTTAAAAACTTATATTTTTACGGATCCTTGGAAGCATACTAAAATTATTCCTGTCTTTAAAAAGGGTGACATACATATATTTGCAAAAATTATCGACCTATTGCTATTTTATGTCCTTTTCTAAGAAATTTGAAATTATAATGCACAATAAGTTTTTCATCCAGTTAAAAGTTTAATTTCCTCATCTCAACATGGTTTTATTTTTAAACGGTCTACGCTTACTAATTTATTTTGTTTAAATAACAATATCATTTCTTCGTTTGAAAAATGATACCAACTTGATGTCATTTATACCGATTTTTCCAAGGCTTTTGACTCTATATACTTTGGTATTCTTCTTAAGAAATTAATTGGCCTGGGTTTTCACATTAATCATTACTGACTGGATTTTTTCTTACTTGAGTAATAGACAGCTTTGTGTATTTTAATGGTGCTGTTTCTGAGAATTTTACCTGTACTTCTGGTGTTCCCAAGATTCTAATTTGGGGCCTTTACTTTCTATTTTGTTTATTAATGATCTGTGTTCAGTT
Source organism: Cheiracanthium punctorium (assembly GCA_038373885.1). Lineage (NCBI taxonomy): Eukaryota > Metazoa > Arthropoda > Arachnida > Araneae > Cheiracanthiidae > Cheiracanthium > Cheiracanthium punctorium. Next base: position 114,194 of record JAWZYV010012958.1, read on the forward strand.
TTGAAATTTTCTAAGTATCTTTTATTTTCTGATGATCTGAAATTATTTAAAGAGATACGGTCTGTTAATGATGCTTGTCTTTTACAAAGTGATCTTAATAGTTTATATGAATGGTGCACTGACAACAAATTACTTCTTAATATTATGAAATGTAGTATTCTTAGTTATTCTCGTAAATCTCAAACTTTAATTTATTCATATCATATTAATAATCTTCCTTTATATCGTTCGGATTCTATAACTGATTTGGGTGTAATTTTTGACAGTAAACTTGATTTTTCAACCCATATTAATAATATTATCTCTAAAGCTTACAAAAAACTTGGTTTTCTTAAGTGCACAACTAAAGACTTTTCTAACCTTCATGCATTAAAAATCTTATACTTCAGTTTGATAAGCTCTAATCTTGAATATTGTAGTCTTATTTGGGATCCGTATTATAAAAATAAAATTAAAATTCTTGAGCTGGTGCAGACTCAGTTTGCACGTTATTTATATTACAAAAGTAATCCTATTTACATTCCGAATATTTCTTCATCTTACTTGAGAAGTGTTTTTGGTCTTCCTAGTTTAAGTTCTCGTCGTGATCTATTTTGTTTATTATATTTTTATAAAGTTGTTAATAATATGGTAGACTGTAGTGATATTCTTCAGAATATTTGAGTAAATGTACCGAACAGGTCTCTTCGTAATAGACATTTATTTGTAGATCCAATTATAAAATATAATTACATTTACTTTTCGTTACATAAATTTTATAATAAATTTTCTTTGGATTTGTGGATAGTTTTAACATGCCTTTTAAAGTCTTTAAAGTTAAGTGTTTTGAACTATTGCAGTCATGACTGGTATCTATTTTATCTCTGTATTTTATTTTTTTAATTTTGTCTTGGTAGTTTGTCCTTTTATATGCGTCACTATAAATGGATTTTAATCTGTAGTGTGTATTTCTTTAATAAATAAATAAATAAATAAATAAATTTGAAAAAAAAGAACAGGTTCAATACAAACGGGTGATCAGACTGTTCGAATTGAAAATGCCCAGTAAAAAAACAAAACCGTTAAATTAATTTTTACGTGGTCTAAAATTATAAGAGTGCGAGGTAGGGACCTGATAGTGGCTATCAATAACACCCAATTCATTAAGAAATGACCTTCGAGGAGGGGCAAGTTTTAATCTACCAATATGCATTTTGCGAACTGAAGTGTCAGGATTATCTTAATTGAATTGAGTAAAAGACAGGAAAATATTTTTGTATAACTTTATAAGGTCCAGTAAGATATTTATTATATTTATCTTTAGACTTTTAAGATATTTATTATATTTATCTTTAGACGAATAAAGTAAAAAATATCACCAGGGAAAAGAAATCTAAGCTTGGCATTTTAATTTTTATTTAAATTTTGTTCATATTGCGCAGACTTTAGATTAGAATATCACCATGAATCCGCTTCTGGGTGGGCATTACTTGAGACAGATAATGAGCTTTATCCAAATGATGAAACTGTATCTGAGGCTCATATGTGTCAAAGATCATAGGTAACTCTCCGCCAAATTGTATTACATTAGGAGAAAATTGAGTAGAAGAATGTGTAGAAGCATTACACATATTTACATGAATGTTTATAGCATGAGCAAAGTTATAACCATCTTGAATTAGAGAATTTACAGTTGTTTTAATTGAGGTATTGATTCTCTCACTAATTGAATTAGCCTGTTGGTGTCCAGAAGTAGTATGTCTCAATTTAATTCCGAAATTCTTGTTAAAGGTTTCAAAAACAGAGCTAGTAAATTGAGTACCTAAGTCAGTAAGTACAATGGCAGGTCTGCCAAAAAATGAAATGTATGAAAATAAACAGTTAGCAACTGCATTAGTGTTAATTGAGTTTAAGGGATAGAGCTGTAGAAAAATAGTAAAATGATCAATTATTGTAAGAATATGTTTTCCATTATTTAGAGGTCCAAGAATGTCCAAGGAAATTACTTTATTAGGTTTTTCAGGTATGTAATTGTTTCGTAAAGGAATTGGTGGAGTCGCATGTGATTTTAATGTTATACATTTAGTACAAGAATTAGTAAAGTTAACTGTATGAGCATACATACCAAACCAAAAATAACATTGTCGAAGAAATTCATATGTTTTAGCAATTCCAAAATATGATATGTGGGCAATGGCCAAAACTTTGTTCTTTAAAGAGTTAGGAACAACAACAGTAGGATGAATTTCCAAAGATGAAGTTTCTTTAGCATAGTACAATAATTTATTATGAGGATGTAGAAAATAGCATTTATTATTGTTGCTGTTATTATTACATTTCAAATCGCTTATAATTTTTTTAATGGTTTTGTCTTTTTGTTGTTCATCAAGAAATGTTTGACAAGAAATTTCTAGAAGTGGGTCCTGTGGCGAAGATTGTGAAATATTTAAATAATTAATACGTTCAAAAATTTCAGGTTTTTCAGAATTTGCATCATCAATGACAGGAAGTACAGCATTATTTAAATTTAGAGTACTCGGTTGAGAGTTTATGTCATGGTGTGTGGCGTTTCTTCAAGTCGTGAAAAAGAATCAGCCAACAGATTATGTTTGAATTTAAAAGTATATTTACTTAATTCGCATAGCCATTTTGTAGTGAGATCAGCAGGAGAAGTCCTTTTTCTATGATGTTTTAATGGTTTACCGTCTGACATAAAAATAAATTCTTGATTGTATACGAAATGCTTAAATACTAAAAAGGAGTCATGTAGAGCCTCTAATTCAATTTTTAAATAATTATAATGGATATTTTTTTTCAGACTTAGATAACGATTTGCTAAAGGAAGAAATAGGATGTAATTCACCATTAAACTCTTGCAAAATGACACCAGAAATTGCTTGATGACTACCATCAGTGTTTAAAATGATGGGTTTAGACCAGTCAGGTAAACAAACAAAAGGTTTAGTGCAGAAATTTTTTTGTAATTTATTGAATGCTTCAGTGTGAATGTCAAGCCACTGGAAACTTTGTTTAGGACAAGTTAAGTGGACAAGAGGATGGGTTAGTTCAGTATATGAAGGTATTAAATTTCGATAAAATCCACAAACTCCTAGGAAGCGTTTAAGTTGTCTTTTTGTTTTAGGAATGGGAAAGCCAGTAATTTTGATAATATTGGAGGAAATAGCCCCCTCCGTGGGTGCGCCTATGGTCGCTTTCATAGTAATTTTCATAAATTAACGATTCAAAATAAAATGAAATAAACCGTTAAAAAGAAGCACAAAAGAAATGGATCTATTCAGTTGTACTAAATGAGTTAACACATAATACAATAATAAAGGTATTTATGCAGTTGCGTATCCAAGGCTCGCACTAGCGAGGTTCCGATGGGGGGCACGTGCCCCCTCGTCAAGAACTTCTGATCAATTCGTCAAGGGAATTTTTAAGATAAGAAATAATCTAAATTCTAGACCAGTTTTAATTTTGAAATATTAAAATTTACTTTTGTAGTATTGAAAAACCTCGACTACGCGACCCCGGAGTTAGCCGATTTTCAAATCTTATCGATTCGACTTTTATTTATTTCCAAAATAGCTTCAGTTTACGATTTTAATAATATAACGTCATATATATGTGTTATCACTAAGATTTTATAAAACTTTCTTTCCTAAATCATTGTTTTCCTTCATTTATAAGCGAAAGTATACCCGGACGAACACGTTTATGGCTCAGTCCCACCTATCGCTAAATCAGGAGTATCAGTCAGGGGCGTAGCCTGTGAGAGCTGCAGTACCCTTCCGAAATTGACTTACCTCGAAATTAATTTAATATTTAGCTTACAATTGAATTTTAGCTTTAAATTTAATACCCCCCCCTTCCACCCTCGGAAACTAAATCCTGGCTACGCTACTGGTATTACAGTAGTTTTATTTTTAAAACACACGTAAAATGAAAGCGATACGTTTACACTCCAAAGAAAGAAATGCCGTGTTGAGGGTATGGAAGATTGTGGAGTGAGAGTTTCTTGTGTGTTCGGAACCGACTTGAATTTTCGTGTTCGAGGTAATGAAAATGCAGAGCATTTCCATTCTAGCAGATTAATGTGACCAGCTAAAGTCAAAGTTAGAGTTCTTTTCATCTCGAAAGCCATTTCTTCCATCAGAAGCATTTCTCAATAGTGACTCCCTTCTACCGCTCTTATTAATGTCATTAAAATTCAATAAAAAACACGCCTGCACTTTGTTGTACTTTTTTTTTATTACCGCCGCTACGAAAATACAAGTATGTTTCAACCTGCCTACTCTGTCAGAAATGTTGAGCGAAAAACACTCAGACTGACAGGATTTTTCTTCTTTTTGCGTAACGAAGTTGCTCTTCTCAGTCTGAGTGAAATGTTTTCTTTTGGCAGAGCGAAAAATTCGGAGCGAATAACGCTCCTATTAGAAAGAAATGGCTTCATTCTATTCTGAGTGTCCTTCATAATTAAACGGAGCGATTTCTCTCTGAAACGCTCCTTTATAGACGTAATCCCTCTTAATTTCTTAGCGTTTTTAATGGGAACAGGTAAATTTTGGCTTTCTATAGCAATATGTGGTGTTACGCAAATTTTAACTTTATTCAAATGAGTATTTTATATATGTAAATATATATAACTTACCTCTAAAAACTGGTCATTTCCTGCTGTATTAGAAAACCTCCAAAATCTGGAAACCACTAATAGTTATTATAGGCATAGCGTCGGGGGAGGGGGCACAGTGGGGGCATGTGCCCCACTTCCAACTTTCTCAAAAACATATTGATTTAATACTTTTTTTTTCTAAAATTTAAGAGAAACTTCTGTTTTCCATTTTTATTCGATGAGTTTCCCCTCCTCCCCTCAAAAAAATTCGGTCATGATACTATTATGACGGCTCCTACCAACCGTCTTGGCATTTTCTGTTGTTTCAATAGGCTTTAGAAAATTTCAGAACTCTGGACACAACCAAGCAAGTAGCGTTGGTGTTGGGGGGAGGCAGAAGAAGCCCCCCACGAAATTTTATTATTTTTTCGGGGGTGGGGGGTTAAACATGTTTCAATTGACATTTCAGGTAAACTCTCCATTTCTATTCGTGAATTTGGTATGTGCACTTCTCCCCCCCCCCCCCCCCCCAATGCCGACCAAATATTTTATCACACTATGCTGTTGATAGTCATTTCATATTATTTTCTGTTACATAAATATTTTGTAGAAAACTTCGAAACTGGACACAGCCTTTAATAACTATGATCGTAGCATAGGGCGGCGGAGAGGGGGGGGGCATTGAATCAAAGTTTTTTTGGATTTAAATTTTAAAATGTCTTTTTCTAAAAGAAAGTTCCCTTTTCTACTGTTGAATTTTGCATGTGCACCCCCCCACGCACACACAAACCAAAATTTTGGTCACGTTACACTGATATTGGTCACTCTCTATTATTTTCTGTCATATAAATGTGCTTAAGATAGCTTCCACTCTCTGGACACAACCTTTAATAACTTTTACTATTAGCATTGCGTCGGGGAGGCAGAATTGGCCATGTGCCCCTGTTTTATTTAAAACTTTTCTTGAAATATGAAAGAAACTTCTTTTCTACTCTTACATTCAGTATATCTTTCACCCCCCTCCAAACAAACAAACAAACAAAAAAAAAAAACAGTCGTGGTTACCTCTGATTATAAGACAAGCATGACAAAATTTTTAATTTTTTTTTCTAAATAAATATTTGAGATATAAAATATAAAACAGATTTGAGAGTAAAAATAGCTAAATTCTCTACCGTTCTGAAAGAAAATTTTTAAATAAATGTTTAAGAACTTGACATCCTTTGCCCTCTCCTACACATAATTTTTTATTAAATATATGTACTGGACTTTAAAACCTTTAAACTATGCACACATCAGAAATCTAAAGTAAGTTACTTCTGACAACCAGTTTTGTTGCAGATGTATCAGAGGAACACACATTCAATTGGCTCATAAGTAAATTATTTTTTTTTTCCTCTTTTGCCAGATATTGCCTAACCAAGCCTTCACATTTATGCTCAAAATTCAAGTTAATATATATTTTAATTAAAATATTCATTATCTTAGGTTAAGACATAAATTATGTAACTGAACACCCCCACATACTCATGAAGTATTTGTCTTTTAATGCTGTATTCTAAGGATGTTAACATTTTTATTAGAATTTGTTAAGCATATGATATATGAACTTAACCCAACCACAAGTAAGTGTAAAAAAAAGTATTTTTTGTCCAATATAAATGTGAAATAATAATGATTTTTATTATTAACAAGCGTACTTCTGCTTCAATTGTACATTTCTAGCCAAAAATTTATTTAAACAATTTTTAGATGTTTGAACGAAACACATAGCTGAAACAAAAATATTTCTAATGAAATGTATAACTGAATATATACAGGCACACACACACAAAAAAAAACGACATTCTACATTTTTTTGCGAAAATCTTCTCCAGCTGCAGAATGCCATGATCATTCCAAGGTAGTTGAAATCATCGTTTGACAACATATCAAATGTTCTCTAAAGGATTAACTGCAATAAAATATAAAATAAAATCAAGCACTTAGATTATACTCATAAAGCATTCCTTTTGTACATCATAATTATCATAAACACACTTTACTTAGCTTACAATTGAACTTTAGGTTACAATTTGATACCCAGCCCCCCCCCCCCCCTCCCACCCTCGGAAACTAAATCCTGGCTACGCTACTCGTATTAGAGTAGTTTTATTTTTAAAACACACGTAAAATGAAAGCGATACGTTTACACTCCAAAGAAAGAAATGCGGTGTTGAGGGTATGGAAGATTGGGGAGTGGGAGTTTCTTGTGTGTTCGGAACCGACTTGAATTTATCGTTGTCGAGGTAATAAAAATGCAGAACATTTCCATTCTAGCAGATTACTGTGACCAGCTAAAGTCAAAGTTAGAGTTCTTCTCATCTCGAAAGCCATTTCTTCCATCAGAAGAATTTCTCAATAGTGACTCCCTTCTACCGCTCTTATTAATGTCATTAAAATCCAATAAAAAACACGCTTGCACTTTTTTGTACCTTTTTTTATTACCGCCGCTACGAAAATACAAGTATGTTTCAACCTGCCTACTCTCTCAAAATTGTTGAGCGAAAACACTCAGACTGACAGGATGTTTCTTCTTTTTGCGTAACGAAGTTGCTCTTCTCAGTCTAAGCAAAATGTTTTCTTTTGGCGGAGCGAAAAATTCGGAGCGAATAACGCTCCTTTCAGAAAGAAATGGCTTCATTCTATTCTGAGTGTCTTTTATCATTAAACGGAGCGATTTCTCTCTGAAACGCTTCTTTATAGATGTAATCCCTCTTAATTTCTGAGCGTTTTTAATGGGATCAGGTATGTTTTGGCTTCCTATAGCAATATGTGGTGTTAAGCAAATATTAGACTTTATTCAAATGATTATTATATATATATGTATGTATAACTTACCTCTAAAAACTGACCATTTAGAAAACCTACAAAATCTGGAATCCACTAATAGTCATTGTAGGCATAGCGTCGGGGGAGGGGGCACAGTGGGGGCATGTGCCCCACATCCAACTTTCTCTTTCTCAAAAACATATTGATTTAATACTTTTTTTTCTAAAAATAAGAGAAACTTCTGTTTTCCATTTTTATTCGATGAGTTTCCCCTCCTCCCCTCAAAAATATCCGGTCATGATACTATTATGACGGCTCCTACCAATCGTCTTGGCATTTTCTGTTGTTTCAATGGGCTATAGAAAATCTCAGAACTCTGGACACAACCAAGGAAGTAGCGTTGGTGTTGGGGGGGGGAGGCACAAGAGGGCCATGACGCCCCCGAACTTTGATTTTTTTTCGGGGGTGGGGAGTTAAACATGTTTCAATTGACATTTCAGATAAACTCTCCTTTTCTATTCTTAAATTTGGTATGTGCACTTTCCCCCCCCCCACCCCACAATGCCGACCAAATATTTTATCACATTATGCTGTTGATAGTCGTTTCGTATTATTTTCTGTTACATAAATATGCTGTAGAAAACTACGAAACTGGACACAACCTTTAATAACTATGGGCGTAGCATAGGGCGGCGGTGAGGGGGGGGGCATTGAATCAAAGTTTTTTTGGATTTAAATTTTAAAATGTCTTTTTCTAAGAGAAAGTTCCCTTTTCTACTGTTGAATTTTGCATGTGCATCCGCCCCCACACGCACACACAAACCAAAATTTTGGTCACGTTACACTGATATTGGTCACTCTCTATTATTTTCTGTCATATAAATGTGCTTAAGATAGCTTTCACACTCTGGACACGACCTTTAATAATTTTTACTATTAGCATTTCGTCGGGGAGGCAGAATTGGCCACGTGCCCCCTGTTTTATTTAAAACTTTTTCTTGAAATATGAAAGAAACTTCTTTTCTACTCTTACATTCAGTATATCTCTCACTCCCCCTCCAAACAAACAAACAAAAAAAAAACAGTCACGGTTATCTCTGATTATAAGACAAGCATGAGAAAATTTTTTATTTTTTTTTAATAAATATTTGAGATATAAAATATAAAACAGATTTGAGAGTAAAAAAAGCTAAATTCTCTACCGTTCTGAAAGAAAATTTTATTATAAATGTTTAAGAACTTGACAGCCTTTGACCTCTCCAACACATAATTTTTTATTAAATATATGTACTGGACTTTAAAACCTTTAAACTATGTACACATCAAAAATCTAAAGTAAGTTACTTCTGACAACCAGTTTTGTTGCAGATGTATCAGAGGAACACACATTCAATTGGCTCATAAGTAAATTATTTTTTTCCTCTTTTGCCAGATATTGCCTAACCAAGCCTTCACATTTATGCTCAAAATTTAAGTTAATGTATATTTTAATTAAAATATTGATTATCATAGGTTAAGTCGTAAATTATGTAACTGAACACCCCCACATACTCATGAAGTATTTGTCTTTTATTGCTGTATTCTAAGGATGTTAACATTTTTATTAGAAGTTGTTAGTGATTGTGAGCATATGATATATGAACTTAACCCAACCACAAGTAAGTGTAAAGAAAGTATTTTTTGTCCAATATAAATGTGAAGTAATAATGATTTTTATTATTAACAAGCGTACTTCTGCTTCAATTTTACATTACTAGCCAATTCTAGCTGAAACAAAAATATTTCTAATGAAATGCATAACTGAATATATACACGCACGCACACACACAAAAAAAAAAAAAAAAAAAAAAAAAAAAAAACGAGATTCTACATTTTTTTGCGAAAATCTTCTCCAGCTGCAGAATGCCATGATCATTCCAAGGTAGCTGAAATCATCTTTTGACAACATATCAAATGTTCTGTAAAGGATTAACTGCAATAAAATATAAAATAAAATCAAGCACTTACATTATACTCATAAAGCATTCCTTTTGTACATCATAATTATCATAAAAACACTTTACTTAGCTTACAATTGAACTTTAGGTTACAATTTGATGCGCCCCCCCAGGAAATAAAATACGCTACCAAGGGCGGATTAAATGTGGGGGCGCTCCCCCCGAGAGAAAAGAAATTTATGTAAAAGATCCTATTTTACTCCATAAAATGGATTTATATGTTAATCTTCTAACTAACCGCCCCCCGAAAACCTCATTAATCCGCCACTGTACGCTACAGGGGGGGGGGGGAGAGCACTGTTCTCAAATGCACCCCATGAGGATTCATTATTCAGAAGCTCCAAGATATTTACTCTACACAGACTTACAGGATACGACAAAAAAGAATTTAGGCTTCACGCAAATGTTAGCTTTATGACATGATTCACAATTCACATGAATAAAAATTTACATGATCGGAATAGGTAAATCTAAAACTAACAGGTTAGAAGTGTATTAAACCATGTAAAGAATATAAAATAAAATCTTACTTGTATTTATAGGCAGGCTGAATATTCGATCCTGGGCGACGAGAGACAGCTCGATGCAGGCAGCCATTATTGTTTTTTCTTTTCTTCGGACGGGAGAAGGGAGAGGGCGCGCGCGATTATATATCTGACCAATCAGGGAAGACGAAAACGTTCCCAGGGAATCGAAAACTCTCCCAAAATGATGAAATCTTTTCAAATTGGTAAGGTCGTAACCAGTGCACTTTTTCTTTTCTTTTGAAGAAGAAATCGAAAGCCGGTTTTTAGTAGATCGCTCTGCATGGAGCGTTTTGCAGTGAAAAATGATAGAAATTGTTTTCTTTCTTTTTTGGAGCACTTAAATCGCTCAACGTAATTGAGAGAGTATTAACAATTGTACATCTGTTTTTAAGCATGATAATTATGGTACTCTTAAAGAAAGGGGGGAATGCGATTATTTACACCCTTAAATCTACTGAGTAAAATAATTATCAAACAGAGTATAATTTTACTCACTTTTTCAATTCAAACAGCCATTCTCCCGATTGAGTAAAATTTGCTCCATCAAAAATCAATGGAGCGAAAAAATCTTAATTTATGAACATTATACAACAGCTCCATTTAGCCTAAATAATAATTAAAAAAAGGAGTGTTTTTACAAAATCTGTCCGTTTTTGATTAATACAACTGTACTCAATTATGATTATTATTTAAGCTATAGAATGAGCGTTTTTACAAAATGAGTCCTTTTTTAATTAATATATCTTTACTCAATTATCTATACTATTAAAATCTGTGCGCGTCTGTCTGTGTGTGTGTGTGTGTAACATCATCTCCTCCTAAACGGCTGGGAGTTGAGTTTCGACCGAGGTATCCACGATTTCAGAAAATTTCGAGAAAGAACCTCCGCTAATTTAAATTTCGAAATTCGAATTAGTTTAGGAGATATTGATAAAAAAAACCCATCAAAAACGCTAATTTTTGCTCTCCGCAATTCCGTGATTGTAACCCCTGTAGTCAAAAAGGTGAGAAATAAGCATCGAGGTTGCCATGCTTGGCTATTTTATTAAATTATTTAGACTCCTGCAGTAAAAATAAAAGAATAATGATTTTTTTATATTTAGATTATTTACAAAGTTATTTTTTAATTAAAATATTGCGTTCATGTTAAATCAGAACTGGAATTCAATGTTTTTTATGTGTAAAAGAATAAGGGATCGAGAGATTTCCGAGACTAATATGTATACTTTTTAGTTTGGCCGAAAAAAAAAAAATGGCTCATTTGGCGATTTTGAGAAAGTAGTAGGTTCTACCGATTTGTACAGTTTTGGGCTTTGCGCAAATTACTGAGAGCGTAACGAAATAGTATTTTTAATAACAAGTATAAGTTTTACGGCGCTATACTTCGATTTTTCATATAGAAATAATGCAGTTATTAAGGCGATTTTAACCGATCTATAGAATTTCCACGAAATTTAGTAAACTCATTTAAGTTAGAGGAATTCCGCCAAATTTCAGAAAATTGAAATTCTCGCATTTTGTACATGGTAGTTAACGGTGATTAAAACCCGTTATAGTTAATAATAATTTAAATAACTGCTACTTATCAATAATATGCCTGCATTAAATTTTGGCGATGGAACCATATACACTCATGTCCATAAATTAAGGATAATGAAGTTCAGGCAAAGAAAGAGAAAGAAGCAAAACAAATTTGACTTATTTGTAAAGTCTATTTATTAGACAAAAAGTAAAGAGCAAAAAAGATGCTATATGTTTGACATAATTAATAAAAATTGCAAGTTTTACTCCCTTGACCAAATTTCAAAAAAGAACCTATTTACAAAAAACAGTATAACATGGTCAGTAGGATGGTTAATACGGAGTATGTCTCCCGGACGATGCAATACAGGCCTGACAACGCCTAGGCATGCTGAGTATCAAATGATCAATCTGATCTTGGGGAATATTACACCACTCATCAAGCAATGCACTCCGAAGTTCCGGTAGACAGGTGGGAGGGGGTTGACGGGCTGCAATTCGTCGGCCAAGCATATCCCACACATGCTCTATTGTATTCAAGTCCGGTGAGTATGCTGGCCAATGCATACGTGTGATATCCTCCGATTGAAGGCATTCGTCTACAATGTTTGCACGGTGAGGACGGGCGTTGTCATCCATAAACACAAATTCAGCACCCATGGCGCCCCGAAACAAACGTACATGTTGTTCCAGAATGACATCCCGATAGATGTGGCCTGTCATCGTTACACTCTGAACATGCAGGTCAGTTCTGGAACCAAGAATAATTCCTCCCCAAACGAGCCATCCTGCACCACCGTAACGGTGTCTTTCAATGGTGTTCACTTGGTGGTAACGGGTACCTGGCGCTCTCCAGATGAATGTCCGGCGAGAATCAGACTCCAAACTAAACCTGGACTCGTCGGAAAACATCACACAAGACCACTGTTGCGGTGTCCACAATGCATGCTCTCTACTCCAGGTTAATCGCAGGCGACAGTGAGTTGCGGTAAGTGGAACACATCTGACAGGCCTACGAGCATATAGACCAATGTGCCCTAAGCGTCTGTACACGGTCTGCCTTGAAACTGTCGTACCGGTAGCTGAAGAGAGCTGACGAGACAGGTCTGATGCTGTACTCCGTCTGTTTCTTTTGGCAGTAACTGCCAAATAGCGGTCCTCATTCGGCGTTGTAACTCGGGGGCGACCTGTGCTGTAACGTCTACTCACAGTACCATCATCTTGGAATCGTTGCCAAAGCCTGGAGATGACACTCTGGGTGATTCCAAGTTCCTCGGATACTTCCAGCTGGGTACGTCCACATTCCAGTCGTCCGATAATTCTGCCACGTAAAACATCATCCAAATGCCTCCTTTGTGCCATAACTATGCGGTTTTTGCACTGAAAGGCTTTCACAGCGCTTGTGAACAATTTTACTTCTTTGCCACCATTCCTTATATACCCCTCTCTTACACTCTCGTCATTGTGACGTACCATCCACGCCATCTGGTGGTTTCCTGTAATTTGCATATTCTTCTTCAAGATGTGTGTGATCATTCCACAGGTGAAATTTTTATTTTAGAGATCAATTTCTGTGTGATTCTGAATTATCCTTAATTTATGGACATGAGTGTAAATGATAGACAACTATTTCCCATTTTGATTGCTGTTAAATCAATGCTTCGAATGATTCCCTGAAAACAAAAAAATCTTGCAAAATGTTGGCATTTGGCAATCGAAGTACTGTGTAATAAATAATTGATTCTTATTTGTTAAAGCAGCGCTACGGAAGTTTCTTTTACTAGAAACTGTTAGAAAGGCGTAATTAATACTGTCTAATATATTTTTTGTCTTACGAATTGAAATGTTTGTTGATTCCTACTTTAGTACATTTCTTAGCAAAGTTGGAGAAAAATATTCAAATGTAGTGCAACTCTGTACATATTATTAATTCCATTCCACAGTTGAGATGAGCCGATGTCACCGTATGCATATATATATATTTTTTTAATTCCGCCAAACAGAGTATTGCGTATTGCCTTTAGTGTCAAGTTTAATTTGTGGTTTGAGCTATTTGCCATCGACTGGCGGTGTTAATTTCGCAAATATGGCAGTTCTACCAAAGTAAACATGAATAACTCATTTCATGTTCTATTTTTAACATCGCTATAGTTTCCGTAGCAACGGAATCCATTGTTGCCACTTAAGTTGTTAAATTTTACAATTAAGTGAAACCACTCATTTCTACAGCTTTTAAGAATTGAAAAAGTGAAAACGCATCAATTGTGAAACAAATAGAACTGTAACAGACTTGCACCTTAAAAATAATCGAAGTTTTAATGCAATTCTACATACCTTTAATTTTATTTCCTTCGAGTGTGGATGTCATTTTTTACGTCATTTTTGCTGTTTTGCTGGCAGATTATCCGGAGCAGCACATACCCTCTAATGTATTTGCTCCTCCGGAAGCAAGAGCTTATGTCCGGCGCGTATTTGTGTAACCCCATTGTGTTAATCAGAATTTTCTGGTGTCACATTTTTTAGACCAATTTTTTACCGCGGAGATTCCGATCCTGAAGTATATTGATTAAGCAAGAGTAGCCAGAAATTTTTCATGGGAATGTTACGACTACTGCAACTCACATATATGTACACGTGTGTGCTATAAAGGAGTGAAGAATATGCATTTTGTATGGCAAAAAACTCCGCTTGGGGGCGTTGTGATCCCCTATCCCCTCCTTGGCTACGCCACTGTACGCAAGCATAAGTTGTCACATCATGAAAAACCGTCATAGATGGCAAACTCCGAAGTTGTTCTGAGGGTTATACAAAATTAAAAAATTTTCTTTTAGTAAATTTTACTTTTGATACAGTTCGGATATTTGGTTTTAATACATTTCGGCCACCAAGGTGAGATGAAATATTACTAAATACGGCAACCCAAAATTTTCTTAACTGTTGAATTTGACACTATGCAACTACAGTAGATCCCCTAACACGGTAGATACGCTCCGTGTAATACGAATCCGTGTTGTGCGGATCCTGCGCTTTACTCCACCTGGAGTGCGAACTGCATGGTATAATCGCGGCAAAACTTATTCGCGCTCCGTAAAAATGCAATGATGTTTGGTGTTGCCATTCAAAAGGAATGTTAATTACAGGAGCTAAGGCGTCATAATATCAGAACATATGTCTCATTTCACCGTGCTGTACGAGTCTCTTTTAACGTGTTACACGAAAACGATCGTAATGTTTTCGCCGTGTTCTAAGAATTCGTGTTGTAGACCCCTTGTGGCGTTTTGGACTCGCCACAAGTGCTAAACAGGAAACACAAACAAAATTGAAGAGACTCGAGACAGGAGTTGAGGTTTTTGTTTAACGTTGATTATTAAAATACACATTTACAAACATTGACTGCATTCTGCAGACTTAAATACAAGCATCAACTTCCGCTCTGGAATTCGGGAACCCTCGTCCCTCTGAGAGCCGATCTCTGTCCGACCTCCTCGAACAGTCTCCAAAACGACTCTGAGCTCTCTGTCAGCCCCCAGCCTAGGGTTTCCACATTCGTGTGGGGTCGGTCGGCAAAATCAAAAGGCCTCGCCTCCGATCTTCCTCCAAGCCCCCTGTGCGTTCGCACTCGTCGTGTGGGGTCGGTCGGCAAAATCAAAGGACCCCCTTTGCTCTTGGAATGTGCACTGGTCAAGTGTGCTTTCCGCATCGTGGGAAACACATCGAGTCCTTGGTACATTTCTGGGGGGAGTAGTAACTTGTCACAACTCCCTCCCCCATGAAGACAAAAGTTTCGGCGATGAAGCGGAAACCTTTTGGCAAAACAAAACCAAATCCGTAAGTCCCTCTTGAGACAATTCCCCGAGAGGCACGTACGAATAAAAAAGAAAACGCCTTTTAGCAAGGCGGACCAAGCTTACATCTTAATTCACTATATACACATACAAACAAAACTTTCTTTTAGGTTTTAAACCTGAAACAGCACTCAGTGTTAAAATCCAGGGTGCCTTCCCAAATTCAAATACTATGATCCAATATTTACAATTCTTCTAGTAAAAAAAAACAAAACAAAAATACACACAAAAAAAACTATTCTGTAACCTAAAACTGAAAACCTTGCAAACAGAGTTTTTTTTCCCTGGTGAGACATCTCCTAGGTTTCTTGATTTGTGAAAGTCTTAAAACTCTGCATTTTCATGAACTAACACTAGAAATCTTTCAATGGAAGTTCTAATAATCACATGTTTTTCCTTTTTTCTGGATCCGAAATAATTATATAACAATAATTCAAAATGCATTCTCTTACAGATAAAATTTCCAAAAGGGGTTGCAAAAGCAGCGTATCGCGTAGCGCCTTTCCTCAAGGGTGATCCGTAATCGGTCTCTCCCAATTTGATCACCACAAAGCCCAAAAGTCTTTTAATTTCCTCCCTTGATACTTCGGTTTGCCTCGGTGATATGCGATAAGGTTTCGCTCTCATCAGCTCGGAATGCGTTACCTCTATATCCCTCTCGATCAGTGGCGTGATTCCCGGATCTGACAACACTTCGCTATGACCCTGCAACGTACGCCCAAAACTCTCTATTTGCTCAGCAGTCAACTGCTTCTCAAGCGCGCCTTCTTTAAATATCTCCCGGAGATCAAATTGAATGGGGTTAGGTAAAGGGTATGGAATCTCGGTTTCTAGGCCCACCTTAAACACTTTTTTCACAGCATTCGTATCATACTCCAATTTTCTTTTCCCTTGCTTTTCGGGCATTTCCTCTGCTGCCAACGCCTGCCATTTTTTAAACCTATTTATCAGGCTCAAAATATCCTCTACAACGTTTGTGTCTGATACAACTAGATCGAGACAATTTTCAACTACCGGTGTCTGCGGAGTGCGCAAGTCCCTTCCCTGGACCACATCTGCCGGACTAAACCCTCTACCTTCACGCGCCACTGTTGGAAGTGCAAACAAAGCCAGAGGTAAATTATGCTCCCCGTCCTCCACTGTCTCTAAACCTATACATTCCGAAATTATCTGAGCAAAAGAATGAACTTTCTCAACTGAATCACTCAGTGGGGGGCACAACGAACTGTGGATGATGCGCATCCTGAACCTGTTAGGAAATTCTGAATTCAAAATACTAGCAACAGACTTCCCCAAGTCCCTTTGGACTTCTTTAGGAAAGCCCCTCCGTAAGAACACGGTATTTAACTCATTCCCAACATTCACTGACGTAATTTCCTGAATAGCCGTAGCTTCAGGGTTACTGGTAAGACAAATATAGCTTAGGATATATTTGTTATGTTTTGTGCCCATCGGTAAGGGACCCACCGTATCAATCTCAGTTGTAGAGAAAATCTCTGAAATACTAGGAATTAATTTCATTGGGATTCTTTCCCGGTCGTTATTTTTATCGAACTTCTGATATTCTAAACAAGACCTTGAATATAATTTAATTTCCGGATAACATCGTGGCTCGAAAATTTGACGCAACCTATCCTTAGTTTTAGTAAATCCCAAAAGACCTGCTATGTCTTCGTGACCTAGCTCTTTAATTTTCTCCTGGTTCTTTTGAGAATCGCGAAACCGAAATTTGTCCTCTCCCCACTTTAAATCTATCACCCGCACTACTGTTAGCTTTTTCGCTTTACTTTCTTAGTAGTACTTTAAATTAAAAAAAAAACTTACAAAGATTAATAATACTTAATAAAGAAACATTATTTAACAGCACGACATTTATTAAACATTGCAACATCATACCACAACTACATCCTACATAACTACGCAGTAGCTACATTGTTTTTTTGCTTTTTCCCGACGAACAGTCAATAGTTCATGTGCCCCTTAATCTCCCCCTTTGATTGCTTCCCTTTCTTTCTTATTTACGAATCATCCTCTGCATGGTGACGCCCTCTCCCTTTCTTTCTTATTTACGAATTATCCTCTGCATGGTGACGCCCTCTTTATTGGCGAGTTCAATGAAAATGATAACACTACTTTTCCTGTCAAAACTTTCAATTCTGCACCCTTCTGGGCTTGATCCGCTACAGGATTAAGAACTTCGCAACTTTCTTGCTCTACTCTAAAATCAGGAGAAGGTACAATAGCTAGACTACTTTCTTCTCTTGGTTCAGTGGGGGGAAACTCATGCTCTCTTCCTCTGATTCCGGAGGTAAATCCGCTACTGAAGGGGTGTCCGCTCTCCTGGGACTAAGCTCCTCTATTCTCTGACGGCTTTCCCGCTTCGCCTTGCTTCGCGTGATTGCGGTTCTGAGATTTGGCTTATTACCATTATTAACTAATAGCTGAGCGGTTTTATTACCTAATAAATAATAACCTTGATCCAAATTATCCGTTTTCACCGCGACTTCAGTTATGACTTTGCCAAACTCGCCCTCTAGAGCGACCCTTGCTAGAGGCAAACACCTGCACTCCCTGTCTAAAGGTTGTCTGACCCAGACCACTTCTCCCGTAAAGTCCTCCGACTCAACCCAACTTTTAGCACACACATCGATTCCGCTCCCGCTATCACGTAAGCAGTCCCGTTCTATACCATTTACCTTAACCTTGCTCGTAACCGGCGTAAAACACTCGCTCAATACATTAAGGTTATTAACAACTTCACTTCGCCTTTTTGCCAACTGGGGACACACTGGCCTAATATGACCTTCTTCAGAACAATGAAAACATACTACCGGTTTTCTTTTGTCAAAACACTTATTCTCTGGTACAGTAGTTTCATTTTTCCGAAACTCTCTTTCCATAAGTCTTTCTTCCCCGACTCTTGAGTCCCTCTTTTCCTTACCAAACTTGCCCTTTCTTTCCCATGTTCTTTCGTCTTTCTTTCTATAGTTTCGCCGTACATTCTCAAAATGGTCAAGTTTCTCAGCCAAAACGGACGCTTTCTTAAACTCCTCCCACTGATCTAAATACTGCTCTCTGGCCTCTACTGGGGCTCTCTTTTTTAGTTGTTCTAACAACATTAATTCCTTTAATGCGTCAAAATCCGTTACCCCGGCCGATTCTAACCAGCTATTCAAATACCCTTTTAATTCGTATACAAGATCTGACCACAAAGCCCCGACCTTTCTTCCGTGCTCTTCGAATTTCGTCTTAAGGGCTACCGAGCTAAGTCTGAATCTTTTTAGCAACAATTTTTTGATGTGAGAAAAGTCATCGCTAACCTCCGCCGGCTCCTTCACAATAATTTCCGCGACATCCGCAGGTAATAGGGGAATCAATTGGGATACCCACATGTTTTCGGGTACTTTTTCTTTACCCGCCTGACTCTCAAAAATCATAAAAAATAGGGCGATGTCCAACACCTTGGGATCGAATTTGGGGACTAAATCTTTCAAACTGACGCGCCTCGTAGTTTCCTCGCTAATCACCGTGCTTATCGAGCTTACACTCGCGCTCTCAGCTGAATTACAAATTTTCAGTTTTTCAAGTTCATATGCGCGCTCTGCGGCTTTATCCATTCTCTCCTGCTCTGCTAATTTATCTAGCCGCGCTTGCTCTGCCTGCTTAGCTATGCTTTCTTGCTCCTCTAAAATTCGCTCTAAAAAGGCTTTAGCCGTATCCTCGTCATAATCCGGAGATCCTTCTATAGCCCGAATAATGTTTTTCACTATATCTGAGTCGGATACCTCCACTTCAAATTCTGCTGCTAAGAGTAGCAGAACGTGCTTTCTTTGTTTTTTCATAAACGCCGTTCTCAAGTAAATATTATGCCAAAAAAAAGAAGTAGTAACAGTAACCAAAACAATACACTTTTCAGAAAACCCCTTAATTCAGTTAACACAGTGCCCGAAATACCTATTTCCCTGCACTGACAAGAATTAATTTTACACTGGATTCTAAAACTGAGTGGCCCTATCACTACATACACTTAGGTTATTACAACACTAGATTTGCACTTTAGCATAAAACTACGACAGAATAAAGAAACAAATAAAAGCTAAGAATTTTACCCTGAGAACAATTAAACATGAATTCAAATTTACAATTCCTACACACATAAGAAACAAATTTTCTAACTCTTTTTAATCCTTTAAAATACTCATAAACATTGTGCCTCTCGGAAAAAAAATCTCAAAATAGACTTACCCCTTTGGTCGACGTTCTCTCCGAAGTACATCAGGGACAATCCACTGAAGAAACCACAGTAAGAATTTCGCAAATCTCTATCCCGCAGGACTCCGTCAATGTTTCCCGGAACTATTCACTGTTCCATAAGCACAAGTTGAGTGTTCTACGGTAAGTTCAAAGTCACAGATCTCGTTCCACTTTTTACAATTTTCAGGTAAGTTCAAAGTCACAGATCTAAATTATCATTTCTCACTTCACGAAAATATGTCTCGAGTTATCTGTTCGAAGGTTTATGAAGAAAAAACCAAAATCCCACCGCTGCCACCAGAAATAATATTAGTCTATTTAGCTGTGGCGTTTTGGACTCGCCACAAGTGCTAAACAGGAAACACAAACAAAATTGAAGAGACTCGAGACAGGAGTTGAGGTTTTTGTTTAACGTTGATTATTAAAATACACATTTACAAACATTGACTGCATTCTGCAGACTTAAATACAAGCATCAACTTCCGCTCTGGAATTCGGGAACCCTCGTCCCTCTGAGAGCCGATCTCTGTCCGACCTCCTCGAACAGTCTCCAAAACGACTCTGAGCTCTCTGTCAGCGCCCAGCCTAGGGTTTCCACATTCGTGTGGGGTCGGTCGGCAAAATCAAAAGGCCTCGCCTCCGATCTTCCTCCAAGCCCCCTGTGCGTTCGCACTCGTCGTGTGGGGTCGGTCGGCAAAATCAAAGGACCCCCTTTGCTCTTGGAATGTGCACTGGTCAAGTGTGCTTTCCGCATCGTGGGAAACACATCGAGTCCTTGGTACATTTCTGGGGGGAGTAGTAACTTGTCACAACTCCCTCCCCCATGAAGACAAAAGTTTCGGCGATGAAGCGGAAACCTTTTGGCAAAACAAACCAAATCCGTAAGTCCCTCTTGAGACAATTCCCCGAGAGGCACGTACGAATAAAAAAGAAAACGCCTTTTAGCAAGGCGGACAAAGCTTACATCTTAATTCACTATATACACATACAAAAAAAAACTTTCTTTTAGGTTTTAAACCTGAAACAGCACTCAGTGTTAAAATCCAGGGTGCCTTCCCAAATTCAAATACTATGATCCAATATTTACAATTCTTCTAGTAAAAAAAAAACAAAACAAAAATACACACAAAAAAAACTATTCTGTAACCTAAAACTGAAAACCTTGCAAACAGAGTTTTTTTCCCTGGTGAGACATCTCCTAGGTTTCTTGATTTGTGAAAGACTTAAAACTCTGCATTTTCATGAACTAACACTTGAAATCTTTCAATGGAAGTTCTAATAATCACATGTTTTTCCTTTTTTCTGGATCCGAAATAATTATATAACAATAATTCAAAATGCATTCTCTTACAGATAAAATTTCCAAAAGGGGTTGCAAAAGCAGCGTATCGCGTGGCGCCTTTCCTCAAGGGTGATCCGTAATCGGTCTCTCCCAATTTGATCACCACAAAGCCCAAAAGTCTTTTAACTTCCTCCCTTGATACTTCGGTTTGCCTCGGTGATATGCGATAAGGTTTCGCTCTCATCAGCTCGGAATGCGTTACCTCTATATCCCTTTCGATCAGTGGCGTGATTCCCGGTTCTGAGAGCACTTTGCTACGACCCTGCAACGTACGCCCAAAAATCTCTATTTGCTCCGCAGTCAACTGCTTCTCAAGCGCGCCTTCTTTAAATATCTCCCGGAGATCAAATTGAATGGGGTTAGGTAAAGGGTATGGAATCTCGGCCTCTAGGCCCACCTTAAACACTTTTTTCACAGCATTCGTATCATACTCCAATTTTCTTTTCCCTTGCTTTTCGGACATTTCCTCTGCTGCCAACGCCTGCCATTTTTTAAACCTATTTGTCAGGCTCAAAATATCCTCTACAACGTTTGTGTCTGATACAACTGGATCGAGACAATTTTCAACTACCGGAGTCTGCGGAGTGCGCAAGTCCCTTCCCTGGACCACATCTGCCGGACTAAACCCTCTACCTTCACGCGCCACTGTTGGAAGTGCAAACAAAGCCAGAGGTAAATTATGCTCCCCGTCCTCCACTGTCTCTAAACCTATACATTCCGAAATTATCTGAGCAAAAGAATGAACTTTCTCAACTGAATCACTCAGTGGGGGGCACAACGAACTGTGGATGATGCGCATCCTGAACCTGTTAGGAAATTCTGAATTCAAAATACTAGCAACAGACTTCCCCAAGTCCCTTTGGACTTCTTTAGGAAAGCCCCTCCGTAAGAACACGGTATTTAACTCATTCCCAACATTCACTGACGTAATTTCCTGAATAGCCGTAGCTTCAGGGTTACTGGTAAGACAAATATAGCTTAGGATATATTTGTTATGTTTTGTGCCCATCGGTAAGGGACCCACCGTATCAATCTCAGTTGTAGAGAAAATCTCTGAAATACTAGGAATTAATTTCATTGGGATTCTTTCCCGGTCGTTATTTTTATCGAACTTCTGATATTCTAAACAAGACCTTGAATATAATTTAATTTCCGGATAACATCGTGGCTCGAAAATTTGACGCAACCTATCCTTAGTTTTAGTAAATCCCAAAAGACCTGCTATGTCTTCGTGACCTAGCTCTTTAATTTTCTCCTGGTTCTTTTGAGAACCGCGAAACCGAAATTTGTCCTCTCCCCACTTTAAATCTATCACCCGCACTACTTTTCCTGTCAAAACTTTCAATTCTGCACCCTTCTGGGCTTGATCCGCTACAGGATTAAGAACTTCGCAACTTTCTTGCTCTACTCCAAAATCAGGAGAAGGTACAATAGCTAGACTACTTTCTTCTCTTGGTTCAGCGAGGGGGGAAACTCATGCTCTCTTCCTCTGATTCCGGAGGTAAATCCGCTACTGAAGGGGTGTCCGCTCTCTTGGGACTAAGCTCCTCTATTCCCTGACGGCTTTCCCGCTTCGCCTTGCTTCGCGCGATTGCGGTTATGAGATTTGGCTTATTACCATTATTAACTAATAGCTGAGCGGTTTTATTACCTAATAAATAATAACCTTGATCCAAATCATCCGTTTTACCGCGACTTCAGTTATGACTTTGCCAAACTCGCCCTCTAGAGCGACCCTTGCTAGAGGCAAACACCTGCACTCCCTGTCTAAAGGTTGTCTGACCCAGACCACTTCTCCCGTAAAGTCCTCCGACTTAACCCAACTTTTAGCACACACATCGATTCCGCTCCCGCTATCACGTAAGCAGTCCCGTTCTATACCATTTACCTTAACCTTGCTCGTAACCGGCGTAAAACACTCGCTCAATACATTAAGGTTATTAACAACTTCACTTCGCCTTTTTGCCAACTGGGGACACACTGGCCTAATATGACCTTCTTCAGAACAATGAAAACATACTACCGGTTTTCTTTTGTCAAAACACTTATTCTCTGGTACAGTAGTTTCATTTTTCCGAAACTCTCTGTCCATAAGTCTTTCTTCCCCGACTCTTGAGTCCCTCTTTTCCTTACCGAACTTGCCCTTTCTTTCCCATGTTCTTTCGTCTTTCTTTCTATAGTTTCGCCGTACATTCTCAAAATGGTCAAGTTTCTCAGCCAAAACGGACGCTTTCTTAAACTCCTCCCACTGATCTAAATACTGCTCTCTGGCCTCTACTGGGGCTCTCTTTTTTAGTTGTTCTAACAACATTAATTCCTTTAATGCGTCAAAATCCGTTACCCCGGCCGATTCTAACCAGCTATTCAAATACCCTTTTAATTCGTATACAAGATCTGACCACAAAGCCCCGACCTTTCTTCCGTGCTCTTCGAATTTCGTCTTAAGGGCTACCGAGCTAAGTCTGAATCTTTTTAGCAACAATTTTTTGATGTGAGAAAAGTCATCGCTAACCTCCGCCGGCTCCTTCACAATAATTTCCGCGACATCCGCAGGTAATAGGGGAATCAATTGGGATACCCACATGTTTTCGGGTACTTTTTCTTTACCCGCCTGACGCTCAAAAATCATAAAAAGTAGGGCGATGTCCAACACCTTGGGATCGAATTTGGGGACTAAATCTTTCAAACTGACGCGCCTCGTAGTTTCCTCGCTAATCACCGTGCTTATCGAGCTTACACTCGCGCTCTCAGCTGAATTACAAATTTTCAGTTTTTCAAGTTCATATGCACGCTCTGCGGCTTTATCCATTCTCTCCTGCTCTGCTAATTTATCTAGCCGCGCTTGCTCTGCCTGCTTAGCTATGCTTTCTTGCTCCTCTAAAATTCGCTCTAAAAAGGCTTTAGCCGTATCCTCGTCATAATCCGGAGATCCTTCTATAGCCCGAATAATGTTTTTCACAATATCTGAGTCGGATACCTCCACTTCAAATTCTGCTGCTAAGAGTAGCAGAACGTGCTTTCTTTGTTTTTTCATAAACGCCATTCTCAAGTAAATATTATGCCAAAAAAAAGAAGTAGTAACAGTAACCAAAACAATACACTTTTCAGAAAACCCCTTAATTCAGTTAACACAGTGCCCGAAATACCTATTTCCCTGCACTGACAAGAATTAATTTTACACTGGATTCTAAAACTGAGTGGCCCTATCACTACATACACTTAGGTTATTACAACACTAGATTTGCACTTTAGCATAAAACTACTACAGAATAAAGAAACAAATAAAAGCTAAGAATTTTACCCTGAGAACAATTAAACATGAATTCAAATTTACAATTCCTACACACATAAGAAACAAATTTTCTAACTCTTTTTAATCCTTTAAAATACTCATAAACATTGTGCCTCTCGGAAAAAAAATCTCAAAATAGACTTACCCCTTTGGTCGACGTTCTCTCCGAAGTACATCAGGGACCATCCACTGAAGAAACGACAGGAAGAATTTCACAAATCTCTATCCCGCAGGACTCCGTCAATGTTTCCCGGAACTATTCACTGTTCCATAAGCACAAGTTGAGTGTTCTAAGTCCGTTTACCACATTTCCAATTTTACGGTAAGTTCTAAGTCACAGATCTCGTTCCACTTTTTACAATTTTCAGGTAAGTTCAAAGTCACAGATCTAAATTATCATTTCTCACTTCACGAAAATATGTCTCGAGTTATCTGTTCGATGGTTTATGAAGAAAAAACCAACATCCAAACCGCTGCCACCAGAAATAATATTAGTCTATTTAGCTGTGGCGAGTCCAAAACGCCACCTCGCCACAAGTGCTAAACAGGAAAGACAAACAAAATTGAAGAGACTCGAGACAGGAGTTGAGGTTTTTGTTTAACGTTGATTATTAAAATACACGTTTACAAACATTGACTGCATTCTGCAGACTTAAATACAAGCATCAACTTCCGCTCTGGAATTCGGGAACCCTCGTCCCTCTGAGAGCCGATCTCTGTCTGACCTCCTCGAACAGTCTCCAAAACGACTCTGAGCTCTCTGTCAGCCCCCAGCCTAGGGTTTCCACATTCGTGTGGGGTCGGTCGGCAAAATCAAAAGGCCTCGCCTCCGATCTTCCTCCAAGCCCCCTGTGCGTTCGCACTCGTCGTGTGGGGTCGGTCGGCAAAATCAAAGGACCCCTTTGCTCTTGGAATGTGCACTGGTCAAGTGTGCTTTCCGCATCGTGGGAAACACATCGAGTCCTTGGTACATTTCTGGGGGGAGTATTAACTTGTCACACCCTGTTATAAAGGGGTCGACTGTGATCTGTAAAAAATGAAAAATGAAATTAGTTATTTATTTAGAGCGAATTGACAGTGAGATAAACGTCACTTTTATGTAACAAGTGTGATACTGCATTAAGAGTTCAATAAGGGTAATAAGTTTTTTCTCAGAAGTTACATCACGAACGTTTTCATTTACAAAAGCGACATGATTTTCACCTGAGCAGGGTACATTTTTGGCTTTTAAACGTAAATGATGCATCCATTGTTTCATGTAGGTTTCTTAATTTAGGTAAAATTTAATAAAGTCGTGTGTAACATAACTGCCCTAATGCATTCTCCACGCTTTGAAAAATGCAAGATAAAATTATTGTCAACATCATGTAATGTTATTTATGTGGTATATACTATATATTAATGTTATAAATTAAACCTCACAAAGAGAATTATATGATGTAGAAATCGGGCATTTTTCGAAAGAGAAAAGTTTTGTCTGCATACCAGAAAGTTCTTTCTTTTTTGATCGCCAGTCACATTGACGTAGTTTTTGTGTCATGTTGCAATCGTCTAAAATTTGCACTCATGGCGTTAACTTTTAGTCACGATTCAACTATTTTTTCACGTTTTGAGATTCCGAATTACTGGGTTTAATTCGAATTATATATGTTCAAGGAAAATATACGTTTCCCACCGTGCGGAGAACGGGTACGCAGCTAGTGATTATTATTTTATGCTAGAAAAAGGTTGTTTTATGAAAATTTGCTGTTTATATTAATATATTGAATTATTCGTTTTCTTCGTTTTTTGTTATCAGAGCTGTAATCTATGATTATAAGCCCGAGAAAATAAATTTTAAATCAAGGCAAATACATTACATATATCTTAATATACTATAAAAAAGTATTTTTTAATAAATAGAATATAATTTCACTATAGTCTCTAGTTATAAAACGAATTCACAGTACAGTCAGAATACAGAAATGCAATCATGTTTAAACCAGCTGTGAGATTTAATTAAAGCAGCAACCAAATTTATTTACATGAAAAAGGTAAAATAGTACTTACTCATTTGACTGAAGATATCATAACTTCATTTGTTTTACAACAACGACGAGATTTTTATAATCCAATCGTAAGAAACTGTGTCCATTAAAACAAAATTTTTACCGAAAGCATCGTCTCCACATTTAGGTTGAATTTATTTCACAACTCTGAATATGAATAAGATGCATTTGGTATTCGGATATAAAATAAAATTATCACCAGCGAATACATCGAGAAGTAATCACCCACAGCAAAAGGACTTAGCATTAAGTAAAGTACATCCAGTATCCTCTTTAGAAATCCTATTAATTCATATTTTGATAACGACATATTTGTTCTTCGATGCCCGCCGCAAGCCACGATTCCCGCGTTGTGACTATGTACAGTTTTCCGTTGAAGAGCGTTGGTCACGTGATAGTAATAGGATATCTTTCCAAGCATCTTTTCGTGGGGGAGAGACAGAATTCTCAAATAGACAAGATTTAAGTGAAAATTGAGTTAATTAGAATCTAGCGAATTGGGAGCATTGAGGCGAATGGAGGAGTTTACAAATTATTTTCTTTAAGGGGGTCTTTTTCAAAAATTTTTAGCGTAAAAGGATTTAAATCAGCCGATAAGAAATTTAATCAATAAAGGAGTGTTAGTTTTAATCAATAGATTTAAGCGTGTACTTCAAAGACATATGGTTTCTGATTTGCTCTGTGTTGGACGAAATAAATAGACTGAAGAAGATCGACAGAAATGATCGATACATTTGGCATAATTTATCTTTCTTGTTAATAATATTCTTGCAATTTTGCATTTTGTTTCCTTTGTGTACATCATGAGTATAGGTATATTTAAATTTTTAGCTTTTTTTTTTAATAAAAACTGTTTAGCTATGGGCCTCCAGTCCTTGAGTTGCAGTAAGAGGGACAGCCTAGAATTAAAGCTTAAAGACATAAGATTAGTTTTATGTTCAGGAAGTTCGAGCAAAGGACCACCAATAAGAAAATGCCCAGGCATTAACATGCTGAAGTTTCTGGGATCTGCTGATAATGGATATAAAAGCCGAGAGTTTATGATGGCTTCAATTTGGCAAAGAAGGGTGATAAGTTCTTCAAAACTGAGTAGTGCTGTTTTACACGCTTTGTTTAAATTTCGTTTAGTAAGCTTAATAGAGGCCTCCCAAAGACTTCCGAAATTTGGTGCATATGGAGGAATGAATTGCCACCTTATATTACGTTGGGATGAAATCTCTTGGCTTAAGGGATCATGAGGAATTCTAAATAAGGATTTAAGGTAAGCCGAGGCTCCAACAAAATTGCTTTCATTGTCGCTGAAAACATGAGATGGTTAGCTGCGACGAGCTACAAATCTTCGGAATCCTTCCAGAAATGCTGCTGAAAATAATGAAGAGACCAATTCAAGATGCACTGCTTTGGTGCTCATGAAAATGAATAAACAGATACAGGATTTAAAAGTACTTGATTTTCTAGTATGTTGGCACTTAGTTGAAACTGGCCCTGCAAAATCCATGCCCACCTTTTCAAACGCATGGCAAGGATTGACTCTTGCACTCGGTAGATTCGGACGGTGGATTTTCCATCTGGATCCAAAATTTCTGTCTCAGTAGTGATAAAAACAATTCTTGGACGGGATGAAGATTTACGTGAAGATAATGCTTAATAACAAGTATTGTGAAATGAGGATAATTAGGAAGTAACATGGGATATTTTTGATCAAAAGTGAATTCTTGTTGGTGACGTAGACGCCCTCCAACACGCAGAATTCCTTCCTTATCAATAAAAGGATTTAATGCTATAAGTTTGCTGGATTTTGGAAGGGGTTGATTAGAGTTAAGTTGGGCGATATCGGAAGTGAAATGCATCATTTTGCGATAGTTTAACTATTGTCTTGGTAGCTGTATCTAAATCATAGGCTTTTAAAGGTCCTAGAGTTTTAGGATCTGATTTTGAGTTACTGTAGAATCTAAATACCCATGCCACAGTTCGCAGTAGCCTCGTGTATGATGAAAATCTTTCAAATAAATCTAGAAAAGGGTTTATTTGGGGAAAAGAGATGTGCTTTCAAACGATGAATTAAAATTAATATCAGAAGATATATCATACATGTCTTGATTTGGGGTATTTACTCCTACAGAGGTAGGATCAAAATCAGTGAGCCATTTTGGGCCATTTAACCATTCTGAGTGCTCCATAAGTTTTTTTGGATAAAGGCCTCGACTCGCGCAATCAACAGCATTCGACTTTCCAGGAATGTGATGCCATGAATCCTTTGAGGTGAGAGAATGGATTTTACATACACGATGCTGGGCGAATTGATTTCCTTTAATTGGTAGATTATTAATCCAACATAGTGCAATTGTTGAATCGCACCATAAATAAGTTTACAAATGGGGACATTTACAGCCCTTTTGAATGTGTCAACTAATTTTGCGAGAAGGACTGCACCACTAAGTTCTAATCTGGGCAAAGTTAGAGCTTGCAAAGGTACAACACGAGTTTTGGCTGCAATTAATGATATATGAGATGAAGATAAATGACGGTAGAATAAGCCTTTAACGATGCATCACTAAATCCGTGGACTTCTATCTTTAGGAAATTGACAACATGGATGTAACGGGGAATCTTTATCTCTTTAAAATAATGAACTTCGGCTTGGAATTTATTCCATCGATTGAGAATGTCAGATGGTAAGGGATCATCCTACCCGACTTTAGCCTTCCACAAATCTTGTGGAATAATTTTCAAAATTATCGTAGAAGGTGCGACTAACACTAAAGGGCCAGAGATGCGCGCAATGATGGATAATAAATGTCTTTTCTTTGAAACATTATCTGAAGGAACTGCTCTAACTTGAAATGAATCTATGGTTAAATCCCAAACAAGAGCTAGAATTTTTTTAGATGAATCTTCTTGAAATGAGTGTGTAAAAGTACTAGCCTTTAGGGCATCTGGAAATTGTGCAATGACTTCTGGATGGCTACATGACCATTTTCTGAGCTCAAAACAACCAGCAGACATACGATCTAAGAATTCTTGGATTATGGGTTTGACCGAATCAGCAACAGCTAATACGTCGTCGACTTAACCCATTTGTGCCTGGATATTTTTGCGACTTTCTTCGATTTTTGCTGATAACAGAAATAATAGATAAATTTCTGATGTCAACTTCTTGAACAAGGGATGATTTCTTTTAAAATCATTATGCATAAAACTTGAAATATCAACATCCTACTTGGTCATGTTAAAATATTTTGTAGCGTTGAGGCTCAATACTCATGAACAAAGGCTAGGAAAATTAAATAACGTTTTCGACTAATAGCGAAAATGCCGTCCCAAAAAAGGGACACTAGGCATAAATGGGTTAAAAATGATCTTACGCTAGTTTAGCTGCTTCTGGAAATCGTTCCTTCTCATCGTTGCATAATTGTTGTATTGTGCAGATTGCTAGATATGGAGCACATGCTGTGCCATAAGTGACCGTATTTAATGTATAAATTTTGAGAGGTTCATTTGGAGACTCTCTCCAGAAAATTCATTGGAATGACTTGTCTTCACTAGCTATAAGAATTTGGCGATACATTTTTGTTATATCAGCAGAAAATGCCACAGAGAAAGTTCTGAATTTTAACAAGACAGCGAAAATGTCTGTTGAATGAAAATAGTTTAACAACAAAATTACGAGTAGTCTTTGATGGATCGTTTAAAACGAGTAATGGCAAATCACTAAATGATGTTTTATTGAAAGGGAAAAAACTCCAGTTTTTAGACTGCTTAGGAGACATTATTACTCTTATTACTTGAAAACTTCAAACTGACTAAATATAGAATAATATATCTTAATGGAAATACAATAACAATAACATGAGTAATGGACTGAATTATTTTCATACACTTAATAAATGTCATTCATATCCTTCCATAGAAACTGTAAGGTCGACGGACCACTTTTTGTTTGGAATGAATTGAATGAGTTGAATTGGTCACTAAGAATAAACAGAATGTCTAATGATGTTCTTGCATAATTATAGAATATGAGTGGGTCTTAATTGTCCAGCTTAGAAATCTGTAAGTAAATAATAAGGGAATTTCTTATCTTTCATTGATGCTTTAGACTTCAAATCTATGCCAGAAAGCCGAAGAATGAGCTTTGAAGAACAAGATGACTAGTTTCAGAAGATGGTTTAAATTTGATTGAAGTCGAGAAATGAATAATGAATTTGATTATAACATCTATTAGTAAGAGATCATGACTAATTGATGTTTAACACCTTTGTATTATTGAATATGAATACACAATGAATGGATGGAATTACAACACATCATGAATCAAAACTAAACAAATCAGCCTACTAGTCTCGAAACAGATTGCTTTCTTTAGAATAGTTCGAATGTGCCGAATTGTGCTCCCATCTGTCGATCGCTTTCAGAGTTACCTTTCTGGATTATCTCACATTGATCCTTCTTGTTAATAATATTCTTGCATTTTGTTTCCTTTGCATACATGTGTACAGCTATATTTAAATTTTTAGCCTATTTTTTTTTAATAAAACAGTTTAGCTATGGGCCTGCAGAAGCATAATTTTTTCGCCTTACAAGTGTCTACATTTGTTCAACTATTACAGATATTTTTTTACACAACGTTCAATAAATTTTTCTAGCATTTTAATAACTGATTTTTAGCCTCTCTCTCTCTCTCTCGCTCACTTTTTTTAAATATTTTATACATATATTTATATATATATATATATATATATATATATATATATATATATATATATATATATATATATATATATATATATATATAAAGAGTTTAGCTATGGGCCTGCACACGCGTCATTTTTCCCCCCTAACAACTATTTATTTACATTTCCGCGTCCAACAATTACTCACAGATATTTTCTTTTACACAACGTTCATTAAATTTTTCTAGTATTTAATGCGTGCTACAGCACATTCTCAATATATTTATTTTCACTCATCAATCCCCATCCCGCTAAGCTATCCTGATTCCATGGCTATTAATCTGTTTAAGAATGTAACACAAACAACATTAAACAATTGCATAGTTCCCGAATAAACAAACTCTCCGAAAAGTTTTATGCCTCCCTCTGCCATCCGCCGCTCTTCCAGGAAACGATTCGAACATGACAAACCATCATTCCTTCATACCTCACACATTCGAAGTTTTGTACGGCTGCCTCATTTAAACCTCTTCATTTAATCGCCTCTTTCCCTCGCCACCACACACCATTTGAACCTCTTCATTTCCCCCGCTACTCAGTCATATGAAGTTTTTGTGCGGTTGTCTCATTTGAACCTCTTCATTTGAAGTCCTTCTTTGAACCTCTTCAAAACTGACTGAGGTGCCTCCCTCACTTTTCATTTTTCTGGCGCGAGTTACTCAACACTAACCGTTACAAATGAGTCGTTAAAGAGATTCTAAAAAAGGTATAGCGGCTTTTGTAGAAAACTTTGGAATATTCACGAGGCAGCTTAACAAAGAGCTTTCCCAGAGACAGGGAAAAACCCCAGGTGTTTACATCAGACCGAAAACGACTGCACGTGCAAACGAAGTAG
This sequence comes from Cheiracanthium punctorium, assembly GCA_038373885.1. Taxonomy (NCBI): domain Eukaryota; kingdom Metazoa; phylum Arthropoda; class Arachnida; order Araneae; family Cheiracanthiidae; genus Cheiracanthium; species Cheiracanthium punctorium. The sequence goes on from JAWZYV010012958.1 coordinate 145,993, forward strand.
TCATTTAATGTAAACAGACAGAGAAGAGGCCACAAGGGAAAATACTATGCAGTTATACCAGGGCTGAAAGAGAACAGAGCAGCAAAAAGATCATACGTTTTAGTTCCAAATATTTTTTTCTTTTTAACCGCAGAAACTCTTGAGCGTGAGAAAGGAATTGAAGTGAGGTTCCTTTTGCGAAATAGACTTTTAAAAAATAATAAAAAGGTTAATTAAATTTTGCAATTAGAATAGACAATATTTTATCCTACGGTGTCGAAGCGTAAAACTTTATCTGTTGATGGAAAAGTAAGGACTTTACAGGATTTAGAGAGTGGCGTAAAAAATTCCGAAATGATCAAAAAGTATGATTTATCTTTTTCTACTGTCTCAACACTGTTAAAGAACAAGGAAAAATTAATAGCAGCGTTTGATCAAAATAAAAATGACTGTAAACGTTTGAAGAAAGGTGCTAAAGCGGATTTGAACGAAGCTCTTTAAAGTGGATGAAAGTGCGACGTAGTGCAGATTTTCCTGAGAGTGGTTCACTTTTGAAAGTTCAAGCTGAAAATTTTGCGGAACAATTTGGCTATTCTGGATTTGTATGCTCAAATGAATGGCTTGATCGATTCAAGAATAGACACGGGATAACATTTGGAAAAAATTTTGGTGAAGCAAAGTCTGCATACATTGCTGATATCACCACATGGATAGGTGAAAAGTGGCCAGTCGTCAAAGAAGGATACACTAAAGATGACATTTATACTGCCAATGAAACAGGCATTTTCTACAACGTAGCCCCACAACAGACTTTCAAGTTCAAGGGTGGAAAGGGCGTAGGAGGCAAGCTCTCCAAAAATCGATTGACATCTTTATTGTGTTCTAGTATGCCTGGCCCTGACAAGAATAAATTGTTGGTTATTGGCAACTCCAAAAATCCCAGGTGTTTTAATCATGTAAAGAAGCGTCCTGTTGATTATGAACACAGCAAGATAGTTGGATGACATCGGACATTATCAGGAAATTTGTTTCATATTGGGAGAGGCAATTGAGGAAAGAAAAACGTTAAATTCTTTTAATTGATAATTGTACACCGCATCCCGAAATTACTGGACTACATCAGGATGGAAATTTTACCAACGAATTCTACAAGCGTTATCCAGCCTAAGAACCAAACTGTCATCAGACGTTTTAAATCAAACTTTCCTAAGCCCTTGGTTTTGATGTTTCTCGACAGAAGAGAAAAAATAGGAACAACCTCAAATGCTAATGTAAATGTATTCGAAGCGATACATTTATTGAACGATGCACGGGAAAACGTTACATCAGCATTCATTACGAATTACTTCCGTAAGGCTGGATTAGACATTTTTAAGGAGAAGATGAAACATACGTAGAAAACTTGGAAAAATTGGAAATGAGTGCAGAAGAGTTTGAAAATTATGTGTCTGTTGACGACAATGTTATAACTTCACAGATACCTACACCCTATGATAATGTAGCTCATATTCAAGATAAAGCAAATGAAAAAATAATGAAACCGAGGACGACGACGACTGATGTGAAGAATCTGAACAGCCCCCAATATACTCAATGGCGTCACAGTGCGCAGAAAAGCTTCAAATGTTTTTCGAAATAAGGTGCACAAATAACGATGTTTTGGGGGCCATGAGTCTTCTCCGAAGAACAATAACAAAAGAAAGAGACACCAAGACAGTACAAAGCAAAATAACAAAGTTCTTTTGTACTGTACAAGAGTAAAAAATAAATAAAGTAAGTATATAGTAGTATAGTAGTATACTATAGTGAGGGTGTGTGCATTTTTATGATTTTTCTCGAACCCGATATTTACGAGCACTCGGGTATAGCGAGCGAATATCGCCGGTCCCTTAGTGCTCGTTGTAAGGGAGTTGGACTGTACTATACCTCTATACTCTAACTTAGAAGATATTGAAATTAAAATAAGCGAATCAATACTTTTTAACAAGCATCACAAACTGATGTTTCAAACTGATATTTCTGCATGTAATTTAATTTTATTAATATTTTTTTTTTTTTTAATATAGGTTGCTCGTCCGACCAGTTTAAAATTTTTGTCAACATAAAACATCAGATACTGCATTTCATACTTTTTTAATGTAACTGTTAGCTTAAATAACATTCATACATGTTATTTTTTACATTAAAGTATTTTAAGGCATAAAGTATAAAAAAAGGCAACTACATGCGCTAAATAATTAAAAATAAGTAAATAATTTTTAAAAATAAAATCAGTTTCACCTTTTGGATTTGCATTACCAGAAGAGTTGTACTAGAAAATCGTTTCAAATAAACTAGTGATTTTCCCCTTAAGTTAAACAATTTTTTTTCTTAACGCACTTACCCACCCCAAATGTTACCATTAGTCTATTAAATATTGACTGGTGTTTCACTTATCCCACGAAAAGGGTAAATGGACAATCTTCACTGAATCTTTATTATTTTTATCTAAAACTTCTGACTTTTGGCAAAAGTTCAGGCAACAGTTGTAAGAATAAATTAAAAAAAAATTATATTCTTATGTATTTTACTACAAGTGCAAGTACTAAAGTAAAATTTTGCTAAACAGCTGTCCCACTTGCTCCATCTTACTCTAATATGATTTGATTTTATTAGTTTCTATTTCCTGTGTATTTGTATGTACTTTACTCTCTTCATTCACTGAATACATATTTATACCTAAAGTCATAACGTTATATATTATAAAATATATTAAGGTAAATCGGGGGAAGTCGCCACATTTAAGTATTTTTCGATTAAGTACATTGAAAATTGAAATAAAAAGATCATGGAAAAAAATACACATTATTTTTCAATATTTAATTGGTTGTGTATACAAGTTAATTCTCTTCTTAGTATGAAAATAAATAAGAAATTTAATCTTAAAGAAAGTCATTTAATTGTGGCATGTTCCCCCATATATATGGGAAAGATGCCACCAGTTATGAGGTAAGATGCAACAACACCACAGTAAATAAAAACATAAGACAAACATTACAAAATTAAATGTGAATTAACAATAACTATAGAAAAGCAAAACAAATAAAATTCTTTCATAGAATTCTTTTTTGAATTAAATTTGATTTTGACCAAGAAGCTCGATCAATTTTTCTATTGTAGTTCCGAGGCATTGTCTGTATGGTAACGAAATGTGAATTCTATTTATTAAAATTAAAAATGCCTTTAAGAAAGCATAAGAAAAGATATAAAGCTTAAATCAGCTATTATACCAAATGTATAATATTATGTAAGAATATTATATGTGAAGTTAATTAAAGTAGTATGGGAATAGTAATAATTATTTTTTAATTAATTTTAATTGTTATTGGTTTGAATTGGTTTATTGTTTTTATCCTTAATTTCATTTAATTATTAATAATAATAATAATTATTATTAATTGCATTTATATTTTATGTTATAATATACAGTGTTAAAAAAAATTCATGTTCATTTCATTTATTTCTGAACCATGTGGTGTCTTCCCCCAAGTATAGGGGAAAATGCCATACACGTTTATTTCCTTATTGCTACAGTGTTATGGCCGCTTCTACATGCACCGTGTGTGTAAAATAATGCGCAACTCACTTATACTGCTAATACCTTATTTAAAATAACAAGTGCGTTTATGAACTTTAAATATCAGGAACGGAATATTATAAAACTTGTACTCACCACGTTAAATGCGCACGAGATCCAAAAATAGCACCGGTTAACCCTTTAACGCGCAGTGGTCCCGCTCTGGGATCACCAAACGATGTTTTGACTGTTGCCAGTCACGAAGAATAGATTGGATTTCTATAAAAACAGTTGCGGGTGACATAGCTCCCCAAGAATCCTTTACTTTTTAGCACGTCATTTCCCGTAAAAAAATGGTCACGATTATTTTTAACCGCACTGGCATCTGCTGGAAAATGGAAGAATGCGAAAACAGCTGGATCGATTATGTAAAGGCAGCTGGCTGTGCGCGAGCACAGCCGGCTGTCGTCAAAAATGGGTCTCTAGATCTGTGGCACGCGATGAACGTTTCGATCGTCCGCCATCTTGCTGGTAGTTAAGTAGAGCGATGGCAACGGCTGCCCTTTTTTCAGCATTGGGAAAGGGTTGCGCCTCAAAGGGTTAAAGACGATTAACTCAGATAAATTCCCAAGGCACAAATAGTTTCGGACCAGACTCTTCACACAAGTGGCTCAGTATTGCCATTTATCGACGCATAAAAGTACTATTTATAATCCTGCGTCTTCCCCCGAATCACCTTATATAAAATGAAATGTTATTTTATTTAAAAATTAAAATATTATTTTATATATTTTGCAAAATAAAATAATGTAAAATGCAAAATATATTTTTTATTTACCAACTATAAATATTAACTAATAGTGCTGTCCTGTTGTTATTAACAAAAAATAATGCAACAGACTCTTCGTTTAATCATAAATTTTGTGAAATTTACCTACCTTGAATGTTGCTCTAGCTGTGCAGTAAAAATAAACAGAAAGTTTTACATAATCAATTGTTTAACACCGTTTCAGAGAAAAACACCTTCTCTATTCAAAAGTGTGACCATATCTTTAGTTCAATGTCAAAATATAATACATACGAAAGAAAACTTACTTATACGTCTAGTAAGAAATTATTGAGAATTGTATTTGAAGAAGGCGTAAATGTACACTTGGAGCAGTACCGCTTCAATTTCGCAAACTGTATAACTGTCATCAACTACGCAAAGCATCGAGAATAATGTGTAATTTTTTATGAATTCTTTTTTTATACTCAATTGATTTGCTTTAGTGGCGTTCACATTAGATACGGCATAAAAAATTATTTCACTATACAGAGTTGTATGTATTTTTCTAGATTATAATTTTTTCTTTTACTTTTTTTTCCCAAACAGGAGTCAGACAGATAAAATTTATCATTAAAAAACATTCACTTGAGGAAACGTAAAATTTCTTGCCTTATTGTAAATATTGTTACGATTTCTCGGAGCAACCCGCTGTTCTGGGGATTAAAATAGTTCAAAATTCGTATTCTACGCTTCAAACAGTTAAATTTTGCATTTTGTTGCATCAAAATCGGTCAACTAGAACCGGAGATACGGAGGTTTCGGTTTCCCCGGTTATGTTCGGTTGTATGCAGTTTCTAGAGATCTCGAGACATATTATTCCTAGGCCTTCGGTAACTTCACTGTTGCGAACTTATTTTTGGCGCCAAAAGTCGCCAAGCTTGGCGACATGTTAGTCATTTGGCGCGATTTTCCCTATGGGACTTGTAAAGTTGCTTTTTCAGCATAATAGCCTAATATCACATAATAGCCTAACATTTCTCTTCTATGACGTAATAAAATACCCGCTTTATGTGGAATCTTCGAGAAATACATTCTTCTGGAAGCTTCCTGTAGCTTCTGCGTCTCCTATAAATACAAGCATATCAAAGGCCCCAGTTCAGTGTGATTCAAGCTCTCTTGAAGAGAGTTTGCTGTGTTACGCTTTGTAGTGATGCTATAGAAGCAGTGTTTTGGCTTGCTTTTTGAAGCTGATTTTTAAGTGCTGTGTGTAAATTCTTCATTACTGTGTCTTAAGGGATATTGTGTACAATATCCCTTGCATATTTCCAGGAAGTGTTTTATTTTTTGTGAGAATTACAGCATTTGTGAAAGCTTCGGTACTGAGTGGACTGTTATAAACGAGCTACCGTCCGTTAGTGCCTCTGAATTTTGTACAGCTGATTGTTCGACTAAGTTCTAGAAGCAATAAAGTTTGTGTTCCATCCTGAAAAATGGACTCTTTACTAGAACTTTCTACACCTACTAGACTTTAGAACGACGAACCCAGAAAACAAGCAGAGTATTTTGCAACAATATGTTAAGTTAATAAATGTAAGAAAGTTGACATATAATTTCTGTTACAAGTAAGTAAGAAAATGTTTTCATATCAGTGTAAGACTATATGACGTATATTCTGTTAGCTTTGTTACTTAAAAGCATAACGTATATGAAAATTGTTAACGTATATTTCTCATTTTTGCTTTAAAGCTTCTAATTATGAACTCGTTTCTTTCAAGGTTCTCCTACGGTAGTAACAACAAATTTTCTGATAAGAAGTATGGGACCTATTTCGGAGTTAGACATGGTAAAATATTCTTTTTCCACTTTGCATGTTCATCTAATTTTAAGATGACCTAAATGCTGTTAACAATGTTATTTATTTTCATATATTTCATAGTCAGTAAAGTCCTGATTACGAAAAACGTAAATATACGTTTCCTGAGTAGAGTATGTTAAGATACGTATTTAACTTCTGATTTGTTAAAATTTTTCACCATGGATGTTAAGTATTAGGTTAGATTAAGCGGGATGTTAGTTTATGGAGGCTATTAAGATATTTTACTATTAGGATGCTAGGCAATGTTAAGCGCACAACTTAAAAAGTTTTTTAGTCATTAGCCAATGACGTATTTAAAATATTGCGAGTTCGTTCGCTGAAAAATAGTGTATTACTACTTTAACCGCACACTGTGCTGTGGTTAATACTATAGCACATTGTGTTTAAGTAACTACATCGATCGGATTAAAATAACTCACAGATTTTCAATGTAAGACACAGTAATAACTAGACCGCGGATTATATGCAATCGCATATTTGCATATGCAATTGCATATTTCAGGTGTTTTTGGTGATTTTGCATAAAATGACGTATTTTCTCTGTTGCATGCATATTCAGGCCCTGATTTTTTTAGTAGGCCCGGGACTAAGGCCCCCGAATGTTGGGGGACCCCCCAAATACAATCCCAATTCAATTTTTCTTAACTTTATCTTTTTTAACAGCAGATTTTTATATGTATTTTCAAATTTTTTCAAACAATATTTTAAACAAGTTGTCAATCTGCTCGATGACTGGATGGCATTTATGACCAGAGATTGAAAAATGTTGTAAATTCTTCATGGTATTTTATGTATTGCTTGAATTTGTTAAATTCATCATGAAAAATAGTAGACGACCACCATTTTGGGGGGGAAGACAGCAGGGAAGACAGCAGGGCACAGTTAGACTGTAATTTACCTTTGGTTAATTCTACGCTTCCTACATCAGTGTTAGGGGGCCCCCATCCCGAGTTGTGCTTATAGTCAAGAATTTTCTAAATCGGGCCCTGTGTATATTTCAATTTCTTTAGCTTTGAACACGCAATTCTTTTTTACCTTCCTTTCAGTATTTTTTTTCTTTAACTCTTTAAGTCCCATGCTTTGAAAAATTTATACAAGCTCATGTTCCAAGCAATTATTACCTGGATGCTATTTATAAAGAAGTACTCGACGAAACTCGCCAAGATATTGGAACAAGCTGCATATGGATTAGCGCTGATAAAACGACAGATAAAAATGGCTGTTACATAGCACATTTAGTTTGTTGAAAGCTACATATTGCCCCATCACGTCAAAATCTCAATTTTTGAAAAGTACCAGAAATAAGTTCTTTTCTAGCATAGCAAGATTCGTTAAGGATTCATTGAAATTATTGTGGCCTGAAAAAGACAACGTGTTAGTATTTATTACTGGCATAGTACCTTATATGATAAAAGCAGTCACAGCACTTGAAGTTTTTTTTCCAAATACCATACATATTACTTGTATAACCCACGGGCTTAACAGAGTAGTAGAAAAATGATGAGAAAGGATGAGAAATAGACTGCCCTGTTAATAAGCTGCTATCCTGCATTAAGAAAATATTCTTAAAAGCTCCTTTGCGCACTAAAACATACAGAGAAATCAGGGGCGTAGCCAGGGGGGGGATATCGGGATATATCCCCCCCGAAAATTTTTCCAGGCGCGTTCCCCCCCCCCCCGAAATATTTTCCTGGCTACGCGCCTGAGAGAAATGTATCCCAACCTTTCACTTCCACCACAGCCTGTATTGACAAGATGGGGCACTTGGTTAAATGCCGCTGTATTTTATTCTGAAAATTTTGATATGTCCGTCCTAAAAAAGTCTATGGATAACCAAAACACGTACGAAAATAGAATCTCAAAATCTGCTGCTGAGTGATGCAATATGTCAAGTTGTAAAAGTACAGGAATGCGTTGGTAAGATTCCAGAGTCATTAGGAGAAGAAATCTGTCAGAAATTGAATTTTATTTCAAATAAAAATTTAGGATTTTTGGCAGTGAATGAAATAAATAATTTTATTAATGGTGAGGGGTATGAAGTACCAGAAAAAGTTAAACCATCCAAAGCAAAATATTATAAGTAATGTCCAGTGGCATCCGTTTGATGGCTTACTTTTGCATACTTTTAGAATTTAGCAATTTAGATTTTAGTGCATATTTTTCGATATTTTGATGCATATTTGCATGCATATTTTGTCATTTTTTAAATGCATATAATCCGCGATCTAGTAATAACAGTTCCTCCCATAAATAAACATCTCCGTTGGTTTATCGGATGCTATTAGCGCTAGTCTGAAACATTTTTGATTACAAAAAAGAATAATAAGTTAAATTTTAAAAAATGTTGCTGAGAAAAAAAATAAGAATGCATTTTCGTATCGGAAAATCTTTCGTTGTCGTGACAAATCCCTATAAAGCCAATTGTACTTTTAGAATTTTCTGCGAGTACAAAATACTTATCGGCTTCGACAGAAAATAAAACTATTTGCATTTCGGTTCAAAATATCAGGTATTGGTGTATATCTTTAAAAGCATACGTCCATGTTGTAAAATTAGAATTCATGAAATTTAAATAAAATAATCTTATGGTGTATAAGAAATATATGTGAGTGCATTTATTAAAATTGATATATGATTTCATAAAGATGTATAGTAGCTGTTTGTTATATAAAAATAATTTCTTAGTTCATATTAATGTATAAACGAACACTAATGAAACAAAAAGAGTCTTAGTAAAAATAGAAGAAATGGTATTAAACTAATATGCTTTTCGATCACGCGAACTGAAAATTTGAAAAACTTCGAGGGGAATACAAAACCTTCAATAATTAAATGCAAGAAATATCTCATTCAGTTGACAAAGTTAAAAAAAAATCATTTTGACGAGGAGTTCTAGAAACTGTTTTAATGCGTTCCTCTTTCAGCTTCATTTTTAATGAAATTAACTTTTATTCTGCATAAAATAACTATAACATAAGATTTTAGTTTATAGATATGAAAATTATTGTAACTCGAATCACTTTGAGTACAATTCTCAATGCTTCATCAGTTCCTAAATACAGTGAGACTACATGGGAACGGCCACCCTCCGTTATACATAAAATCGGTCGTTAAGACAGATGGTCGCTCAAAGAAGTATGAACATTTGGTAGGCAAGAAAAGGAGAAAAAGCTAAACTTATTGTTTGTTTTGTTATTTATGGAATTGCATGCTAATACATAAGTAATTAAAAAATATATTTTTAAAATTTAAATTTTAAAATCAAACAGATTACTGGCCATTGTAATTGCTACACCAGGAAGAAATGTACATAACAAAATGATATTTATTGGACAAACATATTATACTGGAAATAACTAGTGATTAAATTTTCAAGAAATTTGGGCGCACAGATCCTGAGAAATCAGTACCCAGAACAAACACCTCTGTCAGTAATAACAGCTTTTATACCCATTGGCATTGAGTCAAACAGAGATGGGATGGCATGTACAGGTACAGATGTCCATGCAGCTACAACACGATGCCACAGTTCATCAACCGTAGTGACTATCATATGGTTAGGAGGAAATCGCTCGGAAACCATTGACCAGACGTTTCATATTGGTGAGAGATCTGGAGAACGTGCTGGCCAGGACAGTAGTCGAACATTTTCCATATCAAGGAAGGTCCGTACAATATTGGCAACATGCGGTTGTGCACTATCCTGCTGGAACGTAGGGTTTCCCAGGGCTTGAATAAAGGGTAGAGCCACGGGTCGTAACACATCATAAATGTAACGTCCACTAGTCAAAGTGCAGTCAATGCGAAGAAGAGGTGATCGAGACGTGTATTCAATGACCCCATACCATCAAGCAGGTGATGGTTCAGTATGACTATGATGAAAGCATGCTGCCAATGTACGTTCGCCACGATGCGCCAAACACGTATACCACCATCATTATGCTGTAAAAAGAACTGGATTCATTTGAAAAAATGACGTCTCGTTATTCGTGCGCCCAGGTTCATCATTGATCACACCGTTAAAGGCGCTCTTGTATGTGATGCAGCGCCAAGGGTAACCTCAGCTATGGTCTCCGAGCTGAGAGTCTATGCTGTTGCAAACGTCGTTGAACTGTTCGTGCAGACACTTGTTGTCTTGCAAACGACCCCATTTCTTGACTCAGGGCTCGAGACGTGGCTGTACGATCCATTAAGGCCATGCGGGTAACATGCCTGTCTTCTTGGCTGCTAGTGATAGCGGGCCGTTAAGATCCAGCACGGCGTTCTGTATTACCGTCCTGAACCCATCGATTCCATATTCTGCTAACAGTCATGGGATCTCGACCGACGCGAGCAGCAAAACTGCGATGGATAAACCGCAATACCGGTAGGCTACAATTCGACCTTTATCAAAGTCAGAAACGTGCTGGTACGCATTTCTCCTTCTTACACGAGGCATCAAAACAATTTTTCACCAGGTAACAACGTTCAAATTCGATATGTGTATCAGAAACCGGCTGTACAATTTCCTCACTTAAACACATTGTAGGTGTCGCTACCGGATTCTGCTTTTTCTGAATGCACTGAAAAGCTAATCATTTGCATATCATAGCATCTTTTTCTTGTCGTTTAAATTTCACGTCTGTAGCGTGCCGCCTTCTTGGTGCACCAATTTTAATAGCCAGAAGCGTATTTAGAAATTTCAGATTGTTCCATCTTTTTTCTCTCTCCGAAAGTATTTCCCTCTTTCTACCTTATTTTTTTTTACATTTGACAAAAGAACATTTAGCCTAATATTCTTCATGTATTCTTAATTTGTCATAATAATATTGTTGTATATATATTTGTCATAATAATATTGTTGTATATATATTTGTCATAATAATATTGTTGTATATATATTTGTCATAATAATTGTCATAATATTACTATAAAATGCTTTAGGTTTTCCCACATCCAAAAGTAACCCCAACTTCCTCTCCGTATTTCCCTTTCGGTGTAACTCAATCACATCAGTGCGATGCTCCGACATTAAAATAATGCGTTTCTTGAAAATGACTTTTTTCTAACCTTCAAGATTTGAACGTAATGATCATTTGCATTTGCATGTGCTGTCAATTTACAGTTGAGAAACTGATTTGGAATGTGGTTTTTGTTTACTTCCGGAAAAATTTAAGAAAATTTCCGGACAGGCAACCGGGTCCGGTCACTTATAAAGGGTTGTGAGGTCTCTTCTAGAAGATCTTTTAACATTAAGTAGATGGGTAAAAAATACGTGCCTTAAAAAATTGGTCGTTGGAGCGAAAGGGTCATTCCACGTCTGATCAAAGAGTGCAATTCACCACACCAACTTGGATTTTTCTCAAATTTTAAATACACTCATGACCATAAATTAAGGATAATGAAGTTCAGGCAAAGAAAGAGAAAGAAGCAAAACAAATTTGACTTATTTGTAAAGTCTATTTATTAAACAAAAAGTAAAGAGCAAAAAAGATGCTATATGTTTGACATAATTAATAAAAATTGCAAGTTTTACTCCCTTGACCAAATTTCAAAAAAGAACCTATTTACAAAAAACAGTATAACATGGTTAGTAGGATGGTTAATACGGAGTATGTCTCCCGGACGATGCAATACAGGCCTGACAACGCCTAGGCATGCTGAGTATCAAATGATCAATCCGATCTTGGGGAATATTACACCACTCATCAAGCAATGCACTCCGAAGTTCCGGTAGACAGGTGGGAGGGGGTTGACGGGCTGCAATTCGTCGGCCAAGCATATCCCACACATGCTCTATTGGATTCAAGCCCGGTGAGTATGCTGGCCAATGCATACGGGTGATATCCTCCGATTGAAGGCATTCGTCTACAATGTTTGCACGGTGAGGACGGGCGTTGTCATCCATAAACACAAATTCAGCACCCATGGCGCCCCGAAACAAACGTACATGTTGTTCCAGAATGACATCCCGATAGATGTGGCCTGTCATCGTTACACTCTGTACATGCAGGTCAGTTCTGGAACCAAGAATAATTCCTCCCCAAACGAGCCATCCTGCACCACCGTAACGGTGTCTTTCAATGGTGTTCTCTTGGTGGTAACGGGTACCTGGCGCTCTCCAGATGAATGTCCGGCGAGAATCACACTCCAAACTAAACCTGGACTCGTCGGAAAACATCACACAAGACCACTGTTGCGGTGTCCACAATGCATGCTCTCTACTCCAGGTTAATCGCAGGCGACAGTGAGTTGCGGTAAGTGGAACACATCTGACAGGCCTACGAGCATATAGACCAATGTGCCCTAAGCGTCTGTACACGGTCTGCCTTGAAACTGTCGTACCGGTAGCTGAAGAGAGCTGACGAGACAGGTCTGATGCTGTACTCCGTCTGTTTCTTTTGGCAGTAACTGCCAAATAGCGGTCCTCATTCGGCGTTGTAACTCGGGGGCGACCTGTGCTGTAACGTCTACTCACATTACCATCATCTTGGAATCGTTGCCAAAGCCTGGAGATGACACTCTGGGCGATTCCAAGTTCCTCGGATACTTCCAGCTGGGTACGTCCACATTCCAGTCGTCCGATAATTCTGCCACGTAAAACATCATCCAAATGCCTCCTTTGTGCCATAACTATGCGGTTTTTGCACTGAAAGGCTTTCACAGCGCTTGTGAACAATTTTACTTCTTTGCCACCATTCCTTATATACCCCTCTCTTACACTCTCGTCATTGTGACGTACCATCCACGCCATCTGGTGGTTTCCTGTAATTTGCATATTCTTCTTCAAGATGTGTGTGATCATTCCACAGGTGAAATTTTTATTTTAGAGATCAATTTCTGTGTGATTCTGAATTATCCTTAATTTATGGACATGAGTGTAGATGATTTATAGGCTAAGACACCAACAAATCTCAATTTTGAAGGTTCTACGATAAATAATTACCGAGAAATTAAATATGGCAACGCTTTTCGAAATTCCTTAAATAACTCTTTACCTGTAAAACTTACTGCAGTGAAAATTTGGTTCTAGGGGTACCTTTTTACGCTGATTCCAAAAATGTTATCGAAATTTGCGTATTTTCTATGGTTTATGCATGAGCATTGCATTTGCTAAAAAACATCATGAATTTTTTTCGGCATGTCTGATCACAGATACATCCCAAAATAATTTCATCTTGGCTTTCTGCTCAGTGAAAAACAATTGTATGTATGTACCTATACATGAAGGTTTTCATATGCAACATTCATACTGAAGATGAGAAAATTCAGAAGCGTTAGTCAGTTTTCCTATGTCTTTTAAATTGATATCAGAAATTTAACTACTACTCCAGGCATTTGCAAAAACTGGAAAATATATCTAAGTGCTTGCAAAGAAAAACGTAAAACAAACAAACAACAAAAAATGCATGCGTGTAAAACAATGTTAAATTAAAAAGAATTCTAAAGTTAAAATTTATAATTATTTTTAATTTAACCCTGTTGTTTTTGGCAGTCATCCATCAGCATGAATTTGACATAATCTGCCAAACGAAAATGGTTGAAAGAGCAGCCCATGTGGAACATAAAACACCCTAGAAACCCTGTCCTATTTCTATCCGTTTCCGAGGTATGGTGGATAAAAAGAAATTCTGTTTTTTTGTTATACCGTCTGTAAAAAACCATATTTGGGACGTTTCTGAAAGACCTACGTTCAAAATAAGCACATATTTAGAAAGAGCAGAAAAAATGCTATGAAGTAGCACCATTTGCGTCAGGATATTTCTACTTTATGAGGATCTACAAGCGCTAAAACATTGGCGAAGTTAAAATTCGAATTGTAGCCAAAAACTGTAACTGGCGATTCCGCAAAAACCCTTTTAGTTAAAAGCGGTCAAATGTCCCCAAAACTGGCCCATTTCATGAGCTTTAGAATGAGCCCACAATAAAGCACATCGGTGTGCTAGATCAGGAGAAATGTAATTTTTTGTTTGCAATACATCACCGAAATCGGCGTTCGTCGAATAAGGAGACTCACAAGGGCCATGGTGTTTCCTGTTTTTAATATCATATTCGGCTTGAGCTTGCTGTTTTGTCAGATGCAAAGATGAAAGCTATAAGGCCAAGCAAGAAAAGTAGCATTTTACTAAGTTTAGAAATACAGCAAAGGAAACAAAAGAAGTATGACGTTTTCTGCGTCTTTCACAAAAGAATATGCAAAGAAATTACCAATGATTATTTTACATGTACTAGTATGATGAAAACACATACTATGCATATGTAGTTAGTAACAGATTTGTATGTATTTAATTTACCCAGTATCTAGTATTCGTTTGGCGAATTACGTGGAATGCCTTATTGGACGAAAGCCGATTTCGGTGATGTATTGCAGACAAAAAATTACATTTCTCCTGATCTAGAACACCAATATGCTTTATTGTGGGCTCATTTTAAAGCTTGTGGAATGGACCAGTTTTGGGGACATTTGACCGCTTGCAGCTAATAGGGTGTTTGCGGAATCGCCGGTTACAGTTTTTGGCTAAAATTCGAATTTTCACTTCGCCAATGTTTCAGCGCTTGTAACTCCTCATAAAGTAGAAATATCCTGATGCAAATTGTGCTACCTCATAGGATTTTTTCTGCTCTTTCTAAATATGTGCTTATTTTGAACGTAGGTCTTTCAGAAAGGTCACAAATTTCGTTTTTTTCAGACGGTATAACAGAAAACAGAATTTCCTTCTATCCACCATAACTCGGAAACGGTTAGAGATGGGACAGGGTTTCTAGGGTGTTTTATGTTACACATGGGCTGCTCTTTCACCCATTTTCGTTTGGCAGATTATGTCAAATTCACACTGTATATGTATGTAGCATATAAAATGAAACATCCTCTCAAAATTCAAAATTTCAATTTGCACGTTTCAAAATTCTTCAAGTCGTAGTGACTTTCGTTTTAAACAAGGGATTTGTATCAGGATCTAAATTTAATTCAAACGCAAGTAATATATCTCCCTTCTTCTCACGGTCTTCTGGCACCACACCTCGCAAGAATTTCCTAATGTTAGCAGGCCCGGGATGTTTAACAACCAATAAAAGCATCTCTTTTGGCACATGTGATACTGTATTAAACACGTGATCCGAGGTTATATAAGTTGAAACGCAGCTCGGAGCATAGATCTTTCGTGACTTCACTTGCCATGTAAAACTTCACTTGCCATGTGAAACCAAATAAAAATATGTCATCGTAATCCGGAGTGTTTTTCCGTGCCCCAGCCCGAGTAAGCCCTCCTACATCTGCTCCCGGCTGTCCTCCGATCGCAAGACCCCGGTGCTGAGCTTAACCCGACTATGAAATGAAACTATGCCGTCTCTCTGCCGAACATCGCCGGCCCGACTACGAAAAAGCATTACAACGTTCGTCTACCATTACATATATATTAGGTCTACAGGAAAGTTGTATCCGTTTTCCGTATGTCAATATTTTTCCTAGCCAAAACTACTGAAGCTAATAACACGAAATTTAGCACGAGTGTGATTTTATAGCAGTAGTAAGGAAGTGGGAGTTCACCCCATGCGGTACCATGTTAATTCTGCGGTACGCCGTACAGGTGCTTTCCCTGGGCTGAGCGGGAAGGGGGGCGTGGTCGGAGCGGATGTTGAGAGAGGAAGTTGACCGCATGTTGGAAGAGCTGATAAGAATTTTTTCCTTTTTTTTTTTCAAATAAGGGGACTTGCAATTTTTTCAGATTGTGACATATTTTTTCAAATAAGGGAACTTCAAAATTTTCAGATTTGAACGCACAACCTACAAAAGAATTCATAGGCTAATGATTTTTGGCTTAAACCATTAGGCCGAGAATCCTTCAGGTATAAAATTGTAGGTGTATTGTGTTATACTATAGTTTTCAAAATGAATTGGGACTTTGATTAATTTTTTGAAGTTTATTTTTTATTTATTTAGTTTTCTTTACCATTTAGTAATAGAACCAATGTAAATTGAATAAATGTTGCTTAATACATACTTCCAATGTTTAGCTAATTTTTGTATACCGTTTAAGATTATAGCATATATTTAATAAGTAATAGTTTACTAGAATATTAAAGTAGGGCTTTTTAAACATTTCTTCTACTGTTAGGGAAGTGAGAAAATTATACCATAGAAAGATTTTAGTACCTATAATTTTTACAAATACTAGGAGGCCTACAAAAAAAAACAAATCTCCCAAATGTTTTAATTTTAAGTTAATAATTAATTACCCTTCAGACTCGGATTCCGAATCGGATGCAGAACATAAGGAGGAGGATGCAGAATCTGCTGAACCATCACAAATATCCGAAAGCGCGGATAAACCAGGACCCAATCTCGAAATTAAACCCCCAATAATTTGGATGAGGAAAGCAATTCCTAGAAAGGATGGTTCACGAATAGACATTTATTACGGAATTGAAGGTCATTCCAATGTTAGATTACGCTCCCACAACGATGCCGAAAATTTTTGTAAAGCCCATAATATAACGTACGATAAAAGTATTTTTAATTTTAGTGGTAAAAATAACTACTCTGGAACTGTTAAAACTGGGGAAGAACTGAACCAAATTAGCGCATGACTATATGAAACAAAAATACCCAATTCTTATGTTGAGGCGTTAAGAACTCCCAAAGCTGATAAATGGCTTTCAGCTATGCAAGACGAAATAAACATGAACAATCGTAATGTGTGGACTCTAATACCGAAACCACCCAACGCCAAAATAATTGGTAATCGTTGGGTGTACACGTTAAAGAAAAATGAGAACAATGAAATTTTAAGGTTTAAAGCTCGTTTAGTAGCAAAAGGTTTCAGTCAAACTAAGGGAGTAAATATGACGAAGTGTTTAGTCCAGTGGTAAACTTTGCAATCATTAGAATGTGTCTTGCTATTTTAGTATCTAAACAAAACTGGACACGCTGTCAGTTTCATATTAAATGTGCATATTTATATGCTACATTAACTGAAGACATTTTAATGAATAAACCACAAGGTTTTGTAAATCCGGATAAACCGGAAAATGTCTGTAAACTAAACAAAGCAATTTACGGCCTCCACCAGTCGGGCCGTGCGTGGTTTATAGAAATTGATAATACATTAGAAAAGTTAAAATTTTGCAAATTAAAGCGGGCAAATTGCGTTTATACATTCGGTAAAAATGCAGTCTTATTACTTTATGTAGATGACATTATATTATTTGGTAGAACTGATGCTTACGTTAATGAGGTAATAAATTGCCTTTCTAGTAAATTCGACATTAAAAACCTAGGTAAAACGAGAAAATTGCTTGGTGTAGAATTAGAAGAAAAGGAAGGAAAGTTATTAATACACCAAATTGATTACATCAATAAATTGTGCAAAATGTTCGAAAAGTACAATTACCCTGCAACTTAATTACCGATCACCGTAGGTACAATCCTATCAAAACTCAATGCAGAAATACAAATGAAGAAACTGAAATAATGTCTAAATTACCATATCGCAACATATTAGATTGTTTAGCTTTTATAGCAAATAAAACTAGACCAGATATTTCATATTCGATAAACATTCTGTCTCAATTCCAGACTAATCCAGGTTTGAATCACTGGAATACTTTATTAAAACTATTACGTTATTTGAATCAAACTAAATTTTATAAGTTAAATTTATCTCGAACAACAAATTTGAATATAAATTGTTACAGCGATGCGGATTTTGCCAGAAACCGTGATGATCGTATTTCAGTAGGTGGGCTTATAACTTTCATTGATAATTCACCTATAATATGGAGAACGTTTAACCCATTTGTGCCTGGATATTTTTGCGACTTTCTTAGATTTTTTACTGATAACAGAAATAATAGATAAATTTCTGACATCAACTTCTTGAACAAGGGATGATTTCTTTTAAAATCATTATGCATAAAAATCGAAATATCAACATCCTACTTGGTCATGTTAATATATTTTGTAGAGTTGAGGCTCGATGCTCATGAATAAAGGCTAGGAAAAATAACGTTTTCGACTAATAGCGAAAATGCCGTCCCAAAAAAGGGACGCTAGGCATAAATGGGTTAAGCAAAAATGTGTTAGTCTATCCACTATGGAAGCTGAGTATATTTCTTTAACTGAAGCTGCGAAGGAGCTGTTATGGACGAAATGTATTTTAAATGAATTGTCAACCTCTAATATAATTAATACGAAATCTCGAGCTATCTTTATTGTGACAATCAAGCAGCCATTAATTTTTCAGTCTTCTATAGAGAATTCGCGCACAAAGCATATAGATATAAAATTTCATTTTCTTAAAAGCTTAGTGGTCGAAGACATGTTTCAAATGAAATATATACAATCTAAATTAAACTATGCTGATTTATTTACTAAACTACAAACAAAAAATGGACTTAAAATATTTGTTGATAAAATATTTATTCAACCTTAGAGAAAAGTGAATCTAACAGATTCAACAAGCCGGGGTGCATATTTTGTAATAATGTTTAAAGTTTCTTTTACGTTAGTGTAATGTTGACGCAATGTATTTTTATATTAAACGGTAAAAAAAATCAAATTTTCTTCATTTAAAGTTTGCCCGTACGCGAGAGGCGGGCCATTGATAGGAAAAATAGCTATCGCTTGCCGCGATAAGTTTCCAATCTGAAATCTCGCGTGCGTTCATAAACTCGGTGACTATTTTCACTGCATTCTAAAACTCGGTAACTATCGTTACTGTTCGTAACATTGCGTCATCAACTTATTTTCTATAACCGGACACCATGCAAATTACGGTTATCTGTGTCAAAACCGTACTTCCACCGTCAACTACGTCAACGGATTTCAATTGCATATAAACTGCAATGTGTGATGAGACGACAAGCAATCTGTTATACCGGCCAAGTGCCGTGGTTGTTTTCATATGTTTTATTTATACCAAGTTGTTCTAATAAATTATTTTTAAACTATGTGCTGGTCATGACTGTCTTCCACACACCCACTGCCTTTCTTTAACCTGCTAAGTGTCATATCCTGAAAATTACCATAATACACAGTCAACTTATCAATAATTTTGTCAGTAAGATGACCTTTACCACCAACAGTTTTGCCATCACTACATTTTACTCGAGACTGCTTGACTTTTCGTAAGCGTGTCCCCATCCTTTTCTGAACATGGCCGATACACTCAATTTTTGTCACTGTTGACGCAGAACCATATGGCCTGAAATGTTCTGGCTTTGCCATTCCCAATATAGCAAACATATTTTACCTGTCTTTTTGATTCGGAACGCTGGAATATCTTCATTCCAACGATTTCCATCTTACTCGCAGAGCCAGTGTTTATCAGGCAGTCTTTTACATGATTTGCTTTCCATTTTTGTACTCTGATGTGCTTTTTTGTTTCCAAACATTACATGACTAACAATAAGATAAGACTTCAGTGTCTATGACCTTTCCACAATTATCTCCAATAACACTGCAAACGCCAACACGTGAAGTATGGCCACGTGTTTTCCATGTACCATCTCCACTAATGTATATACTGGAAGAATTGCTCAATTTCCCTTCTCAACGTGCTGCAGAGTTCATTGAAGTTTGAGCAACAGTATTCGAAGAAGTTAACAGTTTCTTTAAGGGTAAGTTGTAGGATTTTTTAACAAATTGGTGCAAGTAAATTCATAATGCCACAAAATTGCTGCATATCCCATCCCAATAGACCTCATAGCATATATGAAACTATAATTTATATCAGCAATTTTTGCATTCGTTTTTGTTTTCGAGTTTTTGAACGAACACAATAAGGAACAGTTTTTACAGTTTATGGAAATTTTTGAAGATAAACTGCATAAGTCTTCTATCAATGTAATTTCATCACCACAAACTTTGCAACACATATAGTTTTGCAAATAATAAAATAATAAATCAACATCAATAAAGCGATATCCATTAAAATTACTGTCGCTATCAGTATCATCGGCAAGGGATTCAATCCTCAGTTTTTTACCCGAAGCACTTTTGTTGACATCATCAGTTGTTCCTTGTTGACATAATTTTCTCGTATAAACATTACCGGTAAACTTTCTTTTTTAGGCTTCGTTGTCCGGATGCCCTTTTAGGCTTTATTTCAGCATCTGATTAACTCGTTACCTTTCAACTCTTCTACATATAATAATATATTTATCCGCCAAAAATTTGTATCTTTAGCAATCGACTAGCGATAAAATTCACAATTTACACGCTTTTACAAACGTTATTCCAAATGTAAACAGATCAGTAATTGTTGAAGTAGAAATAGCTTTTTTCCTTCCTTCAGCGGAAATAATATATCATGGGGTATGTGTAGCTTAGAGTAAAAACTTAGAGAAGAAACCACTACCGGCTGATTCAGAAGCCACTTAAAACTGTAAACAAACGTCAGCTGATTTGAAAGCCCTTTAAATGGCGTTGTTTATATAGAAGGGCACTGACTATTTCCCCCATAACTTCGCATGCAATTTTTTTTCTCTGCTCCTGAGCAGAAAGTCAAGATGGAATAACCCTACATCCTAAAAAAATTTCATCTTAACAACATATAAAAATTTAATACCTGTGTCTGTGATCAGACATACCGAAAAAAATTCTTGATGTTTTTTAGCAAATGCAATTCTCATGCATAAACTATAGAAGATACGAATATTTCGATAACATTTTTGGAATCAGCGTAAAAAGTTACTGAAGCGAAAATTTGTTTCTAGGAGTAACTTTTACAGGTAAGGAGTTATTTAAGGAAATGAGAAAAGTTGGCGCATCTTGAAAAAACCTTAAAAATTTGCATAGTTAATTTCTTGGTAAATAACTATCGTAGAACCTTCAAAATTGAGATTTGTTCATATATTTGATATCTTAGCCCATAAATCCTCTATATAAAATTTGAGGAAAATCCAAGTTGGTGTGGTGAACTTTTTCCAGTTTTGTGTTTGATTTGGTGTGGAATGACCCTTTATCGAGGTGGTCGCTCATAGAAGTTTCACTGTATACTGGTGTCTAAAATTAAGGCCATGAACACAAAAAACTTGATAAAGTAAAAAATATTGGAATTATTTTAGCAAAATTTGCACAGACGTATATTATGCGGTCAACCAAAAAAATATTTTTGGGGGGTTTTTGTTCTCATGCTTAAATTCTGATTACAGACATTGAAAAACACTTACAGTTTTATTTTTAGTTCTTAAAGTTTGCTTTTGTCTGATTTACGCCGATAAGTATATATTAATTTATTCCATAAAAGAACGATGGCAGCACTTTGATTAACCCGAAAGTAAACTGTATTATTTGTAATTCTGTAGTATTGCTTGTAGTATTCTTTGTAGTATTATATGTAATATTATTCTTTGTTTGTATTATTATTTGCTCATACGAACATAAAAGAAATACGAAAAATATTCACTTTTAGACATTAATTTCTTATTATTTTAAATTTATGTTATTGTTTATCACAAATCTTGAATAAAAAGGACTTTTATATCCAGCAAAATCTTTTCTGATCATAATTTAGAGTGGAATTATAAAAACAAAATATAAAAATCAGTGATTTTTGCCAAAAAATTGAAAAATTGCTTTAATTTCTACAAAAGCAAACTTTCATAAAGAAGAAAAAAAAACATTCCTTATTTTTGGCATAGGAGAAACTAAAATTTAACATGTAGAAGTCGGACCCAAAAATCGTGTTGACCGGTGTTATCAGAGTAATAAATATACTAACATAATTATATCAAAAAGGGTGAGTTGATGGTTTTTATACAGGGCATATGAAAAATGGACAAATCATGATTCTTCCTATTTTGGGAAAGGACCCTCTAATATGAGTGTGGCCAACGTGCATTGATTGCTATACACGCTTCACAAAGAGCCGTCATATTATTAAACGCTTGCAGCAATAAATCCCATTCAACCCAAACGAGGCTTTTAACAACTGTAGGGCCTTGGACGAGGCGAGTAAAAGTCGAGTAATAGCTTTTCTTAAACTATCCCAAACTTGTTCTATAGGACTGAGATCCCGAGACTTCGCAAGACAGTTCATGCAGCGACAATTCTCAGCTTCAAAAAGATCGCCAAAAGCGGGTACTCTGTAGGGTCTCACATTATTGTTCATAAAAAGGAAGTCCGGATGTGCACCAACCTGGAAAAGCCTCACATAACCTTCAAGTATCTTATCCTCATAACTGTGCGTTGGCATAACTTAAATAAAAGTCGTGCAGTAGTGTATAAGAGCGACTGGCCAACGGTATATTCCTATGTAAACAAGCTTCTCGTTCTCTGCAGATGACTCGCCAAGAATCACTTTTTGTGCTGAATTTTTATTCGCCAGTAAAAAGAGCAAATCTCCATTCTGGGTGTTTCCAAAAATGGTGTGTTCGACTTGGGTCACGAAAAACGGGCTCTTGTGAGCAATGCTTTCAAATGGAGGCTCAGCTCTAGAAGCCAGGCTTAAAGTGCCCTTTCTGGAAGACTTATGTAAACACTTTTCCCGAAAATTATTTTTCAGACACAGGAGCTAAGTCACTAAAAAGCTCTGTAGCCGTTGACTGCCTACGTAGTCATGCACTTAACGGCAATTAGCGAGCAATTGCAGGTAGGTGTTGCTGTTCTTTGGTGGTTTCAGCGGGATTTCCTGGTGATGATATTATTTGTTTGAACCTGAATATCACTTTAGGAGACACTTGTAACAGTTATGCCATTTCCCTTGTTACTGGCAAACTTCAAATCTACGAACGGCTCTCAATGTCGTTGAAGCATCTAAACGATTGAGCACTCATTCTCACAACAAACAGCCATAATTGTACGTTTAAGGTAATATTCACAACAGTGCAAGCAAAAATCTCAGATACTTAAACAGTCAAATTCAACTTTATGCTACAAAACTAACGCTAAACACTATTTATTCCAAATTGGAGGCTATAGTGCCATTCGTTACTCAAAATGTATAAAATACAAATTTTATCGATTTACTGTCAACAGTTCGAATTACTGTGAAAAACGTGCTTGTGCCCGTAATTTCTTACGCCAGTGTACTTTCTAACTCAAGAGCAGCACTGGTAAAATCCAATATTTCTCTTTGATTTTTAGAAGAGTTAAACTTAATTTCATTTTAAGCGACTTCTGAATGTAAGTTAACCACAAAGTCTGCAACCATCCTTTTCAAAAACAATGACTGCTTTTTGATTAGAGAGTTTCTATCGAGCATGATGGTACTTTTAAATATCATTATAAATTTCAGGATCTACAACTGTTTTAGGTTATTTATTTAAAAAAATATTTTTATCAAATTTATTTGAAAAACTTGATTAAGTATGAGTTAATACATATATTTTAATAGACATTATTTCTCCACTCTAAAGAGAAAAAGTTCCCCCTGCGGAGACCGGGTGTAAGAATTGTCTCAACGCAGCCCAAGCGTGTCGCAAAAGGCAACTAAAAAGGGTGCTCAGGGCTCAAGTCAGTCTTCTCCCTCTAACGCCCTAGACCTTCGGCTCAATTGAAGCTGCTCATTCCTCTTTACCATGAACTTACCTTGACTGCCATTGGTGTTCAGCAGACATGGCCTCCCTTGCTCATATTCTGGTTTGTTTGAGTTTTAACAAAGCCCTGCGGGACCCTCAACTGTTTTTAGACTTTTCAGACGTTTTCGGATTCATGCAGATTCTCTAGCCTGGCTGGATGATTCCGAGAATAGTACCAACAACAAAGTGAAAAAGTGATTAATCACTCTAAGGAGTGAATGGTACGCTTTTTAATCCTAGTATTCATACACTGGAAGTCTAAAATCTGATTCTTTTCAATCAAATCGTTTTCGGAAGAGTCAGTGTTAGATTTATTAAGGTGCAAATTTTCAATTTTTTACTTCTCTTAAATGATTCCACATTTTTATAAATGTTGATTTCTAAATCTTATATTGTACGTATATCATATCATTAAGATTGATTACTTGTTCTTTCAATTTTCGACTGAAATTTACATAAATTTGTTTTATTTTAGGAATACTCGATGGACTGCTATTTTCGTCAAAAGTGGACAGACCGTCGACTGATGTTTGAAGGGCCAATCGAAAGTTTAAGCCTCAACATAAAAATGTTAGAAGGCATATGGAAACCAGACACTTATTTTCATAATGGAAAAGGATCCTATTTACATACTATAACATTACCAAATAAGTTGCTAAGAATATTCCAAGATGGACAAGTTCTTTATTCCATGCGGTAAAAAATTATGGAGAATCGAAAAATTATTTTTATGTCAATTATGTTAATTTCGTAGTTGTAGAACTAATTGATTTCATAAAGAACCGAAGCACGACTAAAAAGCTAAGCGCATACTTTTGAAAAAAACACCAGATTATTTTTTTTCAGCAAAAGTCATGGCGGCTCTTTATAAATACTTTGTTAACCGTATCTAAAGGTACACTTTAAATCATGTTTCAGATAGTTGTTTACAGCCTTCTGTATGAATACTATTTTAATAATAAAATGTGCAAAAAGAGTACAGAATATAGTCGATCTGCAGAGAGTCAGAAATCGCAATTCCTAAGAGTGGCACTACTGAATCTGCGATTAGAGCAAAAATTTCAAAAACACTCTCTATCTTATGAAAAAGTGACTCTTTCTGAAGAAAGATTGATAATATGTCATTCCTTAAGACTGAGTCACTTTTGTTCCAAGGGCTAGTGACAGTTTTTAAGAGTCATAACTTGCCAAGCGAAATATTCTTGTTCCAAGCGTTTATACCAGGGTTACTCTGAAATATTTGAGACAGTAGCAGACGATAGGCGAAAGAAAAAAAAAATTCAAAATATAAATTTAAACCCTTTTATGGTCCCAGACGATAATTTTGCGGCAACAATCGCAATTTTTCAGTCGTACAATAAATTTTGAAAGAAAGGAAAATGCACTTGACGCGACAACATTATCGCGCGAATATCTATAAAAATAAAATTAGACTTTTGTCTGTACATTTCTTGGAATTCAAAAATTTTGCGATTTCTATCCGTTTCAAGCACCCTGGAATTCGATGCGACCCTCAAAAAAAAGTTTGTCTGTCTGTCATTCTGTCATTCTGTCATTCTGTCCGTGACGCTTTTTTTAAGCATCACGTAAAAACGACTGAAGCGAATGATATGAAATTTGGTGTCATGATAGGTGGTCACTCAACTTAAAACATAGGCGTCGAATTTTTAAAAAATCTTGATTAGATTTTCAGATTTTGCGAAAATCGTTTCAAACTGCGTAAATTTGTGTTCAAGCATCACGTAAAAACGACTGAAGCGAATGATATGAAATTGGGTGTCGTGATAGGTGGTCACTCAACTTAAAACATAGGCGTCCAATTTTTAAAAAATTCTGATTGGATTTTGAGATTTTGCGAAAATCCTTTCAAACTGCGTAAATTTGTGTTCAAGCATCACGTAAAAACGACTGAAGCGAATGATACGAAATTGGGTGTCATGATAGGTAGTCACTCAACTTAAAACATACGCGTCGAATTTTTAAAAAATCTTGATTGGATTTTGAGATTTTGCGAAAATCCTTTCAAACTGCGTAAATTTGTGTTCAAGCATCACGTAAAAACGACTGAAGCGGATGATATGAAATTGGGTGTCATGATAGGTGCTCACTCAACGTAAAACATAGGCGTCGAATTAAAAAAAAATCTTGACTAGATTTTGAGATTTTGCGAAAATCATTTCAAACTGCGTAAATTTGTGTTCGCACATCACGTAATAACTGCAAAGGTGAAAAAATGATATTTGGTGAAATGATAGGTGGTCACTCACCTTAAACTATAAGCATCTAATTAAAAAAAATTGATCAGATTTCGAGATTTTGCGAAAATCGTTTAAAACTGAGTGAATCTTTGTTCTCGCATTAAGTAATAATGACTAAAGCGAATGATATGAAATTTGGTCACATGATAGATGGTTGCTCAACATAAACTATAGGAGTCCAATTTTTTAAACATTTTTATTAGATTTTGAGATTTTGTGAAAATTCTCTCAAAATACGTTCAATGATGATTTCTTCAAACTTCACGTAATAACGACTAATACGAATGACACGAAATTTAGTGATATGATAGGTAGTTGCTAATCTTAATTTATAGGCGTTGAATTTTAAAAATATTTTTATTACATTTTGAGATTTTGCGAAAATCGTTTTAAAATGCTGAAAATTGTTCCAGCATCACGAAATAAAGACTGCAGGGAATGAAACGAATTTTGGTGACATGATAGGTTGTCACTCAACTTAAATTCTAGGCTTCCAATTTTTCAAAATGTTGATTAAATTTTGAGATTTTGCGAAAATTATTTCAGTATATGTAAATATTCATTCGCGCATCCCATAATTACGACTAAAGCGAATCAAATGGTATTACTTAGTTACTCTCTAACCTGTAATATTTTAACAATACATAAAAATTATAACTTTACTTTGGCAACATACTACATTCATTCTGTGTACTCCTACAATGCTGACGAAAGTTCTTGCTTTTTGGAAATTTGCATTCACTAACCCGTCGAGGACGGGTACTTCAGCTAGTTTTCTATAATTTTTAAAAGGTGTTAAATCAACCAGAGTGCATTCAACGTCTACAATTAGCATTTGGAACGAAGCTCCATCTAGTGCTGTTGCGTCCAGATGGTTCAGAGAATTTCGTATATCTCGAAGTTTTCTCTTGGATGAAGAACACGAATGAAAAATCTTGTCAATTGAAAATGTGCCGGCCAACCGAACAATGTTAATCGATGATAATTGCTGAGAATCCTCTGTATCATTTGGTAAAAAATGATACAGAAGGAACTTAGCATTGGATACGTAGCTATACATACAATTATTCATGAAGAATTGTATATGAAAAATTAGTTTGTCGATGCGTCCCCCATAATTTAAGGAGTCTTCTCACTTTAGGCACCTCGAAAATAGGCTATTTTTGCAAACAATTATGGGATAAAATGGATCCTATATAATAAACACATCTTTCAAGTACAAGAATTTTTTTTTTTTTTGAACAATTATTATAATAAAACAGTAGCATCGAAAAACCCGTGTAGAAAAGTAATGTTCGTGGCTTTTTGATGGTATCTCCGAGACAGGTCATCTGAAACAAAAAAAATAAAACAGTTTTAGATTCAGTATGTCAGTGGCTATAGCGCATATCATCAGATTTTTGATATTCGCGAAAATAACAAAATGGCGCACGTTTTTCGAAAAAGTAAAAAAAAAAAAACGCGTTTTTTTGCAGTTTTTTGTAAAAAAAAATACTTCAAATCAAAATTTCAAAAATTTGATGATATGCGCTATAGCCATAACTATGTAGAATATGTCATTCAAATTTCATGACAATCGGCCGGATAGTTTCCGAAATTTCATCAACAAGGCACTGAAAAACCTTGTTTTGAGATAAACGCGTTTAAAGTTTTGGTTGCAGAAAAATCATGAAAAAACCTTACCTCGGGTTAATCAGCGATGCCTGCTCCATACAATGGACCTTCCGATTCTTCGTAAAAGTTGTGCTCGTCCAAAATAGCTTCCCTTCGTGTCGACCTAGTCTCTTTTGAAGCCCATCACCTCCAAAACATTTAAACGGGTTGTAGCCCTTCGTTATAAATGCATGCTGCTGTTTCAGCAGCATGCATTTATGCTGAATCAACCGGGTGCTCTCAGGTAGTCACCTAACGGTCGCCCAAAAATGTAGTTAGACTCGTCCGATCTTTATGAAATTTTGATATAACATTTTTGATGATATGTACTTTCAAAATTTAAAAAAAAATTCGATTTTTTTAAATTTTCAAAGTGAGAAGACGCCTTAACTGAATACCAAAATACGGAGCGTGTCAGAATCGGCAATGAAACCCTAAAACTACTTAATAATTTTTGAACGTTTTTTTGACTTTCCATCATGTTAAGAAAGTAAAGTTTGGATCTCTGAAGATGACCCAATTCAACAATGGTGAAAATACAACGAGCAATGAAAAAAGTAATGTATACCGTGTTGTTTTCTTCAGAAGTACTAGATTGGTCTAAGCCATTAATCTGGAGGTACAGAAGACAGTTACATATACCTGTACACCACTGTCTTCCAGAAATTCTTCAAGAAGTCATTGTAAGGGGAAATCATTCTTCATCATGACAATGCATTTTATCATACGGAAGGTTTGACAGTGGAATTTCTTGAACAGAAACACTCCTCTAAAAATAAACTTAACTTCTTCTTTAAAAAGAAAATTGCAGAAAATCTTAAGTTATTTGACCCATTCAGTTCTGAAGAATATTTGAAGAATTTATTCTGCAGATATTCTCAAAACTGAATCGGCTAAATAAGATTCTCTGCAGTTTTTTTAGTAGCTGTAATATTCTGCAGAAAATTTTCAGAATTTAATGAGCCAAATGACTTATTTTCTGCAGTCTTTTTAGTAGCTGCAATATTTTGCAGATATTCTTCAGAATTTAATGAGCCAAATAACTTAAGATTTTCCTTTCTTTTTTTTTTTCTTAAATTGCAAGTTTCAGATATTCTGAAGCTTTCTTCAAAATTTATTTTTTAAATATACGTATATCCAGACTACACTTTAAAAAGCAATTCTTATTTTAGACAGTTTATTTTTTTAAATGTTGCACTTCGCTCTTAACTTTTAGATTCTTAATAATCTACTATCATACTTTTCAATTTTACATTAGCCGTGAAAATTCAAATATTTGGTTGGTTTGCCAGCGGCCAGACTCTCCTTTGCTTTTACTTTTAATATTGGGTTTCTGCATAATTATAAGGTGTTTTCCACTTTCTCTATTTGGTGAAACAATCCTAGATTTCGATGCAGGGAATCGTTTGCCCGTTTTAAGCTAAGATGGGGATTTTTCGCCAGATGGGGAAAGGGGAAAACGTCCGATAATTATGAATCAACCTAATAGATATTTAATCATGGAAGTTTAATTCTTCTGCTTAAACGAATGAGTTACACATATTAAAATTCCTACTAAAAATGTTTGGGAGATATTAAAACTGATTACTCAAAATATACCTAAAGTATACATTTTCTAATTTTAAAACAAATATAAAATAGCACTTTTAACTTATAATTGTTTTAACTATATAGGGAAGTTTCATAGGTGAATGTACAGCTGCGGAAAAAAAAAGTCCCACTTGTACTTTTTTCGGCCGTCGATCGTCATACAGCAAAGTTAAAGATACCAATCGTTTTCGATTGACGTACACTTTAATTTGCTATGCATAAAAATTGCATAAGGGGCCATCTACATATTAAAATTCACACCAACTCTTTTTTCTCAATAG
This sequence comes from Cheiracanthium punctorium, assembly GCA_038373885.1. NCBI lineage: Eukaryota > Metazoa > Arthropoda > Arachnida > Araneae > Cheiracanthiidae > Cheiracanthium > Cheiracanthium punctorium. Next base: position 175,454 of record JAWZYV010012958.1, read on the forward strand.
CAAACCCTAGATTTCACTTCATATTTCAAAAATTTAGCTCATTTTAACCCCGGATACCCATTTTCAATAAATTTGAACTGAAAATGGGTGAGTTATGAGCACCCAAAATCCCCCTCCCCATATGTTAAAATATTTTTTACTTTAAATCATATCTCGTATAATATTGATAATAACCCAGGTAGCACGTAACGGTTTTTAAGCGTTGCAGTTTGGTTGCAATGGTCGCATATTCGTTAAGTTGCAGGTATTCCTACTTCTGACGTAGCAGAAACGTTGCTTTTTCGTTTCAAAGGTTGTATATTGGTTACGTTCCAAATATGCCAAACTTGTGACGTGGCAGAAACGTTGCGTTTTGGGATTCATTTTACCCTGCTCTTTTTGTTGCAAAAATTTCGTTTTTAAAACCAATTTGCAACCGTTTCATATTCGTTCATTTTTCCGTGTTTAGGACGTTTCGAAAACGTTGCATAATCGTTGCATTTTGGGATATTCAAGAGCACAGCATGCGAACTCCATGTTATCTACTGCAAGGTCAAGTCACATCCAATGCAGTTGCTTATTTACGTCCGCCATTATAAAATGGCGTGCTGCTCTACTCATTCAAATATGGATTAGAAAAGTAAGTAAATGCTAATATTATTGTAATTATTGTATTTCTGCTAACGATGTGTATTTACTTGAAGAAAGATACGCGTAATGGATAATCTTTTCACATGAAGGCTGTCTTTAAAATATTGCTATTCGTATATTCTTATACATAATACTTGTCAGAATGCCGTGTTGAGCAACACGAAGTATATTTTTCAGCTCGCCTTGGTGTCACGTATTTAGCCTGTATCTAAGAAAGGTAAAACAAGTTTTTAAAGTAAACAAGGCTCTCAATCACTGACTATTTCTTACATCAGCCTTAGCATTTGTTTTAGGCAATGTTCGACCATTGCTCTCTAACTCCAAGCAGTTTGTTCTGTTTTATTTGTTGGCCGATATTCATCCAGTGTTTTCAAACGCTGTGCAACTTGTTCTATACTATCTGCGGCCAAAAAGTTTGTGGGAGGCATTACCCACGATGCCTCTTTCACGTTTAATTATTCCTACAAGAATGTCATTATTGCTACGTTGCTTACGTGAATTTAAAAAAAAAGAAGCACGATAAATCGCTTTTAGAGGTGGTTATCAACAGAATGACGCAAAGCAAATAAAGAAATGCAGTGATCGTCTGCTGCTTTTAACATCTGCAAATATGATAATGTATTCCAGAGTTCTTATTCCAGTGCACTAGTTTTTTTTTTTAAATAATAATAATGCCGGTTACTCGGAACCGTGTTGGAACGGAAGAAATTAAATCCTCAGCAGTTTTAACATCATTCATTTTGAATCATTGTTACGGAAACCTTTGAAATAATTAGCAATACTGTTTTATTTAATTGTTTTCGCTTTCATATTGCACTCATCTCATCTGGTTACTGCTTGTCGCGATAACAAAATGCATTTTTTTTTTATGTGGTTGGGATTTTTAAAACCATTATATGTGGTACATTTATATAATCGTAGAATACATTTTATAAACATTTCTTAATATCCTCAACAATAAGTGTTCCTTACATATTTAAACAACAAATATAAATCATGCTAAACGCATCGATTATAAAATTTTCTAACACAACATAGCCCTTTTTGCGATGATCGTCAAACTTCGCAGCATTTCCCGAGTAATCTTATCACAGCCGTTTATTACTGTTAATATAATTTTCTGATACCTCGTAAAAAGGTTACAAGATATTTTCAATTTTATAATGAAGAGTAAGCTGTCATAGACGTCCATTGTGTCCAGCCAGCTACAAACTTTGTTTACTCTCAATTGTATTATATAAGATCATTCACACAATATTTCATGTTGGAAATCATACTTAATGTTTATTTTCCCCATTAACAAAAGTGTTCAGTAAAGTTAATTTATTTTTCTCATTTAGATCAATATCGTAATTAATTTCACTATTATTGATGTAAATAAAACAATAATTCAACAACTTAGAAACTATTTTGTGAAGGCTTATTAATTTAAATTGATACCCGAATTCGAGCACTGTATTATGTCGTTAAGGAGAGTATAATACTGAGTATAAATAAAACTTAAAATTTTAAAGACAAACAAGTAAAAATTTTGTTATTTAGATAGTTCGTGGTCTTTCAGAAAAGTTTGTTATCTTTGATATTTGGACATGAGATATAAAAGATAAAATATTTTGCCCCTGTAGTTTACGAACAAACGCAAATTACAGACAATTACTGACATTTTGAATACATCGCTGAAAATAGCATACGGTAAAAAATTTTAATTCTATATAATATTTGGACACTTTATATTAAATTTTACAAGATTGTATTAATTTTGGAAATTTTATAATTTAGTCTTAACACACACCACTTACTCTTTTAAGAATTTAAAATTTTTTAGTACTATTGAACATTTTCAATAGACATTTATTGTAAAATTTACTGCCAATCAAATTTTATAGGAAGAATGGACTTCCCCCCCCCCCTCATTAGCTGAAGCCCTTTCCTGAGAAAGCTATAGCTACGCCTATGTGTGTGGACTGGAGTACTTATTGGCGTCACCAGGCTCTCATTTTGCCGCATGTATGAGAGGTATGTATCACAGGTGCTGCTACGTTCTTGTTACTGTTTTCAATTCAAAATATGTTAGCTTTCGTTCTGCATTTCAGGAAACTGCATCGCTATTCTGCCTGCTAAAGCATGAAAACTGTACAAATTCTCGTAAGATAACCGTAAACACATAAGTTTTTCCAGATCTGTCAATTTATGTAGCTACGCATTACGGCGGAATTTACCCAATACGAATAATCCAGCTGTGGAATTAAGAATGTGTATTGCGTATAATAAAGCAAACCTCCACGAGGGGTATCTGCCTAAGATGCGTGTTCTAACGCTTATTTGCATTACAACTGAAGAAAACCGATCAAAACTAATGTCCAATTAGATCGACAGCCGTGCGATGGGGCCAGAATCGGGGACATTCACACTTTCGCTGCTGTCTACCATTTTAAGTGCCTTATCCACTCAGCCATGGTGGGACGTGGAATTAAGAAGTTTAGACTATAGTTTGAAACATGCGTAAGACCCTCTACCTTAATGTGTTGAAAAATAATTTCTTCTTGTTTTAGTGCAGGAATGATATGAAGTAGTCTAGGAAGATGTATTGGCATAACGAAGGTTATTCGTGCAGATTGTAGTCCTTCAGTTTACCTCCCTATTCTTTCTAAGTCTAGGAGTCCCCCCCCCCATTTCTGTCCTTTAATTTGTTCCCCTATTCTTTCTAAGTTTAGGTCTTCTGCCAGCCCCAACTTTGTTTTTAGGTTGCTGCCTGAGATAGACTGCTCCTTCGACTCACTCTTGCTACGTCACTGGGGATGATGATGGCTAACCCCATAATTGAGTTTATTGTGATGAAAACATGTTAAATTGATTTCGGAATTAAAGAACGAAGAGCTTTTAACTAGGAGCAAGAAACATGAAAATTTGCATAACTATAAGAATAAATGTAAATTGTACTAACAATAAATAATAGGAAAGGTTTGTGTAAAAGCAATCACCCCACTCCCCCGAAAAAACTTATCTATATTTCTAATTAATGATTTCGTATTTCTTTCAGGTTTTATGGCTAAAAGTTGAAAATTTGGAGATGCTGATGAAAAGTTATGAAAGAAGGCATGGAATGCATTCTAAATTTTGACCTTGTACCTGTGAAATGTGAAACAAACAGAAAAAGGTTGCTTGAATATATGTTTTTTTTTGTATGGAAGTTACTTATTGCAGAAAAAATATAGTAAGGACTTAATAACATTAACAGTTGATTGCAATCACTAATATTATTATTGATAATTCTTTTCATTTTTTTTTGGATAACTGATTTTTAAAATTTAAAATAACATTACTTGTTTTAAAGATTCAGATGACTAAGAGCGATCATATTTTAGTGTGTTAAGGGAACACTAAGTGATTATAGACGGCAAAGCATGCTGATTGCAAAGTGAAATTGTACAAAAGTTGGGATATATACCTGTAATACCTTTACCAGGTTCCACAGTATCTTCTGAAATAATATGGCATGTCTTGGATCCTTTGAAAAGTCGCGGGCTAAACTTTAGGATACTAGCAAAGACGCGGTCAGTATAATTGGGATTTGTATGGGATTTTGATTGGTTTATATGGGGGTTTGGATATGTTCTACGTCCGGATGAATAGACGTGGCGGGCCACTTCCGGCCCGCGGCCGGAGGTTGTACATATGTGCAATATGGAGTAAAAATGTATAAATTCCCGTGCGTGTGTGTAAACACGTGTTGAAATAATGCAACCTCTGTTGAAAATATGTTAATACAGAATAAGGAGAACTGAATACTGCAGATTATAATTGACACAAATATATCTATAAAAAAGTATGTATATTCAATTGTTAATTCTAATTCTTTTTTAGATCTTCCTATGATTAAGTTATATATTTGTAAATTCAAACCCTTCTAGAAAGATGTTCTCTACATTTAAGTCACATTAACAAGTTAGAATTTAAAGTCTAAAAATCATTGTGAATACACTTTATAAGTATACCACTTTTCAGCGCACTAGACAGGTTGTAATAACGAAAAGAAATCGGTCGTGCTTTCATATTTGTAATTATTTTACTACATTTTTGGTATTATGCATAAACAGTTTTATTGTGAAATTTCTAACAATTCAGGAACGATTTTTTATAAACTTAAGTCGTCTAATAAATTAGAATTTTCAGAAATACTTTTTCTTAATCAAAACTTTCCTTATTTTTTTTTAATTACCCCCCCCCACCCCTTCCCTTAACCAAAATGGTTCATTACTTTAAAATCTAAATATTCGAAATATGGGGGGCAGGATATTTATATAAATATATATGAATATATAGTACTTACTCTACACTATATATTTATATAAATACCCCCGCTCCCATATTTCTAATTTTGAGATTCTTTTTTTTTTAGATTTTAATCAACTACTTTTGTTGGGGGGGGGTACTTTTTCAAAAAAAAAAAATTAAGGAAAGGTTTGATTAAGAAGAAATGTTTCTAAAAATTGTAATTTATTATTGCGAATTAAGTTTATGAAAAAACGTTCATGATTCGTTAGAAAATTTGTAAATAAAACTGTCTATGCATAGTATCTAAAACGTGGTAAAATAGTTGTAAATCTGAAAGCATCATCGATTTCTTTTCGTCATTTCAACCGATCTAAAACGCTGAAAAATGGTGAATTGTCATTATTTAAACGCATTTTAATCGTTGAAAAATGGCCGATAAATAGGTGTACAATGTTTTCTGCATCGGTTTAAAAATGTTGGGAAATTGTTGCTATATAGGCACACTATCGTTTCTGCAACGATTTTAAAACGCTGTAAAATGCTAGCTTAGTACGTCCGTGTTAACGATTTTAAAACATTTGAAAATGGTGGCAAAATAGGTGTATTATCCACTTTATTTCGTTTCGGCAAACGTTTATAAAACGTGGAAAAGAATGGGTGTTAAATCGGTAGAAAGCGATGACACATTTGCGAATTCATTGCGTTACAGCTTGACGTTTTTGCAACGGCAGACGATTCCGTGTTAGCAACATTTTAAAAACGGAAGTGTACTACTTGGGAAGAAGCTGATTTTTATTCGTACTATTAGAACTAAACGACCCAAACATAATTTAATGTTATCAATATTTTAAATAAAAAATTAATATGAATTATGAATTATTAAATTAATATTAAAAAAATTATGAATAGAAACATAGCCAAATTTCGATGGAAATAGATGCCGAAAGTAATATTACATGACTGTGCAAAATTTCAAATTTTTACGGTCGGTAGTTTAATTTATATTAAATAAAATATGTTATTTTCATGAGTTAAGGGACCTTATATACATTTATTAAGTGACAATTTTTTGAAAATTGCTTAAAATAAAAGTAAATTAGATTTCTTTTGTGCAAAACACAGTAAAAAATAGCGGTATTAAAAAATATCAAATTTTGAAGCAAATAAATTAGAGGTTTTTACAGTTTGATGGTGATTCTATAGTAGCGGACGCAACAATAGACGCTTTATATTCCCCCAAATAAAATATTTTCCAGGTATAGAATTAGATGCAGTAGATCTATGTCTTCTAATACAACGTTCTATTTCTGAAAAAACTAACATCCTAAATATTCGAGGCATGAATTTGACCTTTTCTAATATTGGAAACATTTGGTCTTTGGACTTCCCCTTACTTGTCTTTCTTGTCTTTCAAACATTCAAAAAAACATTCAAAATCACGTTTTTCTGTCTAAATTTTCATCTGAATATAAATTCCGCCAAAAGTCTTATAAAAATATTGCACTTTGCAGACGATAATATTAAATGAAGTGGAATAATAAACACAGTGATAATATTGAGTCGGCAAAAATGTAATTGCGTTTTTTACAGGGAATTCAAATAAATAAATTTTTAATCATGAAACCATTATTCAAGTTTGACCGTAGTAACATTCATGCTTGTAGTCAGAAGAGCAGGCAGCAGCCTCTCACTCCTGCCAACATTTCACCTGTCTAAGAGAACCATCAAGGGAAATACTCAATAACAATTTCAAAATTAGAAAGATTTTCAAAATCGTGAGCAGTCGTTTTGCATTTTTCCTTTAAATCATGTGTACGAACCAAGGAACTTATGAACTCACGGGTCATTTGGACCAATGACTAAAGATTCTAATTTCTACCCTTGATATTCTTACTACAAAAACTTTGAGAGATGGAAAAAATATTTTCCTTGAAAATATTTATTTCTTTTAACTCTCTTGAGCGAAATGAATGAAAGGCGAAAAGTTCGGAAACTACAAATATCTTTTTTTAATTTGCAGAAAGTCCCTTAAAAACGCGCAAAAAGTAATTCGCAGTATCTCCTGAAATTATCGTAGAAAATTGGAAAAAATTTATATTCAGGATAATTTGAAGGTTTTCTTTCGTTTAATGAAGTCAAAATACAGTGTTGCCATTGAGAAAAACGAAGTTCATGCAGACTTAAATATGAAGACGGCCCCTTATGCAAATTAAATTAATAGCAAATTAAAGTATGCGTTATTTGCAAACGAATGGTATATATAACTTTCCTGTATGACGAACGACGGCGAAATAAGGAGCAAGTGGGACTTTTTTTGTCCGCAACTGTACATTTACCATTATAAATGAGCAAACAAATAATCAAGTATCACTTTAGATTTTCTAAACCTTCATATTCCACTTATAAACATTTAGATTTTTAAAAATCTATTAAGATTTTTTAAATTTTTATATTGTACTTGAAAATTGAAATACTTACTATGCCAGTGGAGAGAACAAAACTCTTTTTTACTTTTAATACATAGTATTTCATCATATAATTTTAATTATTTTGTCTAGTCGAATAAACATATACAGATTTTGATAGTAAAAGTAAGTCAGCTATTGAAACTTATTGTTGAAAACATACTAAGGTTATGAGATCCCACTATGAGTATAAAAAAACAACAAGGGGAAAGGTATTGTAAAAAATAATGAAATAATTTGTAATACCATATAAAAAGACTTCAGTTAACACAAAACACTATTCTTTTTTAATTGCCAATTCATCTAAACCCAGTTACTTCAGAGAGCCCATTTGTCGGGGAGATATATCTGAAGGGAGGACCCCCCCCCCCAACATTCGTAAACTCTGTTAAACTTGGCAAAATCAAATAGTACTTAGTTGCCAAACTTGGAAAAAAAATAACGAAAACTATAATTTACTTTCTATTTCTGGTACACTTGACAAACTTATACAAAGCCAGATGACAAAAGTAACAAGTTGGTAATACAGTTGATAAAAAAATAAATAATTTGTCAAAGCCAATATTTGACTTGGCAGTTTATCGTCATCCCTCCCCCCATCCCCCTAGTAAAAAAAAAAGGCTTAGCAATGGACCTTCATGGAGCTTTTTGAATTTCCTAAGAAGTTTGAAAAACTATTTTGCGAAAAAAGCATCTTAAGCTTTGATAAAATTACTAAACAAATCATTATGACTGGAATTACCCAGGTAGCACGTAACGGTTTTTAAACATTCCTATTTGGTTTCAAAGGTTGCATATTCGTTTAGTTGAACATATTCCGATTTCTGACGGGGCAGAAACGTTGCTTTTTTGTTTCAAAGGTTATATATTGATTACGTTGCAACTATGCCGAATCTGTGACGTGGCAGAAACGTTGAATTTTGGGATACATTTTACCCTACTCTTTATGTTGCGAAATGCCGTTTTTAAAACCAATAATATTATAATTAATATTATTGTAATGATTGCATTTCAGCTAGCGACATATGCTTACTTGAAGAAAGCTACGTGTAATGGAAAATAGTTATAAATGTTGTCATTAAAATAGTTATCCGTATATTCTTATGCATAATCCTTGTCAATTTGGTGTATTTAGCAAAACGGTGTACGTTTTTAGCTCGCCGTAGTGTCAAACATCTAACAAGGAGAGGCTGCGACCTTTGAATCACCGATACGAATGAAATTTTGTGGAAATGTGGCTCATAAGACAAGCAATTCCTGGTGCAAATTGTAGTACCCAACATATAGGCATTCTCAACAAATCGCGTGCGAGTAACCATGACTTGTTGGAAAAACTCCTCCAGCTAGTAAACCTAAGTTTGTGAGTTCGATCCCCTAGAGGGGTAATTCAGCTTCTTTCTTTTTCAATAGCATATATTTTATCATCACAGCTTGTGTTATTGGATCAATTTATGTAGTAGTAGTAGTAGTAGTACTTCCAAATAGGGCAATTTAATAAACAAAATAGAAATAAACAATTTGATTCTCAAGAATGCTGCACTCATCGCTCAAAATAGTATACCCAAGGAGAACGCTTCCGTTTTTAAAACGCTGAAAACACGGAATCGTCTTCTGTTGCAGAAACGTCTAGCCGCAACGCTATAAAATCGCAAATGAGTCAACGCTTTCCACCGATTTAACACACATTCTTTCCCACGTTTTAAAAACGTTTTCCGAAACGGTAAAGAGTCGATAATGCATCTAATTAGCCACCATTTTCGGACGTTAAAACTAACGTACTAAAATAGCATTCTGCAACGGTTTTAAAACGTTGCCGAAACGATAATGCGCCTCTTTAGCGGAAAATTTTTCAATGCTCTAAATTCGTTTAAATAACGATAATGCACCTGTTTCCCACCATTTTTCAGCGTTTTAGATAGGTTGCAAAAACGAAACGAAATCGATGATGCTTTCATATTTGCCACTATTTTGACACAATTAGATACTATGCATAAACAATTTCATTTTGCAATTTCTAAATCTTGAACATTTTCTTTAAACTTCGTCATAATAAATTAGAATTTTCAGAAATATTATTCTAAATTGCAACATCGTTTTTTCCCTTTGAAAAAGTACCCCTCTCCCCACCCCAACGAGACTTGCTGATTAATTGAGTCTAACAAAGTTAAAACGATTTTTAACCTCCGAGAGGCAGAACAGACCATATATTCGTATTAATAAGCATACTTTTGTATACACATGTTTCTGTCAATTAGAAATCTGTAGTATTCAGCTCTCCATATTCTATATTAACATATTTTGGACTGATGTTGCATTATTGCAACAATGTAGTTTGAATTAACTTGCCATCTAACATAATTCAAATTTCATTCTATCCCAATGCCATTTTTCAGGAATGGAACGAACAACACAATTTTCACAAAATCTCAACATCTATAAAAAATTTTGAAGTACTTCGACGCTTATACAATTTTTTAATTCCAAGTAATGTTCAGACAAAAGTCTGATTTTATTTATAGAGATACATAAAAGTTCCCATACCCAATTTGAAACAACAACCACCTCAAACATTAGTCAATTCTTCCCTAGTCGACTGTCGTCTGGTGGTTAGCAAGCTGGTCTCTCAAGCCTAGGATCCAGAGTTCGAACCACGACCTCGGAACATTAGAGAAACGCAGTTTTGAAATAAATTGAAGTCGTCATGTTCGTTCTTATGTGTAATTACAGGTGACAGAACCGAAATTACCGGGTACACCGCGATTCATTAAAATCAGTCGCTTACGAATTTTATTTATATAGATGTAAAACGTTGGTAAAAGGTGGCCGATTAGGCGCGTTACTGTTTCATAAACTTTTTTAAATCGTTAAAAAAGTTTCTAAATTAACGCATTAGCGTCTTTTTAACTGATTAAAAGCGTTTAAAAATGGTTGCTAAAGCATCGAGACGTCGTCTCAAAAACGGTTCTAAAATGTTGCAAAATAATAACTAAATGGGTGCATTATCGGCTATTTTTCGCTATGGCAAACGTTTTAAAAACGTGGGAAAGAATGAGTGTTAAATCGGTGGAAAGCGATGACACATTAGCGAATTTATTGCGTTCCACCTTGACGTTTCTGCAACGAAAGGCGATTCCGTGTTTGTAACGTAATAAAAACGGAAGTGTGCTACTTGGGTAAGTTTCATTTTATATTTAAAGCTGAATATGTTACTGTCCTTGAATTTTAGGGAATGCAATCCCGATCCCGCGGTATCCCGTTTCCGCGGGATTGAAACTGAACAATAAATTATTTTTATTAAAATTTCAAGCCTATTTCCCGATCATCCATTGGCCAAAAATTTTTGCATAAGATCAGTAATAAGAACCAGTAATCTTCGGTGCTCATACGTATTGGCAGGTAGGCGCCTTAGCCCCCCTAGCTCCCATATTGTTATGATTTATGTACTGGTATAAAGCAGAAGTGCTTCAACACTAAATATTGTATCCTTCCGAAACAGAACCCTTGACTTGTCCTCCCTCCTCCATTGACAATCATATGGCTACCCATGACAGTGATATCTTTAAAGGTAAGCTTCAGTTAACCACTAAAAAATTATGGCTCCTTCAGGGTTTCACACAAAGAAAAAAAAATATTTTGTTAAGCGCTTTTGTATTCACAAACACAATTAGATGAAGACTAGGAAGACGAGTGCCACTTTACGTTGCCTTTTTTACATTCTTTTTTAGCAACTAAGAAATAGCAGTATATTATTATGATCAGTATTATATCATGACTATAATTTTCATATTTATGTAAGGTATTGTATTAATTATTAAATAAGATAAAGTATTATTATTAAAGTTGAACTTGATAGTGCTTACAATCTTACTTTTTCCTACTTTTCTCTATCGAAATCAATGTTAAGTTGAATGAAATATTAATCCCGCGGGATCAACCAATCTCAATCCCGCGAAGCGAAAAACAGTGCAGGATTGGATTCCCTATTGAATTTAAATAAGAATATTTATTTTAAGCGAATAGAGAGAGTAATTTCGTAAGCGGGTGTCGGCTATTTTTGGCGACTTTTTTTTGTCGCCAACGCCTGCTATTTTTTTTTTTTGGTCGCCAAATTTTTCACGTGTGATTGTGAAACACCATTTTATAAAACGATAAAATCATACAAGACGATGACCACTCTCAGCAAAGTCAAAGCATTTTAACAGATTAAAATTGCACAGATATTCCACAAAAAAAACAATAAAACAAAATGCACCGTCCATATTTAACCTAAAAAACCTCAGCAATATCAGTAACAGGCAATTCGAAATGAGCGAACAGTGGACCGCTGTTAACTAAAAAAAAAAATCAGTGGATTAAGCAATCTAGTTGCACAGCTACGTATACTAGGCAAGCAGTGGACCTTTTTTAACTAAAAAAACTACAGTGGATTAAGCAGCCTAGTTTTACAGCTACGTAAACAGGGCAAACACTGGCATGTTTTCAACTCAAAAAACATCGGTGGATTAAACAACCTAGTTATACACCTCATATAAAGTCAGTGTAGGACTTATGAAAACATAAAAACTTCAAATATCCATTTACAATTCACATTGAAAACCCTAAGAAATTGCAAAATTAAAAAAAACTACTTTGGATAAGAAATTCCAAGCTCTTCTTCCGGTTAGGTCTTCCCTCGGTTCTGTTAGTCCTCTTGTTCAGGACACTGTTGTTAATTTGTCTTCACATGTTTTAACTGATTCTCAGAGAGATGCTCTTAGTTTAGGTTTGAATTTTTCTCGTGTTAGTAACGTTTCGGTTTCCAAACTTATTGCTCCTATGGAAAACTCCTTTAAAAATAGTAAACTCTCTTCTAACCAACTTGATACTTTGCGACATCTTATTGCTAATACTATCTCTTCAAATAATATGCATGCCAAATCTAACCTTTCTCGTTCTCAAAAAACTGCTCTCAAAGAACTTAATTCTAACCCTAATTTACTCATTACTAAAGCTGATAAAGGCGGCCAGACTGTTTTACTTGATAAATCTTCTTATGTTGATTGTATTAATAACATGCTAACCACTGGTCCATACACTAAATTAAATTCTGATCCTACTAACAGTCACCTTTCTGAAATTAAACACACTGTGAAATCCTCTGTAATCTTAAATGCTCAAACTAAACGTTATGTTATTCCTTCTATTGCTAACTGTGCTCGTTTCTATGCCCTTCCTAAAATTCATAAACCTTCTCTTGCCTTTCGCCCCATTGTTTCTAACATTGGTACTGCTTCTTATAACCTTGCACGTTTCCTCTCGCATACTCTTTCACCTTTGACTGCTAGTAATACCCACACTGTTAAAAACTCTTATGATTTCGTTAACAAAGTTAAACTTCTTTCTCCTACTAATTGTAAAATGCTTTCTCTTGATGTTAAATCTTTATTCACTAATGTTCCTATCCAAGGTGCGATTGACTGTTTGGAAAAGCGTTTACGCGAGTTTCATTATTCTTCTATTGAGATTAAAGAGTTTATAGCTTTAGTAAGCGTTTGTATTAAACAAACTGCTTTCATTTTTAATGGCTCTTTCTATAAACAAACCGAGGGTCTTGCTATGGGTAATTCTCTCTCTCACCTCTCTTATGTGATATTTATATGCATTATTTTGAAGAGAAGCTCTTCAAGGTCTTTAATTTTCCGTGCTGGGTCAGATATGTTGACGATACTTTCGTTCTAGTGGATTCCAATTGTGATATTTCTAATTTACTTTTGATCGTTAATTCTGTTGATCCGTGTATCCAATTTACTCTAGAAGAGGAGTGCAACAATTCTTTACCTTTTTTGGATGTTCTTGTTTCTAGGAATCCTGACGGTTTCTCCACTTCTGTTTTCCGCAAGCCCTTTTCTATATCTTTACCTCCTCATGCCCTATCTAATCATCCTTACCAGCAAAAACTTTCTGCTTTTTACACTTATGTGTTTCGTGCTATCAAAATTTGCTCTGATTCTTCTTCTCTTAATAATGAAATTAGTTACTTAAAATCCTTAGCTGTTTCTCGTGGTTTTAGCCCCTCTATTATTGATAAAGCTGTTTCTAAATTTAATAAGCCTAATACTTCTACTAATACTATTAATTTTCACAACGAATTAATTGTACTACCTTTCTTTTCACCTTTATACTACAAAATTTCTAAACTTCTCAAAAATTTCGGTTTCAAAGTCATTTTTAAACCTGTTAATAAACTTAAATTTTCTTCCCTTAAAGATCCTATTCCTACTGAGAACCGTTGGGGTGTTTATTATATTCCTTGTGAATGTTGTGATTTGGGCTATATTGGTCAGACCAGAAGAGCTCTCAAATTTAGGCTCAAAGAGCATGAGAGATATGTCTCTAAGCACGAACTTTCCAAATCTTCTATTGCCTCACATTGTTGGAATTCCAATCATCGATTTCAGTTTTCTAAGGCTAAGATTTTGTGCACTCCTCAGTCTTTGTCCCATCTGGATTTTTTGGAAGGTTTTTCCATTACCCAGCACTTAGATCGTCTTGTGAACGATGGTTCTTCCGTTCCTTTCGTTCATTCTGCTTGGAAGTTGCTGTTGTAAGGTTCTTTTCACTTTCTTCGTCTACCCCCCCCCTTTTTTTTCCCCCCTGTTTCTTTAATGTGTATGTACGTGTGTTACTGTCTTTCTTTTTCGTTTTTATTAAAAAAAAATATTTATATATATATTTATTGTGCTGTCCTGTTCGTGGTTTTTATTAAAAAAAAAAAAAAACGTGTGCTATTTGTTTTTTGTTTGTTTGTTCTGTTTTCTCTTTTTTGTGTGTGTGTTTGTACTTGTGTGTTCCCTTTTTTTTATTATTTTTCTTTATTCCTTTTTTATTTCTGTATTTTTTGTGCTTCTTTCCTTTCCTTTTTATCCCCCTTTTTAATTTTTTTTCTCCCCTCTCCGTGGTTTTGTTCGTCTTTTCTTTGCCCCTTGTGGCAAGATCTTGCTTGTTTTTTTTCTCTTTTCAGTTCCCTGTGTTCTTTACGTCGAAGGGCTTGGACTGAAGAAGTTCAAAACAATTTTTGAACGAAACGCGTATCCTCTTTCCTTTTACTTCTTATGTGTGTTTTTTACAAAGTTTTTTAATTACTTTATCGTTTAACATCAGTATTTTGAGTGTTTCTTCAGTCATTTTTGTAATGTTTCCACAAAAAGCTTTGATAAATTGTTTTCTCCAAAAGTGGACTTTTCTACCAAAAGTGCTCATTTGCTTTTACACCATGTTTGTGTTGAATTTATGCAAATTTCTATGTCGTACTCAATAAAGAACTATTTAGTGCTCAGTTAGTCCAAATTTGTTGCTACTATGTTCATTCGTTTCCATATTATTCACAAAAAACAGGTTGTACAATAACTTTTGGAGGGCAGGTATTTATTTGGGAGTGAAATTTGACATTAAACTTACTTTTCAAAGACATATAGACAATGTGATTGATAGAGCCAGGAAAAGACTAACAGTGATTAAAAGAATCAGAGGAATAAAATTGCGAGGAACTTTAGATGAAGCATATAATTTATATATACAGCCATTGATTTTCTATTACTGTGAGACCTTGATTACATGTAGCAAGGTTTACATTTCTAAACTTGAGGTCTTTCAAAATGAATTCCTGAGGCTTATTACTGGAGCGGTGAAAACTACTCAAATGCACTGTTGGTCCTCACAGGTAATAAACCAATAGAGGTAATTATTCAGGAGAAGGCTTTGATATTATATGAGAAATTAATCAGATTACCAACGACAGAGTTATGGAGAAATTATGATATCTGTAAACCAAGGAGATTGAAGACTCAGGATGGATTTTTGCAGAACCAAGCAAACACAGCCGTATCGGGTAAGGGATGGGCCGACATCGGCAGTACCGTTTCGATGTCGGCATTGGCATGATGGTAACTGGAGCGGTGTCGGTTCCGTGTCCACAAAATGCGTTGGCGTAGGCAAAAGAAAGGTGATTTCGGGCATGCAACGGTCCGATTGCGGCAAGTCTTTTAGGGTTAACATGCGATTTCGGCGATGCACTGCATAACCGATACCGGTCCAGAAGTGTAATTTCTAAACTGAACGGTATAGAACGAGCAATGAGCACATATATGTTGTTAAAGTAATACTTTTTAATTTATGGTTTCGATACTTACATGTTTTGAGCCCGTAGGATTGAAGTGTCACCTTCACAGACAAATAAAGAAAAAAAATCATTATATCTGGTTAATTTACCGACTTTGCTTTTTATAATTTAGTATTGAAGAGGTTTCTAACGCCGCCCCCCCTCAACCCTCAAAGGGGGCAGTTTCTGTCTAGTTATTCATATTTCTAACTAAAATCATATGACTATAAATTTCATTTTATACAAAGTAATAGTTGTTCTTAAGTACTTCCAATAAAAAAAAAATTAAAAATTAAATAAATAAAAATAAAATACCTGCAAAGCAGTACATAAAACGTTGCATTTTAGAGGTTCACAAATAGTTCCCACCATGGCCGAGAGGATAAGGCACCCAACATGGTTGAAGCGTGAAGGTCCAAAGTTCTGGTCTACCGCGTATCTGTCAATCTACAGTTTAGATTTTGGGTGATTTTCCCCAAATGAATGTGAATGTGCGTTCGATAAGGTAACCAGATTTTTGAACATATAATTGAGGATAAATCACCGTTGTATCCCCAATTCTAGAACAGAAATTGGGGGAATTTGATAAAATTTTTATACATTCAAAACATTATCTAATATTCATAAAATGAAGGAAATGTGATTGATTTTCATAAAATTAGGGAATAAATCATTATAACTAATGTTCAACCCCGATTTTATTCTTTATTAATTGCTTTATATTTAGGAATAAACGTTAGAGCCCTTTAAGAATTCCTCCGCTCAGGACACTACATCCTAGTCTGACTTACACAACAGAACTTTCTGAAATTAAATTGGATTAAAATTGTAGAAAAAAGATAGTTTCATTTGTATCGCCATAAACAATTAAAAATATCAGCACAATTTATAGTTAAGGAACTTTTCTATATAATAGATAGTTGCTAGCAGAAATGAAGCCTCCCGATTAAATGAAGGTTCATAAATCAGGATAATAAGAACCTGTGCTTTTTGTGGTGTCTGTGCTGTAGGGTCACCGAAGTCACCGATTTTAGGGGTTTGGGTTTAAATGCTGCATTGAAAGATTTATTCTCGGAAGTAACTTTAGTCACTGAAAGAGAATTTTCATTGCTGCATCTTTACAGTTATGAGTATAAACTGGTGAAACCGAATGTAGGTGGGGGGATACCACCACCAGAGAAAATACCCGCACGGGAAAACTCCCCTCAGAATTACAATTTTCAATGGCGGATTCAAAAGGGGAGGAGGAGGGGACGGGGGTACGTACACCCTCATGACAAATCAAATTTTGACAATAAAAGATGGACTTATTTTTAAAATTATAATGCATTTATGAGATAAAGGAGTACAAAAATGTGCTTTCGACCCTGATTTTCTTAAATATTGGATATAAACTTATTTTGCTTTTAATAGGACTCTTGCATTTGCAGAGAGGGGGGGTCAGCACCCAACCACACCTAATGATTACAAATGATTAAAATACACTTTAAGACAGTGTTTTTACCGTTAAAAATTATTTTAGGTAATTTTGGCTATTTTGTCATTACGTAAAACAGAATTGAAACCATTCAATAATAGAAGGATGATATAAATTTTCCTGTGAAACGACACCAAGTTTTATTTTTACCCCAAGGGGTAAAGAAATTATATTCATGTTTACTCCCTAAATAGTAGTACTTTTTTTGCCAGTTTCGCATGGTGAAAATCTAGGTACGACCAGTAGCGGATTTATACGAGGGGCTAGGGGGCTTCAGCCCCCCCCAAAAGAGATTGCTAAAGAGTAACATTCTACTTCATTATGCACTTTGAGTATGTAAAGTGATCTTTTTTAATCACTTAGACCCTCCCAAAAGTTTTTACATTGGTTTTGACTAAAATTTTGCTTTGTTGTACATTTTGTTTGGGTGAAATAAGCATTTTTCAAAGTGTAACCTCTCCCAAAACAGACTTTCTGGATCCGCCACTGGGTACGACTATTAGGCGAGGAAAATCTACTACATAATATTGTGCACTCTAAAACTATTTTTTTCTGCTTCAAAACGGGGGTGCGACTATTACACGAGTAAACAGGGTAATAAAAGGCGCATGTGTAGTTCTTTAAAATACGCAAATTAATGTACACTAATAAATATGTGTTAATCAAATTTTCCTCGGTCAGTCAGATATATATTCATATTTCACTTTCAAATTTTTATTCCTTCAGATATAAAAACATCTCAGACTATCAAAAACTCGAATTCATTAATAGCCAAATATGGGGTCACTTCAAATATTACACGCCAAATACTTAGACGTCAGCAAGGGATAAAATAAGCGGAGTGATACAATTTTCTCTCATCTCAATAGCCACCAGTGTTATTTCTATGTCCATAGCCCCTGCCTGCCCCTGTGGGCGGGGGGGGTTTGTAGGTGTAGTAATGCCTTTACTACACCCCCCCCTCAAGGAGGAACAGAAAAAGTTGAAAGCATCTCCCTCTCGCCCTTGAAATGACCTGCGGAACCAGTCCTGCCTTGACCATTTGTTTTCACGGAAGCACGGACTCCGAAGGAAGCGCAATTCGTTCTTTCAGCTCGTGCGAAAAGACGAAATATAATGTATATATATATTTTAAATATTAGAAATATGATTTACTCTAGCAACAATCTAGGCCATTTGCTCCTGTTCGTTTTCAAACCGATCAACAAAGTTCTCTAGGATAGGATGAGATTTTTAACAATATCTCGGTTAAAAGAAAGCAGGACAATATCTTATAGAAAAATAATAAATCTTTAAGCTACTTTGTAAGGATACGTAAAAAATGTCTTCTTGAAGCCAACTTTAAAAAAAAAAAATCTCTGGTACCTGTACCAGGAAGACACTATGACAAAATGCGTCCCCAAAATGGTTTTGTGGTACTTTATTATCCCGGCCGTCATTCCCACCTAGGGTTGGAAATAAAACGGGTTTTTTGGTTTAAACCAGGTTTATATTTATAAATAAAATTTTTTGTAAGATGTTCAAATAAAAATTAATATTTCTTCTGAAAATAATTAAAACAAAGTAAATAAACAATTGTTGCCATAGTGTTAAACGATAAAGTAACTAAAAAACTTTGTAAAAAACACACATAAGAAGAAATAGGTAAGAGGATACGCACGTTTCGTTCAAAAATTGTTTTGAACCTCACCAGTCCAAGCCCTTCGTCGTAAAGAACACCGGGAACTGAAACTGTCGTTCAAAACAATTTTTGAACGAAACTTGCGTATCCTCTTACCTATTTCTTCTTATGTGTGTTTTTTACAAAGTTTTTTAATTACTTAATTGTTGCCATACTTATGTGGACATTGAAATCATTCAATTTCAATATTTTATTTAGAGATACTATTTTTTTTTTAATTTAGTATCTTCTTATATAATACGCTAATGTATGCGGTACCAAAATTGACGATATTTTTATGCTGGAAGCGGCAACAACTAGATGTAAACATTAGCGCAATAGCAATAACACACACGCAAAAATCCAAATTAACAGCTCAATGACGTCAAGTGAAGCAGGCATATTCGTTACTGGTTACGTATGTCACGCAGTAACTAGATTACAAAATAACAATGCATACGCGAAAAAGCAAAATCTTTCGGACCTTTTTACTTCACGTTTATCGCACATAATAAAAAAAAAAATAAATAAAAAAAAAAAAAACCCGCTTTGGAGTGGGCTGAAGCATACTTTAGCCATTTCCTGTTTCCATACAAGATAAAGCAAAATGTTTCTGTTTGGTTTGATTATGGCAATGCTACTCTAGGACGATCTGCCAAGGATCGGGGGGGTGCCTTAGTAAGAGGACTTTCTAAGGTGTTCTATTTCGTATTCACGTTACATCTGCAGAAAAAAACCTACAAAAACTCCAGACTGTAGATCAACAGCCGCGCGATGGGCCCGAACCTTGGACTTTCAGCCGTCTATCATGTTCAGTGTCTTATCTACTCGGCCAAGATTAAATCCCAATGGGATTTTAAAACTTTGTTTAATGTTCAAAATGCACACTCTGTCGTATACACACTTTAGTCTTAGTTATCAAGATTTAAAAACTTTTTTAAAAATATTTAATTTCTTCAAAAGGACTTTTTACTTGAACATTTTTATTTTTTCAAATCACATTTTCTGTCTATTTTTCAAAGTAATTGGAAGAAACGTAAAATTTTTCCGTGGGGGGGGGATTTTTTCAGGTAGTGCTGTCCCTTAACGCACCTCCTGGCTACGAGCCCGGACGTTGGTAGCATAGGGCAAGGTGGAACTTGACCCCCTATGCCTTTTTGTATGACGTTTGTCTTCCTACTTTTTTATTCTTTCCAACATGATAATCGCCCGCTCAGTGGCCGAGCGCATAGCGCTCTGAACTGGGAGATGGAAGATACCTGGTTCAAATCCAGGTCGTTTCCATGACCTAACCATAGATATAATACACCGATAGATATTATTTCTATGGACCTAACCGTTCGGAGTTTGCTGTGGTTTCATCCAAAACTTAGCGTAAGTATGGGTTATCCCCCCTGCAGGTCTAGATCTCAAGCGCAGATAATTGGCCGTATTCTTCCAAACAAACAAACTAATATGATAATTGGCGTGTATGTTGCCCCACCCAAAAGAAAATAATGGCTAAGGCATCGGCCTTTCTGAATGCTCTTAACTGCTTTTGATCAAATTAGTTAAACATTTTCAAAATTAACTTCCATTACAATTCTTCAAGCAGATTCCGCACAGCCAAAAAGTAAATGTACTGGATTTTTTGCTATCGCTGAGATTAATTACCAATAGCGTATTGGAAAATACCCGTGCACAACAGAACCGAAGATATGGTTAGCATAATCAGTCGAGTTAAAACATTTTTTTTTCTAATGACGCAGTTGACCATCAGTCATTCGGCGCTACTAAGGCTCGATATACTGGTCACTTTATTATAGAGACACCTAATAGGTAGACCGTTGAGCGGATAAAACGACACCGGAAAACTAGGCCACGGTCTAGGACACCCAAAATTTTAGGGGCGACAAGAGTACTCCATCAAAATTATTTTTGGTAGCAAAAGTCATCAATTAAAAAATATCAAGGTATAAAAACCGGAAAGATAAATCACATCGAATCCATTGAGCATGCTGCCCTCCCCCAAATCTGAACTAGGCCCTACCCTTAACTTCATAGTTTTTCTTGAATATTAATGCGCAAGTATATATTTCTAGAGTCTACATCCCATCCCATCCCCACCCCCATCAACACACGCACACACTCACAAAACTTGAAACATAATAAATTTGATTTTTTTTTTTTACTATAAATAGAGTAATACATTTTATTTTATAATAATGTGTTTGGATTTTAAAGTATTTATGAACTTAAAAATAAAAAAGATAATAAAACTACTCTTTTTTTTTAGATTAGTTTTATCCCCGGTCAGTTTTTAATGACTTAAATCCCCTTTTGTAAATTGTCACTTTCATGTTTTATTCATTTTCACAGTAACAAGACAAATTAAAAAATTTTTGATTAAAAAGAAACTAATCTTTTAAATCATTTTTACTTTTTCTAACAGGTACTTCGGCTTAGCTGTAAAATTGTATCTGAAAATTATTTTATTTTTAATGATGTGTATCACTTTAAATGCTTTTTAAATATCTTAAGCATTTCATTTAATTTATTTGACAGCATTTTAAGTGCTTCCAGATAAATCACCATACTTTTTATCTGTTTTTGCAAGACCCCCCCCCCCACGCACACAAATAAATAAATAAATAAATAAAATTTAAAAAAAACTTCTGAACTATAGTTTTGTTATAATTACTTCTATTTGTATCAAAATACAACGAAATTTTACAGTTAAAAATGATTCATGCCTATAATACATGTTCTGTTGTAGATTAGGCATCAACATAACTTTCTTTTTCATTTTTAAACAAACAAGCACTTCATCTTGAAAATAATCAATTAAAGAAATACTTAAACTCGTTACATAACTTAATTCATTAAATTCATTATAATTTTTCAATTATTTTATTTGTTTGCTGTGTTGAACAAGAACTAGAATTGATGATCTAGAATCGGCCCATCAGATTTAACGGGCACATTTATCTTGTGTACATGTTTTTCTTAGATCCATAGTCAAATTCCCTATCAATGGCCTGTATTTACCTCAAATTAATATTAATTAAAATCTGTTTTTATTAGTTCCCAACCAAACGCGATAATCTAAATAAATAAAATAAACAGGTTTTTTTTTGTTGTTTGTTTGTTTGTCAGTTTGTATGTATGCTCATTCGCTATGAGCGCCAAGACTGTTTGTCGGTTCTGGACTAAATTTGGCGCACTGGAGAATTGATTTCTAACCAACTACGGCTTATTATTACTGGTTTATTTTTATAAGTACAAGATTATATTCTGATTCATAGCAATTTATCTTGTTAGCTTTTTTGTCTTAAATAATAATTATTAGAATAATGAATAATTTCTAAGTATACAGTGATGGCCAAAATTGTGGACATTTCTAGAAACTTTTTTTTTTCTAAGTTCGTAAGCGTATAAAAATATGTTCTGTTCCACAAAATGCAAACTCTTTTACATCATTTTAGAGATAATTTAATAGCGATTTCAATTCAAAAAACAAAATTAAAATATTTGTAGTACAAAAGAAGTTAAACAGAGATAATTATCGAGATGTATTAGATATTGAAGATTGCAGTGAGTTATCAGCAGTTCGTAGGGTAGCCTTAATTTTTTATTACAGCTTGGCATCGATGTTTTATTGAGCTGACGAGAGATTATTCAAGCTCAGAAAAGTAACAGTGATTGACTTGGAAAGTTAGAAATTACAATTAACTTCATCACTGTATTTGTTTTTCAGATTACAGTAATTATAACTTTTACTCTAGTGCACATATTTAAATTTAGTTTTATGCATTGAAATTAGTTATAAATTCTCTTTAAAATGCTGTATGAATTTGTATTTTGTGAAACTTAACACATCCTATAAGCATACAAATTTAAAAAATCTAAAAATTTCCAAAAGTGTCCACAATTTTGGTCACGACTTTATATATAAATATTTTTGTTTTTGAAAATATTCATTTTAAACATTAGTGCTGTTATTTTGATATTGTTTTTTTTTTAAGATGCTTTAAAAAAAACTTAAATTATGCTATTAATGAGGCATTAAAAAAAAACCTCTAAATTAAATGCTAGTGTAATTGTAATGTTTTTAAACAAATTTTCATTTCTAATGCTTAAAAAAAAAATCTCTTTAAAGGAAACTGGTGTAGAATAATTTAAAATTCATTTCTTAAAATGTAAATATTGGCTATATATAACTGTGATTAAAATTAATGGTTTATTAGTTTTATTAGAATAGTTTTAATAATTATATATTTTTTTACTATTATTGATATTGCAAAGCTTATTGGCCCTCAGTAACTTTTAATAAATATATCTGTAGGCATTTTCTATGAGAAAAGCTCAAACTTTCTACATCACCTCACTAATATATGAGGGTATATTTTACTTATCGGGGATTTTTGTAAGAGTGCTGTATAAAAAATAAAAGTTTGTATTTATCTCCATTAAATCTCATGAAAATTTTATTCGATACCATAAACTGACATTGTAATTTATTCTAAATGTCTATGATCAATATTTAAAGAAGAAAACCGTAGGTCAGG
Organism: Cheiracanthium punctorium; assembly: GCA_038373885.1. NCBI lineage: Eukaryota > Metazoa > Arthropoda > Arachnida > Araneae > Cheiracanthiidae > Cheiracanthium > Cheiracanthium punctorium. The sequence continues at coordinate 198,645 of JAWZYV010012958.1, forward strand.
GTTTTTGGACACGCTCAGACAGTAATAGGGATTGGAAGTGATTATGATTTTATTTAATATTAAACATATTAAACTTTTTACTTTCACTGTAAATTTTCATGAAAATTATTTAGATTTTGTTGTTAAGACAGATCTACACGAGAGCTGTCTGCTTAATTAAGGCATGCCTTTGGCGGAGGACTTTGTAAGGGGTTTTAACCCAAATTCACGTTACATCTGGAGAAAACAGCCGCGCGGTAGGCCACAACCCTAGAAATTCACACTTTAGTCGTTATCAACTGTCATGAAATTTGAAAAAGTTATTTATACTATAATGTAAAAGTTACTTGATTAATTTTTTTTACAGTTTTATAAGATAAATTTATATCTTATAAAGCTCCCTTTCCCTTTTTCATAAGGCTTATAACTTATTAAACTTTTAAGATTTAAAAAAAATATGCTGAAATACGCAAGAATGACGATATATAAATAATTAGAAGGATAACTTATCAAATATTGAACCTCAAATATGAATACAGTAAAGCAATATATATATATATATATATATATATATATATATATATATATATATATATATAATACTCTCATATATATATATATGGGGGAAAGTACTATTTACTTTTTTCAACAAATACCTTTTTTGCATAAAATATTTTGTATTGCATTAAAAATAAAAATAAATAAATAAACGTTTTAAATAAATAAAATAAGCCCTAAAAAATTCAGAAAGCAATTAAAAAGAGTACAGCCGATGTGAATCGTGGTGGACAGGTTTTTCTTTTTGGCCCAGCTTGGGGAAAAGAAAGATTTTGTGACCCCACCCCACGACCCTACCCCCTTACACCATGCGTGTGAAACCGTGAAACAGGGGTTACAAGAAATCAACAAAGTACATTCTCGCCAATACCTAAGTTTGGCATGCTATGGAAGCTTTACTTATAATTTTTTTTTTCACACTTAATTTCTAAATCCTTTTAATTATTTCACTCAAGTAACCCGGACATGAAATATAAACTTTATTTTAGACCTTAACAGTTGAAAAGTATCTTAGTTTTTTCCCCCAAGCTATTAATACGATACGAACTATTTAACAGCGGCGGATAACAATGCTGATAACGCTTACTTTCAGTGTTGTTTTGTTAGTTGTTTATTATGTTTGGGTATGATGAGATGAGAGTATGAGAGTGTGAGGTAAAGGAAGACTTCCAGTTTCCTGGCTTTCGTGTTGTTCGGATTAAAAAGTAAAGAGACAAGTAAAAAATATTTTTGACTAAGACTAATTGGATTAAGACAATTGTTAAATGAATAATTAAGTTCTTTAACATTGTTTTAATCTTTTTGGTTAGCCCTATATAACTTGGTAACAACGGTGAGCTTCAACAACAGTAAGTGAAATATTTATCTAACTATTGCATTAAAAATTATTTTGTTTTTCTTTATAAGGTACATGGGGTTAAGCAATTTATTTCTTTATTTATTTTAATGTACATTGTGCTAGCTCCAATTTTCAACGTTTATTGTATTACATTTTTTAGTTATAGATAGTTTCTTGTATCTGTTTTTAAGGATCTTTATTTTCCGACTTTTTTTTTTAATTTGAAATTTATTTAGATCATAAAAATAAGGAATAAAACAGTGCTGTTTATACTGACATTAATCTCACTTAAGAAAAGACACAAATTGTATCTGCATTCAATATACGTGCATTTTAATCGGAAAATATCTGCATACAAAATATCAAGCTTTTTGACTTAGAAAAAATAGGAGGTTTTTCAAGTTTGGAAACTTAGCAAGTCTGTATTCAACAAGGGAAAAATTGTTACAAAAAGCTATTTTCTTCTTTAGAAAGAAGATTATACAATGAAATATAAAAGTACATAAATATGAAAATAGATCTTTGCTTGAAGTTTATATTTCTTTTTAATAACAAATAATGTACATTTTTTTTTTTCGTGGGTAAGAGGAACTGCTCATAAAATAAAAGTTAAGTAATATAAAATAAAATATTTACACGAAATAAGTACTTTTCTCATAATAAACATGGGTTTATTAATAATTAATTCTATAATTAGTTCTCTACTGCAACAATCAACCCATTAAAAGTAATGATTATTATTATTATTATTATTATATGAATGACTACACCACTGGGACTAATTTTGTTAAAAATACTTAGTTAAATCAAAAAATATTTGTATGCTTTCAGGAAAATGTATGATGAAATTAAAAAGGAAAGCTTTTTGTGAAATTAACCGAAATTAGTTGGTGATTCAACAAATATTGGTTAATTCTTCAAATAATACCCTTAGTTTCAGAAAAAGCTTTTAATTTAATCAAACATTTTAAAAAAACAAATAATTTTATTGATTTAGCTAAGTATTTTTAACAAAATTAGTCCCAGTGGTGGAAAGTTATTTATATATTAATAATAATTATTATTACTGTAATGGGCTGTTTACTGCCCTAGAGAACTAATTATGAAACTAATTGCAGTATTTTGTAAATATGTAAGGTGCTGGCCGGTTTTCGATATTTTGTCGTTGCCGATACCGCACCAAAAACGTTATGGCTTTGGTTCAAAGATGGCATAGGGCTGGGCCGACACCGTTGTCGTTTTTGCCGACACCTATCCAAAACCACCCCATCCTTTCGGCCCGACACACGCCCAGTAAACCCTATTCACATGGTACCTATAAGAAAGGAATATTATTTGATAAATGTTATGAGAAAGTCATCATCAGTTGATAGTGCACTGAAGGAAGCTGCTGTGGAAACAATTTATACCAGGTATTCAAAGAATAATAGGATTCACATATATACTGGTGGATCGAAAATGCTCGATAATGTTGGAGTTGGTGTATATTCAGAATTTTTTGCATTCTATACCTCCCTTAGTACATTTCGGACCAATTTTGATGGCCAACTGGAGGCAATTAGAGTTGCAACAGAACAAATGAGTGTTCGAACATTTCAGCTCAAAAACATAGGTCGTGGAGCCAAAAGCTTTTGACTCTTGCAGAAAAACTCTTAATCTTCCAGCTTGTAAAGGGATGACTGTTGTTTTGCAGTGGATCCCAAGTCATGTAGGAACAACTTGAAACAAATGGGCTGATAAATTAGCTAAAAAAGGAACGGAAATTTCGCCATCAAATAATAGTGAAGTACCTTTCTCATCAATTAAAAGAATCATAAAAAATACTACGGGAAAAAATTATAATGCCAAACTATTAGAAGAAATCAAGAACGAGAAGTGGAGGGAATCTATTTATAAAATCCCAGACTCCCCTAGATCCATCGCAGTAGCGTCCTTTCGTCTGGAGACTGGACACGATTGTCTTGCTAAATACCTATACAGAATTGGTATATATATATATATATATATATATATATATATATATATATATATATATAGAAGTTCCTTATGCACTCTATGCAAACAGAATTTTGATATGGACAAAGATCACTTGTTAAGTTGTTGTTCATTAAATGAGAAAGACTTATACAGCCAATACTGGCGGGCTAGGGAGCTGATGCAGTTGACATCTAGAGACTAATTTTCTTGTTTGTTTATGTTTCCACCGCTTTTATGTATGTTATTTTTTATGTTTTTGCTCCAATCTCATGCATCTTTGATGTATGGGAGCCTATAATGTAAAGTCAAGTGCTTTTGCAATGAAAAAAAAATTAAAAAATCTTTTGAAAGTTATATTTTTTTCTTAGTTCTCATTAATAGAAAAGTGTTGGACAGGTTTTGGCGTAAAAAAAAGCGTAATTATAAAAATAAAGACATTTACTAAGCGGTGTGGCCAGCATACGAGCACTTCAAAAATAAAGCAACGGAATTTTTGCGAGGCAGAAGCAGAGCCTTATTATCGCTTGGGCAAATCAGGACTTTGCCCAGGGCCCCTGGCTCGAAAAGCCCCCCCCCCCCCCCAATATCAAATGTTGTTCTGAAATATTCTTTTTTATATCAAAATTTTATCAAAAATAAAACAAATTTCGTAGATGGGGGCCCCCCAAATTCATCAATTCCCGGGGCCCCTGTTGGTCATAATCAGGCTCTGGGCAGAAGCAGACGAAAAGATAGTAGGCTCATGCGCACGCGCGGGAGTTAATACAGGCCCGACCGCCTGACGTGTTTCACGTCAACAAAGATTTGACTGTTCCATTACATTCGATTTAGTAGTCAATTTTTCGTGAAGGCCTCCTACAGCCGCGTTTGTTTACATTTTTAAAACTATCACAACAGCACTTATAATTATCGAATCAGCATGATTTTTGTTTTATTTTAAAGCTAATGAATTGCAGGTTCACTTTTAACAAAGAAACAATAACGAAACACCGTTTTGGTGACAATACTTTAAATATGAAGGTCCATTGTCGCCTTTATTGAATCAAATACTCAAGTATATACAAAATTTTAATTTAATACAAAAGGTAGGGATCCACTGAAAAAAAAATCCAGAAATTAATAATAAAAGGGGAAAATGTCATGAGAATCAAGCATCGTAATAATGGTGATAGTTTTTAGTTTACAATTTACTTGTGTGAAATGCTGCACTTATATACAAATATAAGTAAATTTGAGCATTTTATGAAAAGCTCTTAATGTTACAATAAATCCTCTTTATTTATCTTGTGTTATATTTTATTTATAAAAGCGCAGCTATCCAGTTCGCTTCTTTAGCTATGACATGAGTATGTTTATTTTCATTTAAATTTGAAATATCCTATTTTTCCTTTTATTTTCTAGTTTGTTCTGTTAAACTTATCTAACGAGTTTTCTTATACAGAGAAACAGGGTCTCAGCCAGGAAAATATTTCGGGGGAACGGAAATTACCTCAAACCCGCAAACATTAATAAAGTTAGTCATATATATATATATATATATGACTATATATTTTTTTCACTTTATCAATGGATTATCTTGGGATTTCACTTTACGTAAGTAAGCTATTATATATTATATTTTATATATATATATATATATATATATATATATAAATATAATATATAATAGCTTACTTACGTAAAGTGAAATCCCAAGATAATCCATTGATAAAGTGAAAAAAATATAAAAATAAAAAAGTCGAGAGCACATGGTGCCAATTAACGAGCTTATACCGGATAAGTGTTTAAATATAGCCTTTTAAGGCAATGAAAGAGTGGATAAATTGGAAATAAAGCGCCAAATTAGAACTGGTGGGCTTTTTAAGCCTAATCACATGTAACCTCAAATAGACGGAAAATGGAATGGATATTGAAATGGTGTGCTCTATCATCAGGCGCCACTGCACACACATTTCAATTTAATCGAAAAAAACTAGCTAGGTTTCTGCAAGTTACCTGACCAAAATTAAGGTCCTTTTGTAACTTGGGGGCGCGACCGTAGCTATTAGAAATAAACAACGAGGAAGTGGACCGACAAGAAGATCAAAGCTCAGTAATGGAAGCAGTATTAGTGCATGTTGCCATCAGAGAAGACTTAATGCCATCAATAGACTAGTAATGCCATGGAGTGTGAAAAAAAAATGATATATTAATAATACTTTGGAAGTATGGAAAGGAAAGGAATAAATAAAAAGTAATAATTAAATGAATAAATAAAAAGAATAAAAATGGTAATAATTAAATGAATAAATAATAGAATAAATATAACACTAGTATAGCTAGCCTATGTTTGCTGCAGTAGCTAAGAAGTACTTAGTTGAAGTTGTGGAAAAGGAGAAAAACTGTAGAAATAATTTTAACAGTAATGATATTGATAATAATTATACACATTTATTAATTGCTATTTATGCTAATATTATTGTAAAATATTTAGGTAAAACAGTACTCTGTATGGCTTCATTGGTTACAGACTCACATGAAAAAGGAAAAAGTACCAGTAATCAACTATTCTTAATTATAGATTTTTTTAAAAAATATTATAGATTTTTTTTAATATATAGATATGTATTTTATTTTTTTTTTAAATATAGAAAGAACCAACAACCAACCCCATCCTCACCAACCAATATTCTGATTAGGACATACAGTTTTTTTGATTACATAGAGGATATAAAATGGAAGTTAGAAATTTACTGGGATAATTATATTTTATAGCAGTTTTATATAGGTCAGTATCGTATGGAGATGTACGGTTGGAAGGCGGTGATCGTAAGGAGACGATGGTAGGTATGTGGTATGTAGATCGTTGTCACATTTGGGAGCATTGCGTCACTGTATTAAAATAAAAGAAAGTGTCGACATCCATATTGCGTATTGAAGATATACGTCAGCTAAGTGTAGCACTGTAAAAAGAAAATTTCAGTTAAAGCAACACGACATTCATTTTTCTTGAACGCCAGCAAACTAAATCCGATTTCAAGAGAATGCTGGGAATCATCACAGATAGCGGTACATCAAAGGAGGTTCACAAAAGAAAAGAAGGAGGTGGTCAACTAATTGTTGACCCATAATATTGTTACAGAAAGACATCTGTCTTCCTAGCGCTCGTCGTTTCATTTTTCTTTTGAGGAGAGCACGCAGAAAACTGGAACACAAAGCACAAACTTTGCGAACAAAAATCAGTAAGTCGACTATAAATAATTGGCAGGACTCATCTCCATTTTAGTCATATCCATTTATTTTTACACCATCTAAAGATCAGCATTTTGAAACTTTACATTACACCCTCAAATAAAAAAAGGAAAACTGGGGAAGCATTCTTCTAAAAATTATTGTGGCGTGCGTTATTATTCGTGCCTACGTTCCGGTGGCGAAGGTTCCCCACTTAGAAGTCAGGACCTCGCCACACAAGTACCAACTCCGCAACTTCTAAAAAAATGACCGTTAGACCTACTGCTATAGAAAAAGGGAGCTCGATTTTTCTGGAACAATTTTAACAGGTGTTTTTGGAGCAATATGCTTCTTGTGCAGGAGAGGAAAACCGCAAACACATCTGTTTCAGCGGAGCAGAGAAAACATATGCGAGCGAAGGGATGTTATGATTATTCGTTTAGTAGGATAGAAAACTGACGACAACTGTTATTTTATTTCAAAGCAGCTGATAAGAGGGAAATGCTTTAGAAGTACGTTAATGCGCTGTAATTGAGAAGGAGAAGAGGAAAAATGAAAGCTTTAAAAGATAGTTATTATTAAAAACTTTTAAATTAGATTTAGAATAGATTATTAGTTTAAATTTAGACAATATTAATTAGGATTTGTGTTAATAATTTTTCATTAAAAAATATGCACGTTGTGTCAACGTGACATATACTCCCCCAAGTTTTCAGAAAAAAATTACATGTTCAGCATAAATATTAAAATAGTATATCAATCAAAGTCCAGTAATATTAAAAAAATTGCATAAAGTTCTTGCAGAAAACCTTAAAATTGTCAGTCTTGATTTTACATGATTCAGTCTATAGTAAAAAATCACGAAATCTAAAACTGTGCTGAGGTCCTTGCATTGCTGATATTGTCAGCTGAAAAAGATTGTCAACAGTTCTTGCATATACATATTTCAATAGTATTTTATATCAAAATAAAGATAATATTTCACACAAAAATTCAATAAAATTTTCAATAAAAAGGTAACCCAGGATTTGTTATATATAAAAAGAAAGAGCTCTGATTTTTTTTTCTTTTCTTTTTTTTTTTGAAGTGGTACCACTTGTAGCCATTCAAAAGGATTTCAATACAGCATTGTTCTTATTTAAAAATGTAAAGAAAATTGCCATCTTGAAGAAAAAGGACATACAAAATATATACATTTACTCTATCTCATATTTCACATTTTAGAAACAACACAAACGTACTCATGTCTTTATTTTATTTTATTTTACTTATTTATTTATTTTAAATAACATTATGAACAAAGAAAAAAATTGAGTGCAATAGTTTGATTTCACTTACATCAAACGGGATTTCTTCCAATTACTAGAGAAGAACGGGGGGTAGGACAGTAGCAGAAAAAAATGTCAATGCTTACCACATTGGGGAATTTAAATTGCCACACAAACATGTCACAAAAGAATTATGGTAAATTAAAAATTATTTTAAATATATTACAGCAGTTAAAAGAAGAAGGAACAGGTTCAATACAAACAGGTGATCAGGCTGTTCGCATTGAAAGTGCCCAGTAAAAAACAAAAAAGGTTAAATTAATTTTTACGTGGCCTAAAATTATAAGAGTGCGAAGTAGGAACCTGATAGTGACTATCAAAACCAGGCAAGTCATTAAGTAAAGACCTTCGAGGAGGAGCAAGCTTTAACCTATCAATATGCATTTTGCGAGCTGAAGTGTCAGGATTATCTAATAATTGAATTGAATAAATAACAGGAGAATATTTTTGTATAACCTTATAAGGTCCAGTAAGATGTTTATTATATTTATCTTTAGACTTTAAGTAAACAATATCACCAGGGAAAAGAAATCTAAGCTTAGCATTTTCATTTTTCTTTAAATTTTGTTCATATTGTGCAGACTTTAGATTAGAATATGTGTCAGCATAAATTCGCTTCAGGGTGGACATTACTTGAGACAAATAATGAGCTTTATCTAAATGTTGAAACTGTATCTGTGGGTCATACGTATCAAAAATCATAGGTAACTCTCTTCCAAATTGTATTACATTAGGAGAAAATTGAGTAGAAGAATGTGTAGAAGCATTATACATATTTACATGAATGTTTATAGCATGAGCAAAGTTATAACCATCTTGAATTAGAGCATTTACAGTTGATTTAATTGAGGTATTGATTCTCTCACTAATTGAATTAGCCTGTGGGTGTCCAGAAGTAGTATGTCTTAATTTAATTCCAAAAACTTTGTTAAAGGTTTCAAACACAGCACTAGTAAATTGAGTACCTAAGTCAGTAAGTATAATGGCAGGTCTGCCAAAAGTTGAAATGTATGAAAATAAACAGTTAGCAACAGCATCAGTAGTAATAGAGTTTAAGGGATAGAGCTGTAGAAAACGAGTAAAATGATCAATTATTGTAAGAATATGTTTTCCATTATTTAGAGGTCCAAGAATGTCCATGGAAATTACTTCATTAGGTTTTTCAGGTATGTGATTATTTTGCAAAGGAATAGGTGGAGTAGCATGAGATTTTAAAGTTATGCATTTAGTACATGAATTAATAAAGTTAACTGTATCAGCATACATACCAAACCAAAAGTAACGCTGTCGAAGAAATTCATATGTTTTTGCAATACCAAAATGTGGTAAATGGGCAATGGCCAAAACTTTTTTCTTTAGAGAGTTAGGAACAACAATAGTAGGATGAATTTCCAAAGATGAAGATTCTTTAGCATAGTACAATAACTTATTATGAGGATGTAGAAAATAACATTTATTGTTGTTGCTGTTGTTATTGGATTTCAAATCATTTATAATTTTTGAAGTAGTTTTGTCTTTTTGTTGTTCATCAAGAAATGTTTTACAAGAAATTTCTAAAAGTGGGTCTTGTGGCGAAGACTGTGAAACATTTAAATAATTAATATGTTCAAAATTATTAGGTGTTTCAGGAATTGCATCATCAATGACAGGAAGTACATCATTATTTAAATTTAGAGTGCTTGGTTGAGAATTTATGTCATGGTGTGGTGGCGTTTCTTCAAGACGTGAAAAGTAATCAGCCAAAAGATTTTGTTTACCAGGAATGTGTTTGAAATTAAAAGTATATTCACTTAATTCGCATAGCCATTTAGTGGTGAGATCAGCAGGAGAAGTAGTTTTTCTATAGTGCTTTAATGGTTTACTGTCTGACATAACAATAAATTCTCGATTGTATAGAAAATGTTTAAATGCTAAAACAGAGTCATGTAGAGCCTTTAATTCAATTTTTATGGCTGGATAATTTCTTTCAGATTTAGATAAAGATTTGCTAAAGTAAGAAATAGGATGTAATTCACCATTAAATTCTTGTAAAATGACACCAGAAATTGCTTGATGACTACCATCAGTATTCAAAATGAAAGGTTTAGACCAGTCAGGTAAACAAACAAAAGGTTTAGTGAAGAAAATTTTCTGTAGTTTATTGAATGCCTCAGTGTGAATGTCAAGCCATTGAAAACTTTGTTTAGGACAAGTTAACTGGACAAGAGGATATGTTAGTTCAGCATATGAAGGTATTAAATTTCGATAAAATCCACAAACTCCTAGAAAGCGTTTAAGTTGTCTTTTTGTTTTAGGAATTGGAAAACCAGTAATTTTGATAATATTGGAGGAAATAGGTGAAATTTTATGATTTGATAAATGAAAGCCCAAATAATCTATTTCGGTAAGATGGAATTGACATTTACTTGGGGATAAAGTGATGTTATTTTTGATTAGAGTATTAAGTAAGGCGTCAAGTTTTTGAAGAGTTTCCTCAAAAGAATTTGAACCAATAACAATATCATCTTGATATGCCATAACTCCTGAAACCTCAGACTCTTGTAAGATATTGTCTATTAAAGCTTGAAATGTGCTGGCAGCAGTTTTTAAACCAAAAACAAGGCGGTTGCTGCGAAAAGTACCCCAAGGTGTAGTAAAAGCAATAATATCTCTGTATTCATGAGGTAAGTCAATTTGCCAATATGCACTACATAAATCCAAAACAGTAAAATATTTATAGTTTGATAAATTAGAAATGATTGTGGAAATTTTTGGTAGTGGGTAAGCCGATGGTTTTAAGATAGCATTTAAAAGTCTTAAGTCGAGTGCCAGTCTGAATTTCGGTTTAGAATTAGGATCTAGAGCTTTCTTTTTTACTAAAAGCATAGGAGATGCCCATTCCGTGGGAGTTCTTTCAATGATACAGGCTTCCTGGAGTTCATTTAGTTGTCTCAGAGCCTCATCTTGTAAGGATTGAGGGATGGGAAATGGTAAAGTCCTAATTGGGAATTTATTTATAAATGATAACTGTGGTTTAATTTTATCTGTGTGTCCCAAGGTTTTCAAAGATTTTGAAAAAGCAGAAAAATGGTTCATTAATATTTCTTTTATTTGGTTTTGTTCATTGTGAGTTAAATGTTTCAACTCAAAGTCATTTTCTGTAAGCTCACTCTTTCTTTCTTGAATTATTTCATCAGAGGCAGTAATAATATTGACATGGTCATCAGGCATATTTGTGTGAATATTTAATTGAGCTTCATCAATGGGACTTATAGTTCCAATACTCATTGCTTTGTTTAAGCGTATGGTTTCATCAGAATTATTTTTCACATAGATATAAAAATGGGGATTATTAATATTAGAATTACTAATGGAATGTATTGAATCATAAATTTCTAGTTTTAATCATTGTATATTAGGTTCAAACAAAAATTCAGTATACGGGCAGTTATGCAGATTAAGTTTTACATATTGAAAGTCATCGGGATGTAAAATGATTTTTTTATCAAGTTTAATTGTAATAGGCATGTCATTACTTAACTCTTGTGTAATAGTAGGGGATTCAGAATCGGTCATGTTATTTACAGTGGTTGTATGAATTTCCCTGTTCAAATTCTGATTTTTCATTAAGGGAACAAGCACGTCACCAATCGAAACAGTTCCAGAATGTGGATTTAATTGTAAATTAAATTTTTGGATAAAATCAAATCCAAGAATGCCCTGAAATTGAGATGAAATGGTCACATTGGTGATGAAAAAGTGATGTCTAAAATGTTTATTATTTATTTTAAATGAAATTTCAACACAACTAGAAAAGGCAACCTCAGAGTTAATTGTACTAATTTTAACAGAACGTGAAAGAAATTTATAATTAATTGCATGTTTTAAATCATTAAAAACATTCTGTGATAAAATACATAAGGATGAGCCACTATCTATGAGCATAGGAATATTACTATTATGTAATTGAATTGGAATAATTGGAAGTTTAAATGAATTATCAGAGACACTTGCAATAATTTGGCATTCATCCATCACAAAATTATCAGTTTGAGATTCAGAATTCTTACAAATTTTTATAGGTTGCACGGTTTGAGTATGTGTTGATCTTTGTGAAGAAAAAGTCTCTGGATGAGAAAAGGTCATGGGAGGAACACGAGCATCGGGGGCTAGGGTTCTCATAGGTGGAAGTTTTGACGTAGCTGGTTGGGATAAAGTCACTTGAGAATCTCGAGTACCAGCACCAGGAGTTCTCATTAGCAGTTTAAATGATCCTTACTGGGTAAAAAAGAAGTAGGATTCGTATTAGAAAATTGTGATACCACATTTTGTTGAGAGGCATTACGAGTAGGCAAATTTTGGAACATAGGATTAGGCTGAGCTATGGGCTGAATTGGAATCAAAGAATTTTTCATTTTGAAACATTGGTGGACATTATGCCCTTTTTTGTAGCAGAACTGGCACGTTATAGAATATTTCTTAAAATTATTTGCCTTTGATTGTCGAGGAAAATAGTTGTTGGAATTTTTGAAATCTCTATTATTATGCCTAGATTTATACTGAATGTTTCTATAGTTGTTATGAATTCGTCTGTTATAAGGATGACTGCGTTGAAATTTAGAGTAATTGTGTTTATCAGAAACATTATCCTTATTATCATCTTCGAGTTTATTGATTTGTTCTTTTAGCGAGTTTGCTTCCTCGGTTAATGATCTTATTTGGGAGGACTGAGCTCGAGGTGGGGAATCAGCAGAATTAATTTGCTGCAATTCATGAGCTCGGGAAACAGCCTTATCATACTTATTTACTTTTTCGATTTGTAATATTTTTCTGATATCACGAGGAATTGCATTAAGAAAATGATTAAATTTTATCGTATCTAACGCTTCTTTATCAGATATGTTGCTGTAAACCTTCTTAGTAATTAGATCTAAGCGATGGGATAGGTTCAGCATGGATTCATTAGGAAGTAAATTTAGACTATGTAACTGGTTTATGTTAGCCTGAGTATTATTATTAGTTCCAAAGAAATTTTGAAATTGTACATGAATTTCATTAATAGTTTTTGCCTCAGCAAAAAAAAGGAGATTCTGCATAATATTGCAGAGCAGCACCTGAAAGCTTAGTACTTAGAAATAATTTTGTTTGTGCATCATCCCAATTATTTAAATTCTGTATGTCCTTTACTTGCTTAAAGAAAAACTCCAATAAATGAGGGTCTCCTTGAAAAGGCAGAATATTAAGAATGGCTGTATGAGACATATTTGTCGATTTGGCTATTTTATTTTTACCTTTTGTACTCATTTAAAATTATGCACAGATAAAAATATGATAAAAATATAAAATTGCTACTTATCAATTCTAAGTGCACAAATAAACATTTCTAAATCTGCTTAATTTATTTAACTGGTTTCAGCAGTATACTCAGAAATAATCAATTATTTAGATATATGCAAAAATTATAAGATAGATATAAGCAAAAAAATGTAAATTATGTCATTATTTCGAAGAAATTTACTTTTTTATGAAATATATATACGCATATATTTATAGCAAAAAATCAATCATAATAATATCAATCACTTTAATCAAAATTCAAATAATGCATAAAACTATAATACTAGATATATTTATATGAACACTTACTCGTAAAAGAAAAAAAAAAGGGGTGTTAACACATAATATAATAAAAATTTAAAAAAAAATGTTGGGGTCCCCAAAAAAATTAAAAAAAAAACTTGAAGTAAAAGGAAGCGCTCATTTGTCAACACATTTTCCTTTTCTTTTTTTTGCTTCGTCACAACGCCGCAAGAATAAAAACAACACACTGTAGCACCAGCACGAAGATCACGACGATTTTAATACACTATCTGATGTCGGAACGTGCCTGGTTCACCGGCACCATTTTTATCAAATGGAGATGTACGGTTGGAAGGCGGTGATCGTAAGGAGACGATGGTAGGTATGTGGTATGTAGATCGTTGTCACATTTGGGAGCATTGCGTCACTGTATTAAAATAAAAGAAAGTGTCGACATCCATATTGCGTATTGAAGATATACGTCAGCGAAGTGTAGCACTGTAAAAAGAAAATTTCAGTTAAAGCAACACGACATTCATTTTTCTTGAACGCCAGCAAACTAAATCCGATTTCAAGAGAATGCTGGGAATCATCACAGATAGCGGTACATCAAAGGAGGTTCACAAAAGAAAAGAAGGAGGTGGTCAACTAATTGTTGACCCATAATATTGTTACAGAAAGACATCTGTCTTCCTAGCGCTCGTCGTTTCATTTTTCTTTTGAGGAGAGCACGCAGAAAACTGGAACACAAAGCACAAACTTTGCGAACAAAAATCAGTAAGTCGACTATAAATAATTGGCAGGACTCATCTCCATTTTAGTCATATCCATTTATTTTTACACCATCTAAAGATCAGCATTTTGAAACTTTACATTACACCCTCAAATAAAAAAAGGAAAACTGGGGAAGCATTCTTCTAAAAATTATTGTGGCGTGCGTTATTATTCGTGCCTACGTTCCGGTGGCGAAGGTTCCCCACTTAGAAGTCAGGACCTCGCCACACAAGTACCAACTCCGCAACTTCTAAAAAAATGACCGTTAGACCTACTGCTATAGAAAAAGGGAGCTCGATTTTTCTGGAACAATTTTAACAGGTGTTTTTGGAGCAATATGCTTCTTGTGCAGGAGAGGAAAACCGCAAACACATCTGTTTCAGCGGAGCAGAGAAAACATATGCGAGCGAAGGGATGTTATGATTATTCGTTTAGTAGGATAGAAAACTGACGACAACTGTTATTTTATTTCAAAGCAGCTGATAAGAGGGAAATGCTTTAGAAGTACGTTAATGCGCTGTAATTGAGAAGGAGAAGAGGAAAAATGAAAGCTTTAAAAGATAGTTATTATTAAAAACTTTTAAATTAGATTTAGAATAGATTATTAGTTTAAATTTAGACAATATTAATTAGGATTTGTGTTAATAATTTTCATTAAAAAATATGCACGTTGTGTCAACGTGACAGTCAGTTATATATATATGTATGTATGTATGTATGTATGTATTTTATAAATTTTGTATTATTTACAGAATATATATATATATAATTCTTTCCTTTAACTCGCATTACTTATTTAAAAATTATTAAATATATTAAAATATTATCGCAGAATTATGCCAAAGAACTGAAAATCTCGTATAACTTTTTGTAGAGAATCTTTAAAATCAGAAATTAACTACACTCACTTGCAAAAGTTAAGCACGGAGAGGAAAATGATAATTTCCGGAAGCCAATCAGAATTGAAGAGGATGCATTTCGCTGCAGAGGTAGATGGAAGTATGCAAATATGTTAGTTAACAGCCAATCGCGCTTTCATGTCAAGAAATATGCAAAAAGGGCAGCCATAAGATGGCAGCTTTATAAAGGGTTACAGAAGTTGATTGTAAGCGCTGATAGAAGGTGTTTAAAACTTTCGTACAATTTGTTTTCAAGACATACGTGTTTCTACGACTTCCAGAAGACGAATGGAAGATTCTGAGCGCTGGCGTGCTGTGGGACGCATTGAGGCAGGATAGTCGATCACAGATGTTGCTCTTTTCTTCGGCGTTCATCATTCTGTAATTTCACGTTTATGGAAACAATTCCAAACCACACAGACAGTTGTCCGAAGACCCGTAGCCGGTCGCCCAAGGGTTACAACCCCCACGAAAGATCGATATATTGTTATTTTAGCCAAGCGGAATAGCAGAGCGACCTCCACATGTGTGACATCTATGGTTACAGCGCCCATTGGTAAGGCGATATCTGCAGCTACTGTACGCCGAAGATTACATATGAGTGGACTGTACGCCCAGGTGCCTCGAGTTTGTGTTTTTCTACCCGTCCAAACAAGAGGGGCACGATTAAAGTGGTGCCGGGAACATGTCAATTGCACTGTGTCTGATTGGGGCAATGTCATGTTTACTGATGAGTCAAGATTTGCTCTGGGGCCAGATGACAAGCATATAAGGATATGGCGTGAACAAGAAACATGCAGTCAGCCCCAAAACATCACCGAACATCACGCATTCCGAGGCGGAAGCAATATGGTGTGGGCAAGGATTTCAATAGGGTACCGCACCGACCTGCACATCTTTAAACGGGGTTCTGTGACGGCTGTTCGGTATCGAGATGAAGTCCTAGAACCCATTGTGAGATTGTACGCTGCAGCAGTTGGCCCTACTTTTGTTTTAATGTACGATAACGCACGTCCCCATAGAGCTGACATCGTCGATGACTACCTGGAGAGGGAAGGGATTGCGCGTATGGCGTGGCCAGCATATTGGTCCGACCTTAATCCCATTGAAAATCTTTGGGATGCTCTTGGCCGTGCTGTGTCTTCATTTTTCCCACCTCCAGCCACTCTTATTGAGATGGAAACTGCTCTACAAGAAGAATGGTGATTGCTTAATTTTGCGGTGGTTGACTACCAAATTGAAAGCATCGTCACAAGGTGTAAACTTTGTATACAGATGAGGGGGATCACGTGCCCTAGTAATGTCCTTTTTTTTCATTTTATGCTGTTTATTTTCACTTTATACATAATTCTGTTTAAGTCACCAGTATGTCATTCTGATAACTCACAAAGTTTTAATATTGTTTTCATTTCTGTATATAATTATTCATTTTGTTTTATGCACAAATATATATATGCTACTTTCCTGCCGAATTTTGTGTCAATCAAAGAAGTATTTGTTGATTTTTTTGCATTTTACATCTTCGTGCTTAACTTTTGGAAGTGAGTGTATTTGCATTTTGTTTTTAATTTTATTCTAATCTTTCTGTAAAATATCTATTGACAAATTTTGACGACTGCAAAAATAATTTACAGATATTTTGAAGATAAAGTTACACCTGCAAATTTGTCTTTAGATTCTTAAGAAAATTTTCAGACAATGTCTTTCATTTTAAAATCTTCATAATTTCTGCAAAACTGTCAGCAAACAATCTGCAGATATTTTGAAGATAAGGTTCAATCTGTAAATTATTCTAAAATTTCTGCAGAATATGGCATTTTCTGAAGAAAGTCTTAAGATAATTTTTAGTGGGGCTCATCAAAGTGATAGAACACAAACCTTTTTCCCTAATCTTGCTGTTTCCCTAATCTGTGACTCTTAGCTATTTCGTAACTTAAAGAAAAATTTTCATCGTCCCCATTTTCATTCCGAAAACGAGATTTATGAGGCTGTAAAAGCATACTTTGCATCGATTCCAAGAAATGGACGGCTTAAAGCTTTCAAACATTGTAAAATTCGCCGAGAAAAGTGTACTGATGTTGAAGGGAATCACTTTGAACAATCCTAAAATTTGGTTCAACTTTACCGTCTCAAAAATTTCAGAGTGACCCTCATAAGTATTTGTAGCAATGATAAGCGCGTTTCATAGGGTGTCTATTTTATGATAAGCAGGCTTTGAATAATAACATATTTTAAAGAAATTAAAATAATGCATTTTAAGAATACATCTGGTTGGAAAAGAATATTGGTTGTTAATATTTTTGAAATATTTGTTCAGCATTAAAGAAAAGTTTTTACACATTTACTAAGGTGAGCAGATTTTTCTAGTCAGAATCAGGGACATGTCCCCGATTCCGACAACAAAACTGGGGACATTTATAATTAATGCAATAATTAACTGTAATTTAATTGAAAAACAATGCAATAATTAAAAATTGTCCCCAGTTCCATTTTTACATTCTGGGGACAATTTGAAAAACGTCCTGAAAATGGGGACTGTCCCCGGAAAATGGCGAAGTTTGGTCACCTTAACATTTACTTAATATTGTCAATACATTGAAAATGAACACCTGAATTGGCAATTAAATTTTTAGATCATATCTAGTAAAAATTACTCAAACTTAAAATTAAAAATTATCGAATTAAAATTAAAACTTTTTCATTTAAAAAGTTATGTTTATGTTTGTTTATGTTAAACAATATTGTAATAAACCATACGTTGAGCAACACAGTTTTTGTTAAACACTGCGTGATATTGAAAAGATTTCCAAAATCGATACGTAATTTTTTAGAAATGATTATTATGTTTTTAAATATTTACTCAATATTAAATAAACCCATCTAATATTGTGAATAAATACACGGAAAATAAATACTAATATTGGTAAAAATTAGAAAATTAGTATCATCAATCTTGATGTCAAGTTCAAAGTAGCAATTGAAACGCATCTACGGTGGCCGCATTCGTAAACGCCAAACGAGTCGCACTCGTGCAGCGAGTTTCTATCTAAGGTGTTCGTAAAAGAAACAGTGCATTCAGTTTAAAAACTAGAGCTTTCGTATACAAAAATGATTACGATTAGTTTCAAACGAAGTAAACTGAGGGCTGATTAGGTTAATTTACTTTGTTAAGAAGATTACTTGCTACGCGTTGTTTTTGTTTACAAATTGCGTCCGTTGTTATGAAAAGAATTTTATGTTTGCTGAGACTGCAAATAGTATTTTTTCGAGGAGGAAATTCATGCATACGTTAGAAACTGCGACGAAGGTTCATAATTTTTCAAAGGTAATCATTTTCTTGTATTTTTCATTTTTGTACATTAAAAAATGCATGTTTTAGTGCTGAGATTGAAGTTGATTTAAACCGTTATTAGCGAAATTTGAACTTCTCTTGCTAAATAATTTTCAAAAAATGAAGTTTAAGTTGAAATTTCTAAATTTTGATCTGCGAACTTCAATTATAGCCAGTCTTTCTTTTAAAACTCCTGTAGATTTTATATTGAGTATATACTAAAATCTCTCCTCAGCAAAATTAACGCAATCGCAAATTGTAAAAAACACGTCTCCTAGGCGACGAAACTAAATAAACTGAAGTTGTTCGTAAAGTCAAAAGAAACTGATAACCACTGACAGCACTAAACACACGCATCCCAGTTTTCTTACGAAAACTTGTGTAAGGAATTTGTCGTTTACGAATGCACCCAGTATTAGATGTTTGTTGGAGGTATTTCGAAATATTTTTAAATAATAAAAATAAAATATAAATATTTTAAAATAATTATATTAATTACCCAATACTTTGAATTTTTTTTTTTTTTTTAAACTCAGGACTGACACAAAGTAGCAAGGTAATATCTATTCCAGATATCTTTAAAATATTGCACATCGAAATTGCAAATATTTAAAATGCATGTATCCACAAGATTGATTGTACAATGGAAATATTTCCCATGCATTCCCAATGTTGATAATAATTATTTCTAAATGTCCTTATGCCAATTTTAAAAATAAATACTTGCCCAATATTGTGATTCAATTGAAAAAAATAATATTGGTAAAACATCGAAAGCTAATATTTTAACAAGACAGTTTTAGTTTCCGGATTTTTTAAAAATGCAAATTGCAGTTTCTGGGGAATATTTCTGTTTTATTGACTGTTATCTATATTTAATTACTGTAAATTGTGAAGCCTTTTAGGCGAATTTTCAGAAGCAATAACGTTTGTGCCTCGTCCTGACAATTCGGCTAAATCATGAAACTTTCTAGACACTTTGAGCTACAAATATTCACACCAGTGCGAACACGCGAATTTTTGGATGCAAAAGAAGAGCCTTCCACTAAGGTTTTACAACAGCATTCTATTTCAGAAATCTTCTGACATAGAAATTAGCCACAAGCAGTAAGTTGCCCCACTTTATGGTATTTTTTCGTAATATGGGCGCCGTTTAATAATATGAATACAAGTATAAACACGATATAAATTTGAACACGGATCATGGATTTTCAGCATATTTTAGGATGATGTTTTTTTGTGGCGTCTAAGTAACGGAAATACATCCTAATGCTTTTGGTAATTTTTGAATTTTCCTTGCGGAGCTTAACACTTAAAAAGACACCAAAGGTGTTAGAATTGTTAAAAACCAAATTACTTTGAAGAAATTATTGACTAACGGTTGGCGAATTCGTATCTGCATATGCAAGATTAACATTTTGCGCAACATGAAATACATGTAAAAAGTTTGTACGTCTGTAAGTGATTTTTTTAAAAAGCTGGGTCTTAAGCCGCCAAACTCGTTGAACGACATTAGGATTTTACCAAGCTCGTGAAGCTTGAGTGTATAAATATAAGTTAAGAACAACTCTCACAGGTTTCCTATAAACACTTTTAGTTAAGGTGTCATTAATATCATCTTAGAAAAATAATTTTGGGGACTATTCTAACAAACAAGTACAGAAGGCGCCGCTTAATGTAATCACTTTGGGACAGATAGTATTTGATAACAATAACCGACTGATAACAATAAACGCAAAGTATAAGGAAATACAGAAATTTAATTTTTTGATGTACCTAAGTAACATTTATTTGTGCCGGTACAAATTTAAGTAAAGGTTAATTCAAACGGTATGTTAAACAAATCGTTAAATTCAATTAGTGTTCAAGCTACCAGAACCACTTAGTTAGTTAGAAGTTAGAAGTTCTACAAAAAAGCAGTAATAGCATATATAAGGAAACTAATTACAATTTAACACGAGTGTCCAGGAACAATTAGAAAGTCTTCTAAAGTTGTCTGCTTCGTTTTTTGTCTCAGCAAATTATTGATAAAACTTTCATACCTGTACTGTTCTCGAAAGTCCTCAGCAGTGCCTCGGTGTTACACCCCAAGTCTAAAGACATAGAGCGCCTCTCTCCTTATAGTAGCACTTGGAGGATTCTGGATGTTTTCCACATCGGTTTCATCTTCATCTGATGATTTTTCATCTTTTGCCTCAATGGAATAAGATGCAGTTCGGCATACATCTTCATCAGTCATTGTCACAGCCACTTGGACGTTTTCATCTATAGACCTCCATTCTGCAAAGTCAATTTCAGTCATGTCGGGTGGCACGAGTTCGACTTCATTGAATTCCGATACATCATCGATACCTTCGTCCGCTGTAACAAATCCACCATGTGAGAAACAGTTCTGAATTGTTTTCTCGGATACTCAATCTCACGACAGTGTTAAAAGATGGAGGGCCTGAAGGAGATTCGTCTTCTTTGCCAAGAGCTAATGCGTTGGTATTGAGCTGTTCTGTACCTTCCATACTTTCCAAAACTCTAACCTGCATTTCTCCGCAGAAATAGGCTCTCACCCCACGAATTAATTCTTTGTCCCACTATTCTTTGTCATGATCTAATTCTTTGTCACACTTAACAAGCCATTTCCTGAATAGATCAGCTGTCATCCGTGCTGTTTTATTTAAAGCATAATCCACATGCAATTTCTTAACATCCTTGAAGAATCTTGGCTTTTTGTTTTTTCCAATAATAAAAAGATTTTTTCTTCTGTCCAGTCATGTTCGCACAACAGAGAACAGCTATACGTTCTTTTGGAACGTTGAACACCTTAGAGTACTCGTTTTTGAAGAGATATGAGATAAGTTTGTTCTGGCAAGGCACGAAAATAGAGTCCGGTTTCATCCTCGTTGTAGATATTCTGGGAGTCATAATTGGCAATTATCCAGGGCCATTCTTCGGAAATCCATTCATTTTTAGCTGGGAAATCAGCATCCTTTTCTTTTCCGTATGTGCGTTTAAACACAATGTTCTCTCTTTTTTTCCAGCGATTTAATCACCCGTGCGTTGCGATGAAATTTTTTTTGCCCATCTTAGATGCGAGATCTTCAGCTTTGTGTCACCTTAAAGGACCGTTTATGCGTGCATCCTCTTGCCTAAAATTGCAAACCACAGTTCCAAAGCAGATTCCATTTCTTCATCTTTAACAGTACGTTTTCGCTTACAGTTCAAATTTTCGTTTAACTTTGCTTTGTTTTCAATCTCGTCTCAATTCTTTAGAATTTTAGAGAGTAGTGGCTGAGAAACGTTTAGATCAGCAGCAGCGTTCCTTTGACTGATCTTGGGTAAATTATCGAAACACTTCAAAATGTCAATTTTGTCCTCAACTGTTAAATCGTTACGTTTTTTTCTCCATTTCTAAAATGCTTGAAAGTGTAGCATTTAACTGGACTAAGAGAAGTTTCACTGGTTTTAACTGGAGAGTTAAAACCAGTGGTTTTAACTGAGAAGTTTCCACTGGTTTTAACCAACTGGTTTTAACCCAACTGGTTTTAACTGAGTTTAACCCACCAACGGGTTTTAACTGAGAAGTTTCACTAAGTTTTAACTGGACTAAGAGAAAAAATTCTATAACTTACAATAGGCTGGATGACTTGCTCACGATATGAACAAGGACAGCAACAGGAGCGAATCAGGAGACATATAGGAAACTGCTTTTCCCGTCTACGAAAGGTCACGTGGTTTCGGATGCGTCAGTTGAGGAAACTGAATGAAGGGAAGGGAGGGAAAGGTAAGGAAATCGCCACCTGCCACATGCCCAAACTCGAAATTCCTTCATCGGCCAACAAAAGACATCCACTTTTGGTTACAGAATGGGGGGAAAAATAAAATATCGAAAATAGTAAGCAAAACTGATAACTATAAACGAAGGATTTGATTACAAATACCAATATTTTTAGCATGTCCGTTCGAGACTTCATTATTCTGATAATATTGAACGAATGATAACCTTATCCGCCATAACATTATGCGGCGCCTACTGTATATAAAGCTTTTTTGTACTTTTCCGTTAAGTCTATTCAACTTGGCGTTAATTACACTATTCTGACGGTCTCTAGAAAAGAATTCGTTCTGAAGAGTGTTTTAAGAGCAACCTTAAAGGAAAACGATTATCTGTTATACATATGCTTTATGTTAGAGATACTGCATAATGCGTTATTCTGGCAGTTTCTTTTGAAGGAACTGTTCCAAACACTTTCAGCAGCCATTTTAAAGGGAAATAAATTTCTATTATACATATGCTTTCATCAACGAAAACGATGAAAACCATGGAAGTCATCTAAAGTAAAAGTACAAACATTTATTATTATCTACGATCGTTTAATCTCTATTATAACATGTTCAAAGTAAATCCGATCAATTCGAGAGATTCTCCAAACCAAAAATCACTTTAATTAAATCGAACGAATTCTGGCGATATGTCGTTAAAAATAGCTATTGTAGATTCGTTATATAGTCACTCGATAAACTGAAAAATAAACTGCAAAACTTATTCTAATAATGCCTACAAGCTAATTATACTAGTACTATAAAATCGTAATTTCGTTACGCTCTTCATAAATCGCGCCAAGCCTTAAACCTCACATAATCCTACAACACAGCAAAACTTGCCTCTTTATTTTTTAGAAAAACTCTAAAATTATGTTTATTTTGTAGTATAATACATCTAATAATCCCTGTTATTTTGAGTAGAACGATTCACTCCTTTTTTGTTTTTTGTTTTCGCATGTAGAAAATATTTTTATGAAAGAGGATGATACAAGCAAACCGAAGTCGGAAATGTGAGTTTGTTCTTTTAATTTTTAAGAGTGATGTGTCTATCCATTGCTAAGAATCAAGAACCTAAATTATTTTAAGCAGCAAAAATAACCAAACATGGCAACCATGATGCTTATTTTTCAGTTTTTTATCAAAATCCTTTAAAATAATTCCAATTTCGAAATTCAACTCAGTAGAATTACATTCCTGAAATTTTGCCGACATTTTAGGTCTAACGCGAGTATGCAAGTGGTCTTGCTCTGCAGAAAATCATGGAAAAGCATGTTTTGAACTTATCAAGTTGCACAACCACAATCTTCGTTTACAGAGATTTTATAATATGAGATTAATACTGTCTATTTTTTTCTTTGTCGCAGATTACACCTTGTAATGTTATGTAATACCATTACTACATTTTAAGGCTCAGTGTTTTTCGCTATAAAAAAAATAATAATAAATATACAGAAAACGTGCTAGCGAATGGGACGCCAGCACTATTTCCGAATATTTACGGAATTTTATTTCTGTAAATTCCAAAGAATTTACGTTCCAGGGAAGAACTGACCCTTCATATACGTATTTTGTCGTGCAAATATGTGGGAAAATTCTGCAAAATTTTACGAAGTGGATACATAATTACGAAGTGGATTTACATAAGTGGAAAATTTCTGTAAAATTTTGCGAAAAGCATCTAGCAAATATGCAAGGTTATTTTTTAGAGTGACATGTTTTCTCTTGCTTTTTCTGTGACGTTATTATAAAATGACTTATAATCTAACTATACCCTTTAACATTTTTGCTCAAAGAATCTGAAGAAGGAAAATTCGTACATTATTTTACAGAAAACTGATGTACGTGCTTTTTTTTTGTTCATTTAGCTGAAAAATGAGATGACACGATGCATTTGACTGCTCGAAAATGCTAGCAAATCACTTGTTCAGTAGAAAAAAAGTTGTTTTTTTTTGGGTGGGGGGTAAACACAAATAAACATCTAACATTCAATGTTCATCTCCGAACTGTTTTTTTCATCAGAGCATTTTATTAATCACTTTTTTGTGCCTAAGTGTTTTATTCCCTTTCTCTTTTGTGGAGAGAGTTAGAATTGAACTTTATTAATATAATTATATCTCCTTTGTTACAGATTAACTATTAAAGCCACTTGCCCAATGCTTTTACAGAATTTTCCAATGGATAAACAGTCCTGTCCACTCGTGTTTGGAAGTTGTGAGTATTTAAATTACTGCGTGCACTATCTTTCTAAGTTTAATCCCACTGTCGGCGAATGGTGTATTTTCTCATATCTTTTCACGTAAAGTCCAAATAACTTCAAAATGGAACATTTTATTCTTATGCGTAATAATCGCTTTTATATAGAGAGAGAGAGGAGAAGAGGGTATTATGGAATAGTCGGGAAATATATGGAATACCGAGTTTCCGGATATGTGAGTGGCTGTTGTCACGTGGAAATACCATGAACTACTCAAGAAAGATTCTCATGCTTAAATGCAGTGAAAGTTGATCGTTTGCAGTTGCCGTAACTCTCTCACTATAGAACAAAGTGTGTTTTGTGATTTTGAAGAGTTTCTTAAGATAAGTTTTCAAACATTTTTACCTACTAGTATACACGTGACTTGAACATTGATGTTGCGCATAAGCAATAAGAATTTTAGTTTGTACTACTGTGGTTGTTTAATAGCTCACAGTGTTTTGCCGATCAGTTTAAAGGTTGATTTTCCTAGGTGCCGTGTCGGGTATTATGGAATTCAAGGTAATATTGTAATGAATTTCATGCCATCAACAAAAGAACCGGAAAAAAAGGAAGCTGAATTTATCTTCTGGATAAATTCAGCTTCCAGGAACTGAAGGACAACAACGGAAAGTTCTCCGAAGATCAACCAGGCGAAATTTGGATTCAATATTTCAGCTCTGTGGGCTCACCTTGATTGTATCAGAGCAGAGAAAGGAGATTATGTCTGCTACTTTTGTAAACAGACTCGAAGTAGAAATGATTTGAACATAATTCTTAAAATTTGGTTTTATAGGTAAAAATAACTATGTTTTATGAAGTATAATTAGTTATTGACGGTTTAAAGTGCCTATTCCATATTACCCGACTATTTCATATTAACCACCTCTCGTAACTTTTTTAACACGCCTTTATTACTTTCACCTCTATGTTTGTTTGTTTGTAATCGACTCCTTTGAACTCGATTTTGACCCACTTTAAACGGTCACATTTAATTTAAACTTTGTAGACTTATCAAGGACCGATGACCATACAGTAATTTGATAAGTTTATTCCATTATCCTAATTAGGATCGTCAGGATTAGTAATTTTCTTAGAGATCCTTTGCGTGAGAGTGAGAGAGATGGAGCAAGCTCGGGATCTACGCATGCGTACCATTTCGGCACTCGGCTCAGCACAATGGAGTAGAACCTCTTTCGCTATTGGTAACTGTATTCAATGGTATGTTTGGATAGTTACGTTTTTGAAATGCAGATGGCAAATCTAAAAATTTTACCTGAATATTGTATTTACATGGATGTTTGTGTTTGCTGTAGTCGTTATGAAACTTGTTTGTTGATTAGAGACCTATTTTTCCTTTTTAGTGAGGAAGATAGCATTTAACTGCAGGTTAATTAATACTTTGGTGCACAGCAGGGGCATAGCCAGAGGGGGAGCTGAGGGGCTGCTGCCCCCCCCGTAATGGAACCTTTTACTTAGCTTACAATTTGATATTTAGCTTACAATTGAACTTTAGCCTTAAATTTGATACCCAGGCCTCCCCGCAATAAAATCCTGGCTACGCCACTGGTACACTGTGAAAATAAATTATCTCACAGTTTGTACTTTCCAACTTAGTGCTCCTTAGTGTCTTATGAGAGATATCGAAAATTTAAAAAAAAATTTAATTTTAAATAAATACAGTTTAAAAAAACTAAAAAACACGCTTGTATAGGAAATCGAACTAAAATGTGAAAAATAAATATAGTTTTAAAAAAACTAAGAAAGACGCTTTAGTGATAAATTGAAGTAACTAAAAAGTGAAAAATAGTTCTTAATACAGAAATAAATTAATGAACGAAAAATAGTATTATTGTGGAAAAAGCGTGGGGGCTCCATACAGTGGCGCACCTAGGATTTTAGTTTAAGGGGGGCTGGGCGACATGCAAATACTGCTGAACTCGGTTATAGTGACCTCGATTAGTTACAACTCTCTTATAACGTCTACATATTCGGTACCACTTGACCGTCCTATAGAACACAAGCCCACAAGCAATGTAACTTGGTATGCAGTCATAAATAATTATCTGATCTTTTCAGTGACGTTGTAACCGAGATTAACAGTGTTTCATAAACTAAGTATTTATTTAAAAAATTTTTAAATAAATGTCTTTTTTGGTTAGAAATAACTTGAAGACAATTAAAAAAAGAAAAAAATAATTCATTAGTGACAATTTTCATTTTTTAAAGCTTTTCACTTCTAACTTTCTACATTTAGGGGGGCTTCAGCCCCCATAGCCCCCTCCGTGGGTGCGCCTATGGCTCCATATATCAGTTCTTGAGAATATTCGATTGGTACGATTAGTACAAATATGATACAAAATGTATAGCGCAAAGCCCCCCCCCCCACACTTTTTTCACAATAATACTATTTTTCGTTCATTAATTTATTTCTATATTAAGAATTATTTTTCACTTTTTCGTTTGTTCAATTTATCACTAAAGCGTGTTTTTTAGTTTTTTAAACTATATTTATTTTTTTAATAAATTTTTCTATAACAACAAAATAAATAATGTTTCCTTTACAATTGACAATTAATTATAGTATGTAATCATGATGATTTTGGGGATTTTATTCAAAAACCTGTAAAGTTATATTTAGAACTGTAATAGTTATCCATAATACCCCCCTTTCCTCTCTCTCTCTCTCTCTATACATATATATTGAAAGGTAAAAGTTTTTTTACTAGTTTATATGTGCCACTATCGCATTTTATGCACGGACACTTTTAAAGTAGCAATTCTTTCTTCCTCCCCCCCCCCTTTTTTTACCGGTAAAAATTTCTACTTTATATAAAGGTTATTCAAAAATTATTTCTAAAAGTAAAAAGTTGCCAGAAAATAACTTTTCCTGATTACAAGCATATCCAGTTGAAACTACTGAATGGAATTAAATCAAATTTCATATGCAGATTGTGAAAAATATTTCCGAGAACAGAGAGAAGTTCAAAAAATCTGCCGATAGAAGTTTTGGAGGTGATGTAAAGTACGTACTAGAAAACACGTGACAGTAAGAAAACTTATTTCCCTTTAAAAAGAAAAGAGAAAACGTTGAGTGAGCAATCCTACCTTAGCTGACCGTGTTTTACTCCTTAAGCTTTTTTTTTTTTTTTTTTTAACCCTAGAGTGTGAAAAGTTGCAACAGCTCTTTGGCAGTTTACAAGACTTCGTAACTTGCGTGGAACTACAAATGTCTGCTGTCGCTGTGAGAAGTGTGATAAAAAAATTCGAGAAAGCTGGATATCTGAGAGTTAGAGCGGTGAGACAACGGAAATAACATAATACATTCTCCATGCATTCATTGTATTTATTGAACTTTTTAGTTTCCCACAATTGTAAAATCAGATATGCATTAGAAAACGCATATAATCTACCTCGATCGTGCGAATTTCAAAGTGACAACAGCACCCCCAGACAGCACATAAGCTTAAATCAAGCTTGACATTCCCTTGAATTTCACGTCTTAATACAAGCTTGATTTTAGCTTGCAGTGTGCAGTGATGGCGCCATCTGTGAAAGAGAATGGACATTAATATTCTAGCGTTTCTCAAATTTGCTGAAAGTTCGTAAAAGATGTGTTTTATTTTATTACCAGTGCCATATTACCGGCAGGGCAAACGGGGCAACTGCCCAGGGCCTACAGATTTTAGGGCCCAAAAATCTTGCATCTTACACTTTTGTAGTTTTAAAATAAAATTACAAAGGATAAAAAAAAACCGA